>CM035103.1:0-600000 GCA_020205505.1 Panax japonicus | reverse complement strand
TGTTTTCTTCTTCTTTTTTTCCCTCCAAGTGATTTAGTAATAAGTACGGATGCATAATGAAGCATGTAAATTTCATGAGCTAAATATTCGAAATGAATAAACAAAAGCGTCATTATGCTTATAAGTTCTGTATAGATGTTCCATATAGTTAGTGGCGAAACTACATATAACATTGTGGGGTCAAAAGTATTAAAAAAAATTGGCTCGGGGGCACTGCCGCCAAAACCCCGTCAAATTATTTATAGCTTAGTAATAATTTTTACCACTGAAAATTATTCGAGCCTTCGTCACTGCGTATAGTGCTTGTCAGCATTGTGCTTGGGATGATTGGTGAGGCATTAGATCAGATGCTGTCAATGTTCCTGATTGATCAACATCAATATTTCTGAATTCCTCCATGACAATTGAGACATCTTCCTCGCTTATCTTTCCCATTTCTTTGAGCTTATACACAACAAACTCTGCAGCACTAGATATTAAATAAAAACTTTACTTTTCAAAACATATATCCTGACATTTGCTAGAAAAACAGCAAGATCTAAACAATTCAAAACCCCGGTTATATACCTGACTGCTTTGTCATTGTCAAGATCTGCTGCCTCAAGATCAGCCATTGTCGTTTTTCGTGTAAGAACCCAATGGACTAACGATCTTCGCCTGCTCTCAGTACATAACTCAGCAAGATATAAAAATAACTGTGCTAAAGAAATTGTACTAATCAGTATCCAGAAGATGGCAAATATGCGCCCTCCTTTGGTGGAGAAGCTTTTGTCTCCATAGCCTAGAGTAGTAATGGTGGCACAGACACAATAAAAGGCATCAAAGAAATCCAATTCTTCAACTTGAGATAAGAATAAGGTCCCAACAACTATGAGCAATAAAAGAAGGGCAAGGGTAGTGAGGAACTTGTATCTAACTTTATTGATTTCGGCATCTTTGAGAATCTCATTTGGACCAAATTTGTCGCCCATGTGTAAGGCTTTAACGAAAAGAATTTCCTCTTTGTCTACAATGTAATCTGCTGCTTTACTAAGAACAAATCCCACAAGCGCCATTCCATTAAATACAAAAACGCAAGCTAAGAGTTTTGCCAAGACAGTATCAGGAACAAGGTCACCATATCCAACAGTAGTCATTGTCACGATGCAAAAATATATCGAATCAAGAATGCCATTTGTTTTCTTACCCTTAATCTGATTCCTAACAAGGAAAAAGCATACAGCACCTGTAGTTAAGTAGGCTAATAAGAAAATGACTACTTGTTTAAAGTTAAGTTGTTGTGCGGCGGAGGCAATTCAAATTCAATCCCACATTGTTCTTGTGGACTAATTTCAGCTGAAGAAGCACTGCCACAATTGCTGTATCTTCTTCTGTTGAGGGAATTTTTTTTAGTACTGAGTTGAGGAGAAAGGTCTGTGGATCCTGGTAGCAAGGCCTCTTTGGTAGGATCACTGGCCATCGGATAATTAAGTCAGCAGAGGTGCGTCTGGTAATAGATAAGGTGATACTATTTAGTTTACAGATTTGGCAACAAGAACTTGTGTTAATTTAAGGAATTATATGAAGTACAAGATTATCAATGGAGAAGATGGATGATAACTTTAATCATAAACACATTAAAGCTTAAAACTTATAATAAGTTTTTGTCTTTAAAGTTCAATGTAGAATAGAGAAACTATTGAACAAAATTATCTCCAAGTGCGTCCTACGCAAAGGGGTTGTGTTTGGGTGCACAAGTATCAATATTGGTCAATAAAAGTATCTGGTGGTAACTGTGAGTGAAATCCAGAATTATAGGATCATAGGAATGTCTATTTCCCAACCATCAGGAGTTCAGGACAGGACTCCCTCATAAAAAGTCTTCTGAGTTGTGTCATTTCCAATACTCTAAAAATTTAATTCATCCATCCAAAAAAAAAGTATTATTATTTGTAAAATTTAAAATAACAAACTTTAAAATTAATATGAGATATTTTAAAATTCTAAATTGATGTAATATTTATATTTATAGTAACACTTCTCATAAGAAAATTATATTAATGTTTTTAGATGCTATAAATGAAATCAACACCAATAATTATTATGTATCCATTAATATCTGTGTTTTGCTCAAGTAATAGTAGTATTAATATATGTTTTGGTTAAATACTAGTACTAGTATTTTTGAAGTGTTCAAAGAATATTGCTTTTTAGCGACACAAATATTATTTTGAACAACTAACAGCATTAATATTCTTCTTTAAGTATTATTTTTGCTATGAGAATATCAACTACTTTAATTTATTATGTCAAAATGTACCCCTTTTGTTCCAAAACTAGACATAGACATACAATTCTTTGATTTGTAAAGTCAAATGACCATATTTTAAAATTCAAAGTTAGTATGATTTATAAAAATTTAAAATAAAATAAATTTTGTGATTAATAATTTTCGTTATATACTATAATAATTATATCAATTAAAATTAAATAAATTCAAAATGAATTTTACGTTTAATATGTCATCATTTTTTGATTTCAAAAATCGATTTGTATTTTATAATTTTGGAACATATGTATTATCAATTAGCCGAAAAGAAATGTTAAAAAAACGAAGGTAATGGATTAGGAAGAATTACATATATTAGTACTTTTTTAGAAATAATTACAAAAATCATACATCTATAAAATAATTACAAAAATATTACACTTTTTCATATTTATTTACAATAATAGTGCAATTAGGATTCCTTAATTTAAGGGATTAGTATTAATGGGCTGATATGGCAAATCTGGTGGGTTTTTTTTAAACGCGTGAAATCTTCTTCTTCTTCCTTCTTTTTCTCCCAACTCTCATATCCTTTGTTCTGGTATTTCTCTCTCTAAAATCTTCTTCTTCTTCTTCTTATTCTTCTTCTTCTTCTTCTCTCCGCCCTTACTATTTCTCTCACTCCTCTTGAAGCCACTCGTCGTCAACGGACTGAATCTGCTTCTTCAGACGATGGAACCGCCTCCTTTTGGAACCTACCATGCGATATGTACATGGTTGAAGTGATGTTGTCATACTATGAGTCTTTACTTCTCTGGCGACATTCGTTCGATACCAAATTGGCAGTTTAAACTTGCATATTGTAGAGATGGCAGCACATCTGGGCAACTCTTCCCCATCTGAATTTGTACAAATATAATTTTGAGAGTTGCGCTAAATTTTCCCTATTTCGTACTTTGATTTTGTTGGATATTCATAACAATTTGTTATGATTTGTGAGTCTGTAATATTTGTGAGTCTGTAATGTTTATTGGAGTTTATGTAAACTGGGTTGGATATACAGGTTGTTTCTGTTTTGGTTATCATTATTAAAATTTGTTCTGGTTACTTTCATATAACTATTTGGTTACTTCTTTATTATGTTTTGGTTACTGTTATCTTATGGTTTGGCTACTATTATTGTTCCCTCGATGTGGGATTTTGGTTACTTTTATTTTTTATTCTGGTTAATATATAATTGTTTAGTATATATGGATTGCCTGAACTGAGTTTTATTACATGATATTTCTTTTTTGGTTACCATTAAAACTTGTTCTGGTTACTATCATATAATTATGTGGTTACTATTTTATTATGTTACATTATGGTTACTGTTATTTAATGATTTTTGACTACTATTATTGTACAATCAATGAGGTATTTTAGTTATTATTTATTGTATCTTTTAAGTTGTGTTGGATACATTGTTTGAGATGTACAGTTGGTAACCAAATATGTATATAAAGGTAACCAACTATTGTTTTGATAGTAACCAGAGAGTTACAATCTTGTTTCAGGACATATATCAATTGTGAAATGTACATGTCATAGTATAATTGGGTTTCCTAAACAAACAATATCACATTCATTACAAGACGCTGGATACACAGGTTGTTTTATGTTTTGGTTACCATTAAAACATATTATGGTTACTGTTATGTAACTATTTGGTTACTTATTTATTATATTTGTTTTACTGTTATTTAATGGTTTTTGACTACTATTGTTGTACAATCAATGAGGTATTTTAGTTATTATTTATTGTACCTTTTAAATTGTGTTGGATACATTGTTTGAGATGTACAGTTGGTAACCAAATATGTATATAAAGGTAACCAACTATTGTTTTGATAGTAACCAGAGAGTTACAATCTTGTTTTAGGACATATATCAATTGTGAAATGTACATGTCATAATATAATTGGGTTTCCTAAACAAACAATATCACATTCATTACATGATGCTGGATACACAGGTTGTTTTATGTTTTGGTTACCATTAAAACATATTATGGTTACTGTTATGTAACTATTTGGTTACTTAGTTATTATATTTGTTTTACTGTTATTTAATTGTGTTTGACTACTATTATTGTACAATCAGTGAGGGATTTTAGTTATTATAAGGGTAACCATTTTAGTTTTTGTTAGTAACCAAATAATTAAAAACTTATATCAGAACAGTTATCAAATGCTTAATGTACATGTGAGGGTTCCCATTTATCTAGCTGATGGATACTTTTAAATTACATAGTTATAAAAGTTATTTGGAAATGGTTTATACCAGTTGGTAACTAAATATAAATATAGAGGTAACCATTTTATTTTAGATGGATAATCAAATTTACATAAAAATATTTCAGAACAGTTACCAATTGTTCAATGTATATGTTTACTTTATATTGATAACTCATGATGGAATCAAAAATTAAAATATTAATCAACATCAATTTTGGTTACTGTACACCATCAAAAATGTTACCAACTATGTGGTTAATAGTTACTAGCAGTAAACAATTATATATTCATGTAAACAATTAAATTTGTTGTATTGGTTACTGTCAATAGCCATTGTCTAACAACTGAATAAACATTGTAAAGTAACCAAATTAATATTAGACAGTAACCAAATTACATAATTTTAGTAACCAGAAAATAAACCAAATTTTTACATGCAATTTTGAAGGCCTAAATGATGGAATTCGACCAAAAAACCCTGCAGTTCACCAGCGAAGCTAGTGACTTTTGATCGTTGATCCGTTTCCAATGAAATTAGGATCTAAAAATGCCAAAATCCGACACTCCAAAATTGACAGAAATTTCCAAATGGTCACTGCAACCAAATAAACATTATACTGTAACCAATTAAATAGTATACAACATCCAATATATATAATCAGATTAGCAGTTGTATGAAGGTAACCAATGTAGTCAATAAGTAACCACCAATATAAAAGAAATAATTATAAAACACAATAACATTATAGAGTAACCAAATAAACATCTTATAGTATCTAAATACATATTATACAGTAACCAAGACAACATTAGACAATAACCAAATATTCAGTAACCATTATAATAATGTTACACAGTAACCGAATCAGCATTAATCAGTAACCAATATATTGTTACACAGTAACCAGGACAGCATTAGACAGTAACCAAAACAACATTAGACATTATAATGTTATTCAGTAAACAAGACAACATTATAGAGTAACCAACAGTTTCATGAAGGTAACCAAACTCATTTAAAAATTATAAAGCCATCAAATAAACATTATTTAGCAAATAAATATACAATTATCAGTAACTAATTTATATATATTTAGTAACCATAATAACAAACATATCAATGAATCATCCAATCGTTATAGGAAATTGTAGTAACCATTTGAAGTGTGAAAAACTTAAGAAAGGTAATCAATATAGGAATTCGTAGTAACTATAGGTAACTATATGCATCTGAATTTTAATCTCACATACCTCAGTATTCAGATTTGTATCGAAGTTGCTGTGATTTTGTATTCAACAATCACTGTCGTTCGATTGTACTGTTTTGTTACTGAACTTGAAGTTGCTGTTAATTTTGTATGCTATTTTGCGATCTTAGCGTGCCCGTGCGATAGATATGTCTTCTCCGATCTCAGAACAATATAACGACCAGAGATTTTGTCTTCTCCGATAGATATGTCGTTGATATGTTCTTCTTTGATCTCAGAGTTGCGTCGCGAGATTTCGTCTTCTCCGGTAGATTCGTCTTTGATTTGTTCTTCTCCGATCTCGTTGCTGTCGATCTTTTATGTTTTGTTCAGTAACGTGAATTTAGGGCCGGTTGGTTGGAAGTATGAAAGTGGTAACTGGCATATAGGAGTTAATGACGCCTGATTTTAGGAATCATAATATATTGTGTTGTTTTATTTCTGTAATTATGTTGTGTGTGTTTTATTTTTATAATTACTTTCTAATTATTGTATATTAGTGTTAAGGACCCAATAGATTATAGCCGACCCAAATTTAATGAATCGCGTTTTATATATGGACTGGGGCCATAAGAGCCGCGAAAATGATTTTTTCTCCCGACCCTTTAATGTTTAGGGTCAAGCTTTTAATTTTGTAACCTTCAAACGAGGAGAGAGAATAAGGGCACTCGATCGGTGGAAGAAGAAAGAGAAAGATGCATTGATTGAGCAGTGAAGCTCTTTTATCCCCTACTGGTACGCCAATATCTCTATATTTATACTGATCTTTTTGTACTATAGTTTAGCTTATTATACTGAATTCTTCTTGCACAATTCTATATATATTTATGTAGGCAATTAGGCATTGCCCTGCAATTTAAACTCAAAAACAGAATTAATTAATACCCATATGAGGAATTGGCATGAAAATGGTACTTACATACAAATAATCTGAGTTGAATGTCATACGAACTAGAAGACTCACTTTAGTTTATTTTTTGTTTTGGTACATTTCTTGATATCCATTATTGGGCAGTCAATTGCCAGATTGTTGCTATCCAGGAATTTGAACAACATTGGCTGTATTTAAATAATTGTATGTATTGAAATCAAGTTGGGTATATATTGAAATAATGGTGTCTGTACCGTCGAAGAATATATGGATAAGGAGGCAGCAATGCCCATGTGGAGATTGGAAATGTTTTGTTACATATGAGGGAGAAGCTGAAGAATCAAATCTAGCATCCCAATTGGTAAAAAATGGGTTGGTCTCATCGGAATCTATGGTTTCTCCTTATGTGGGAATGGTGTTCAAGAGCGATGATGATGCCTTTGAGTATTATGGGAACTTTGCTAGAAAGAATGGGTTTTCAATTAGGAAGGAGCGGTCAAGATTGAGCCCGCAATTGGGGATCTATAAGCGTGACTTTGTTTGTTATCGTTCTGGTTTTGCACCAGCAAGGAAAAAACCAACTGGGGAGCACCATAGGGATAGAAAATCGGTTCGGTGTGGATGTGATGCGAAATTGTATTTGTCAAAGGAGGTTGTTGGTGGGGTTTCTCAGTGGTTTGTTGTGCAGTTTAGTAACGTGCATAATCATGAACTTCTGGAGGATGATCAAGTGCGTCTTCTTCCTGCTTATCGTAAAATTCAAGAGGCTGATCAGGAGAGGATTCTTCTGCTATCCAAGGCTGGGTTTCCGATACATCGTATAGTTAAAGTACTTGAGCTGGAAAAGGGAATTCAGGATGGTCAATTACCATTTCTGGAAAGGGATGTTAGAAATTTTGTTCAAAATCGTAAGAAAGTTGTTCAGGAGAATGATGCCTTACTGACTGAGAAAAGAGAGAATGATGCAATGGATCTTCTCGATGCCTGCAAGGCTACTAAAGAGCTGGATGCATCCTTTGTTTATGATTTTACTTTGGATGAAAATGGCAAGGTTGAGAACATTGCGTGGTCTTATGGAGAATCTGTTCATGCATACACCATGTTTGGTGATGTAGTATATTTTGACACAACATATCGCTCAATCACATATGGTATGCTTTTCGGAGCATGGCTTGGCATTGACAACCATGGCAAAATCATATTTTTCGGTTGTGCTCTCTTGCAGGATGAAACACCTCGCTCTTTTGCATGGGCTTTACAGGTTTACTCACTAATCCTTTGTGCTAAATGTGCATATCTTTTATATCTTATTCAGCTTTTAATTTGTTTATTAATTTCTACAGACTTTTGTCAGTTTCATGAAAGGAAGATGTCCACAGACAATTATAAGTGATATTGACCCTGGTCTAAGAGATGCCTTAATAAGCGAATTACCAGATACTAAACATGTCATATCTTTGTGGAATATTCTACCCAAAGTTGCCTACTGGTTCTCTCGTATACTTGGACCAAGATTTGTTGAATTAAAATTTGAATTTGAAGCTTTATATCTTCTGGAGAGTACTGAGGACTTTGATCTTCGTTGGAATCAGATGGTTTCTAGATTTGCACTTAATTCAGATAAACACATTGCTTTACTCTTTTCCCTCCGAGCATCTTGGGCGTTATCGTTTATAAAAGATTGTTTTCTTGCTCAAATGGCAACTACTTCATATTCAAAGTCTGTAGATGCATTTCTGAAAGGACTCTTTTACTCGCAAACATGTTTACGCAGCTTTTTTGAGCAGGTATAGATACATTATGTATTCACCTTATATTATTATCCTTTGCCTCCTCTCACTCTATTTTCAATTTTTTCTGCCTACGCAGTTCCAATTGGTGTTTAATACATGCTGATTCATTGGTATTTTGAAACTAGGTGGGGGGGTCTTCAAGTTATAATAGTCAGACACATGAAGGAATGCAGTATATGCATATCAAAACATGCTTACCAATGGAAGAGCATGCTCGACATATTCTTACCCCTTTCGCATTCAATGCATTTCAACATGAGTTGGGTCAAGCTATGAAATATGCAACATCTGAAATGGCTAATGGATCATATCTTGTACGTCATTTCAAGAATATGGACTCAGAGCGTCTTCTTGTATGGATAGCAGAAGATGAACAAATTCTATGTTCTTGCAAGGAATTTGAAACTTCGGGAATCTTATGCAGACACGCTCTTCGTATTCTTCTACTAAAGAACTACTTTCAACTTCCTGAAAAGTATTTTCTGAGGAGATGGAAACAAGAAAGCTCACTATTTCCTCTTGATGACCAAAGTAACTGGAATGGCAATGATGAATGGTTTCAAGAATTTCACACCCTTAGTGGAATTCTGTTTTCAGAGTCATCATTAACAAAGGAACGCTATGATCATGTTCGTTCTGAACTTTCAAAAGAAATTACAAGACTACTTAATGAGGTGAGGGAAATGCCAGCTGCTAACGACATTACTGTGGATTTGACAGTTTCACCTACTGGTTAATTTGTAGATCAATATTTGCTCCATAGTAGCTAGTGCAACCAGAGGAACCTTTCGTTCATTGGAGGCTAGCTGAGAGTGAGTAGGATGAGAAGGTATTGGAAGGACCAAGGTGATTGACATTCTCTATTTGAAAATCTTGAGTGAACAGAAAACAGTTTAGGTAACTTGGCTCATCACCATCAAAATTCCCATTGTGTCACTTGTGTAGTCAATGGTGTAAAGGATATGGTCGAGCCCAAAGTTGAAAGTTAGGCGGTATGTTCTGTACAAATTCATAATTAGGATGAGTTAAAAGAAATATGTACACATCAAAGTTCTCTTTCATCTTTTTAGCATTCACTTGAACGAGTTTGTTATTTGCGTTCCGAAATGAGCTTATTTTATTCTTAAAAGTTATAATCATAATAGAACTTCTGTTTTATTGAACCCCCTAAAATCGATACGTAAAATTATCTTCTTTTGAGCTTCTGTTCATGTAAGCGATCTATAAGTAAAGGTGTTACAACATGCAGACCATTAGGCATAATTCTTTGAAAGAAGTAAAATAGAAGGATGATACTGTGAAGTAATAATGCTTAGAGTTTATTGGTTAATGGAAGAATTAGACGAAAATAAATGACTGAAGTAGCTTTATCATGGGAATCCCTGTTATGATTGAGGTGATGAGGTAAGAAATTGTACAATTTGATTCTAGTATATTATGCATGAAATATTTACTTACAGTTGAGATTTATTTTTAGCAGATAGCAGCATTAGAAACATTTGACTTAATATCTCACTTGTTTTAGAGATATTGGCAAATGATTATGAATCTTCCAGACAATTGACTATCATGAACAGTTGAACACCAACAGTTTGTTACCTAAGCATTCTCTTGCTCCTCTATATATCGATTGCTCAACAAATCAACACCAACAGTTTGTTACCTAAGCATTCTCTTGGTCCAGACAATTGACTATCTATTGATCCATTTTCTCGTTGCCATCTTCACTTATATTTTGAATTATGTGAGACTGAGTTACATTTTTCGACTCTAGAAAATGTGGACAATAACAGTGATCATAATTCTGAATGGATTGATTTTAGAGCTTATCTCAAATGATTGAGCATTGTATTTTAAATAAAATTATTCTGCATAAAATAAACATTAGATGAAATTGTAATTGCGGTGATATGAAGTGGTTTGCTTTCTTAAGCTTCTTAAGAATTTTGTTGTACAGATTTAAAGCGCAACATTAAAGAAAATTTCAGGTTTGAGTGACTTTGTACTACATGAGTTGGTAGACTCAGAGGATTCCAGAAAATGCTTTCAATATTCCTTAAGACTCTATAGGTCAATATTGATTTCTGCAGTTAAAGATTCTCCATTTCACATTTGCATTCTGCTGATTCATGCACAAGAAGGTTCTCTATATTTTTACTTTCTATAATGGAGTTTCCCTTGTTGAGATACTTAAGTATAACATTAATGAGCGACTTGAAAAAGGCTGTTTTTTATTTATCATCTATCATGCTTTTATTTTATTTTATTTATTTATTTTATGCTTTTTTACTTTCTTGTACTTCTACTGGATCTGAGGTGATGAACGAGGTTGTTTACTTACAATTATCTCAAATGGTGTGGAAAACTGTAGTATGTGCTGCTCACTTACTATGGCATTGGTTGGTGAATTTGGGAAATTATTGACAGGATTTTTTGTGACTAAACATCTAAAGTCAGAGGTAGAAGCCATCTAGAGATTTGAATTAGATTGTTTACATGTTCATTGGAAATCTGAGTATTAACTTGTACGGTCCTTGGCAAAAGAGTTCAAAGTTCAAGTGCGTAAATCTTTACAGCCGAAATACATTATTACACAGCAGGACCAGAGATGGGGTACTTTTCTAAAACCTTGCGTGCAGCAAATAGGCATGTTCAAAGATCTTGCACTAGCAGTCATCTTCTTCATGATATGGTCAAAGGTTACAGTTGTTAAAATTGAATCTATTGGTTGTTTTTATTTACGCTTTCAGCAACAAGGTGCTGAGTGAAACTGAATTATTTGCTTGGAAACTTTATCACACCTATTATGTCCTTGATTTGTAGCATCTATACTTTTTCTTTTGTCATCCTTAGACTTTAGTTCATTTAGTCTGCGTTAGGTCAATTCCATAACTGAGCTGGGAAACTCGGGCGCAAGAGTCTGCAGGGAAATGAACCTTCAATATTTTTATTCAGCAGGATGAATAGTTGTCAATGGCCTCAAGGCTCTGCTAAATTCAAAAGCCCCAAGTTGGATTACCTGTATTCACATTTGTGTTCATCATTTCTACAAGTAAAAGGCCCTCCCTCAGTCTTTAGTGTCTTGATTCAAAGTTATATTGGTGGAACAGATTTTAAGACTTGATATTGACACATTTAGATATAATATTTTACCTATTTCCTTGCTTAAAATTTCACTTTAGATGATAAAAATTAATATAGAAAGGCAATTTTACAAATTATTATCCCTGCATGTGTTCTTTGTGCCTTAAAATCCATGTCACAATTATGGTTTGAACCATGACTATCATTCTGAGACAAAGGGAGTAACAGATATCAACTATCTTTTCATTCCATTTCATCTTACCTTCTCTCATAGACGGATTGCTTTTAGTTGGTAACTGTGAAACAGTACAAAAATAACTGACTTTGACACTCACTATATCGTCTCCATTGCAGGCAAATTGAACTGGCTTTCTGAAGCACCGAGGCTTATCATCAACCATCCACCCAGTGGACCTTCTAGGTCTCTCCAGCATAAAAGCTCTTTTTGGTGCAGGTAAGAGTTGGATAATTCATTTATGATGAAGATATATGAAGTCTGATTTATGACAAAGAAAATATGCAAGTTTGTAACCACATATTTGAGAACCTAGTGGTAAGGTCAGTGTGTCTGTCATATAAGCCAAAATGATAAACTGACATTTAATTAATTGTCATTGAATTATGATCAATCGTGTATTTTGTTTCTTGAATTGCGGGACCCTTTGCATTAAACTGTCGATGATTTTCTTTCATTAGCAGTGCACTTGGATTGGACCCTTATCTTTTTTTTGCAACACTATGTTTTGGTTCCATTCTCTCGTTTTATAAAATAGTGTCTGGTGACTGATATTTGCCTGCTTCTTTTAAAGAATAACATGCTTAGAAGATTGTTATCTTTCTTCCGCAGTGGCAATGCATAATTACTTGAAATGGCTTGCTCTTTTTAACCATAGTAATAAAATACTTATCAGAACTAAAGTTAATACACTGGGGGCGCTTGTGTGGTTCTTCTAACCCTAGGAGAGCTACCGACTCCAATTGCCGTCCATCGAAGTACCATTTGTACAAATAAGAATCCCCTTGGTCTTTTCAGATCTTGTTATACTCCCTCTGTCTTAATATTTTAAAAAAAAATTAAAAAATAAAGAAGACGTTTCTTTTCATAATTCCAGTAAGGATGATCTTTTTTGGATTCACAGAGAGTATTTTACTATCACTGTTATTCCTTATACCGGAAGAGTTTGGAGATTTCAATTTTACTTTTACCTATATGCTTATGCTAAAGTTGGCATTTGAAATTAATTTATGTTGATAAACCTGAGCACCTAAGGTTTAAATTTTTAAACAATAACTAAAATAATACTCTCTCCGTTGCAAAATTAGAGATACACTCCAAAATTAGATATACATTTCTAAATTTAGACTATAAAGAGTCACGAACTTCCTAATATGTCATTACTTATTCCTAGCTTGATTGAATACTATCATGTCACCACTACTACATTTCTAGCAAATGTGAGATTAGTTTATAAAAATAATTTTTTTCTTAAAAGTCGTCCGTTTATAATTGGATCTCTAATTTTGTTACTGAGGGTGTATACATTGCTTCGTGCTACTTATGTGTTGTTTATCATGTATTTGAAAGTAATTGTGGGAGCTAAGGCTGTCATCTATATACGGATTGCCGAATAGAAATGTTGTGAAAATATTATAACTGAAAGGTTGGCAACAAATATGAATTTTTCCGACCCAAATTTTGCTTTGCTGTTCTACGAAATGTTTCAGGTACATTCGAAAGTACTGTATGGACTTAAGGGATAGTGGAACATAATGTTGCACAATGATGTTGCGAACTGCTATATTTCTTCAATATTCCTTTTTAAAATTGATCACTTCACACTATGGACTTTCACATTAAGGGCACTTTTTCTTACATCTCTACTAGTAAAAGTTCTTTGTCTCAGCATGCCGCTCTGCCAAATAGGCACCAACAGTCCAAGTTCAATGCTAGGAGTTACAGACAAGAAAATGCATGATTAATGGGTAAACAACACTTACAACTAGAGGGAACAATAATTTCTACGTAGCAATATATATTCAACTCATACATAAGGCTATAGAAGCTTCATTGCGATAGGCTTAGCTACTTGTATAATGGTAGAAACGATACAGAACCAGATACACACTATGGCTCTTGAGAAACAGAAGCTGCGTAAAGTTGTGGTACAAGCAGGAATTTGAAAGGCAGTTCAAAGTTGATCAGGCCACAGGAACGCACCCATGGCATACGCCCTCTTCTCGTCAAGCATACCTTCAAAGTTGAGGCCATATTGCTGCAGAAGCAAGTCCACCCTCCACTCCTCCATTTTCTGGTAGTCGGCCTTGGTGTAACGAGGATAATGAAGAGGCATTTGGAAAGGATATTCAGGTTCAATTTTTAAACTTTTGGCAACTTCTTTTACATCTTTATTAGGGTACCCCAAACTCTTGACGCCTTGCGTTTTTGGGTTTCCTAAAACAATAGTGTATGCAGAATGAAGAAGCCAGCTTAAAGCCATCTCTTTCTCTCTCAACGACAGAACTGTCTCTATGATGTAAAAGCTTAAACCAAGGTTTATGAACTCGACTTGTATATATATAGGCGGCTAGCTGCTGCAGCACATTGGCTACACTTGTTTACAAAAAATGATGGGTGGGATAAGACTATTTATACTAATTTATTATCACCACAAACCATTTTTTCCTTCTGTTAATTAATTTCAGACTATGTTTTGTCATTTTTGATGCTGAATTATTATAGGAAACATGAAAAGTGTCGCTATAGATGTATAGTGGTAGCGACGGTTTTCATATAAAAATATCATTTTATGTTGTACAGGGTAAGCAAGTATAGATGATTGCATACGACACCTGAGAATTATTATGTTTATTGAGGTTTGAGTAATTAATTATTATTGTTGCTTGTTCTAATTGTTATCCTTGATTTGTGAGAATGGCATATGCCATCTCACCAGAGCAGTTAGAGGTCACTTTCTGTACAATAAAAATGGCCAGTTTTTCAGCACAATAATTGCTTGATACACGGTACCATGCCTTGGCTAGCCAGTCAAGTGAATTGGTAATTAAGTAGAATAGCTGTTGTCATGGGCCTTCTCATATTCAATTATTTGATATGAGCTTTTAACTAAGGTGTTGTTTGTTTACCTCTTAAGAGGTCTTAATAGACCATTTTTTATTCATTAAGAGGGTAGATGTTGTATTTTTTTGTTACTTCTGAATGCCTCTAAATGGTTGAGATACAAAATAAAATCTAAATTATTCAGACATGCCTTTTAATGAATTTGCTATTTTTTAGACACAAATTTCCTCTTTAATATTATCAATTTTTTTGTGTATCAATGCCAACCACTGCCATCCACCCGCGCCACCACCGCCTTGCCACCACAAGACCACCAGATCTGCAGGAGGAGGAGGGTAGTGGGAGGCGGGGAGAGGGGTGGGGCAGGGGCGGGGAGAGGGGTGGGGCAGGGGCGGGGAGAGGGGAGGTGGGACGGGAACGGGGATGGGGGAGGAGGGGGTGGGGCGGGGGAGGAGGGGGTGGGGCGGGAGAGGAGGGTGGAGGTGGGTGGGGCAGGGAGAGGGAGAGGGAGAGGGAGAGGGAGAGGGGGAGGGGGAGGGGGAGGGGGAGGGGGGGGGAGGGGAGGGGATTGGGGAGGAGGGAGAAGGAGGGTTAAAATTATAAAAACAAGTTATTCACATATTTTGAAAAAAGTAATTATCAAACAATATTTTTTCATTCAGATACAATTTTATTTAGATACTCTATATTATTCAGATGTCTAAACTATTCAGATTTTAACAACTAATTTTATCAAACACAACCTAAGCTTTTGAATATCTAGAAATATTAAGGTGTTAAAAGCTATGTTTGTTTCTAAAAATAATAGATGAGATATGATTATGGGTAAGGGCGAGTCGAGCCGAGTATTGAGTTATTCAAATTTTGTTCACAAAATTTATCGAGTATAAAATAAAGTTTGATTGAGGCTCGTTTAGCTACCGAGTCGAGTACGATTTTGAATCGAGTCCGAACATTTTGTACTTTTCGAACGAATATGATCCAAGTATCAATAGAAGATTATAATTCGAGAATGTTCGAGTAATTTATCGAATTTTAAAATTTACTCATATTTGAATTATTTATATTTCAAGTCGAGCTCGAATCGAATTTTTAGTCGAGCGAGTACGAATCGAGTTCGAATCGTTTTTGTTATTTGTAAGACCTTTTATAGATGAATTATAACGTCAAGAGCAGAGGTGATACTATGTAAGATAACTTTTGAGGTAATAAATGACCTTCAAAATGATAGTAGTAATAAATAGTTCATGTAATTAAATAAATAATTAATCATCGAATAATTTAGTTTCAATTGATAATATACCTAAATTTGCCTAGACGGTTCATCCAAACCTATTATGTTTTATTTTGTCTAAAATTAAATCAGTCAGGTTAATGTTTATAATTTTTTGCATTTGTATAAGTATTTATTTATTGTAACGTTACTGTGACGCCCCCAAAATAGGTATACATCACCTATTCTGAGTCGCCAAATACATAGTACAGAATACAAATACAATCTTAAATATACAACATGAGCTTACAAATATTGTCTTCTAGACAGTATTCAAACTCAAAATAAGTCCTCAATACATTTATTAACACACTATTTCATAGAATAGTGAGGACTACTAATGTTATCATCTGGACCATCACTCCGTTCTCCGACTAGTCCCTGCTACGTTCTCATTTCCTGAAAAGAACATTGAAAGCAAAAGGGTGAGCTCAACTAGCCCAGTAAGAAATAGTATGATTAAGATAATGCAAAATAAATTATCGTTAGCCTTTAACAGTGTTAAACTGATACAATATAACAAACATCAAGTTTAACTGCAGCGGAACAAGCAATCAATTAAAAGAGTCAAGTAGAGAATAAAATCTACTATCTTCTATAATTTAAAAGGTTTTTCATCACTTTTATCGCTGTAACTCAGCTTAATATATAATCCACATCATCCCTGCACTACGGCCAAGGATATTCATTAGTATCACAACCACAAATTATCCATGCACTACGAGCCAAGGATATTCGTGTATTCATCAATGGTCATAATCATGCCAACAACTATTCATCAATACACTACGGGTCAATGATGACTTTTTTCATATCATTTGTAATATTACGGTCATGATTATACCGAATAATCCCTGGTCATAATCATACCAAGTCCATCTATACACTACAGGCCATAGATGACTTTCAACATAATATAAACATGATGATGATGACAATGATATAAGAATTCAGTAAAACAAGTTCAAGAATTAATTTATCCAGGAACCAATAACGTTCAAATTGTCAACATGTATTGCTTTGTGGGGTAAAACTCAAAAATACTCAGAAGAATATTTTCATAAAAAAATACTGGATGAAGCGCAAATATCAAGAATATTCCACTAATTTCATGGAGTATAAATAATAGAATAACAAAAGAAATCACCAGGCATGCGATAGACCGTACAGACAGGTTATTCCAACAGAATAATAAATAACGGAATCAGGTCATGCATAAACGCACAAACAGGATATTCCAACAGAATAATAAATAACAGAACCAGGTCATGCGTAAACGCACAGACATGATGTTCCAACAGAATAATAAATAACGGAACCAGGTCATGCGTAAACTGCACAGACAGGATGTTCCAACAGAATAATAAAGAATGGAATAACAGAAGAATTTCACCATGTATGCGGTACTTCGCATAGACAGGTTATTCCAACATAATAATAAAGAATAGAATAACAGAAGAATTTCACCATGTATGCGGTACTTCGCATAGACTGGTTATTCCAACATAATAATAAAGAATAGAATAACAGAAGAATTTTACCAAGTATATGGTAGTCCGCGTATACAGGATATTCCAACAGAATAATAAAGAATGGAATAACAGAAGTTCTTTTCATGAATACAAAAGAAATAATACCCCTTACCTTAGAAGAAACTGTATATAGGAGTAGTGAAGTAGCAGAATACTTTTCTTCTTTCTCTCTATAATTTATCTCTCTAGAGTTTCAGTGAATTCGTAAGAAATAATAAAGGAATGAGCTTCTATTTATAGGAGAATGAACTGAATATTAACTAATTCATGAACGGTTCAGATTGATTTACTTTTAAACGGACGATCCATATTAAATTACTATGCAATATTAATAAAATATTCTAATAAAATAAAATCTTTTAAATAAAATATAATATATTCTATTTATAATCTAATAAAACGAATAACTTTATAAAAGTATTCTATTTTATATAAAAAGATTTTACTATGCAAATACTATGCAGATACTATGCAAACAATATGCATAATAGAATATTATATATTCTATTTATAGTCTAATAAAATGAATAACTTTATAAAAGTTGTAAGACCCCAACTTATTATATATGAAATTAAATTTCCTCTATTTATTATTTTGAAATAGTAAGGGTTGATTTGATTAATGTGGTTAGTTATGGGTAAAATGCGTAAATATTTCAAATAAGCAAGTGGTTATAAAATATTCATTTTTATCAGAGAATATTAGTTTGATCGTGGAATATTCTTACTGACGAGGAATATTCGTACGACGGCGCAGCCTTGTGTGGGCCCCATAACGGAAAAGCGATTGTATGAAGAAAACGACAAATATAAGTTGTTTATAAATAACGGCGTAGTTGTTACTGTTAATACTATTGAAATACTCAGTGATTAAAACACAGTAGCACGAGATATTGCACCAATTATTAATTCTTACGTAAGAAGGCACTACTCAATAATTGTTACAGTAATTACTGTTCAATATTTTATTGATTCAATAATTGCTACGTTGAAATTTTATATTATTGTTGTTTCAATAATTGTCACTGCACGGTATTTTCCTTTATCGAATCAATAATTCATATTATTTGAATAATATTATTAGATAACATTATTGACAATGTCTAGAAAGTTCTGTCTAAGAAGAGGTTTGGTCACTTAATTGCGCGCCAGTAAGAAAAAATCCTTATTGGAAAGCCCCCTCTTTCCTGAGAACTGTCTAGTTGTCAGTATTGTGATTCTGTAATATTATTTGTGAATAATTAATTATTGATTTATATAATGAGGGTAATATTCATTTTATGTGGATATAGATGGAGAAATTTTTAATGTGATAATTGTTAAAAATTATTATTTTATTTTTTTCTGATAAAATAATTTATTTAAATATATTATTATATTATAATAATATAATAATGGTGATATTTTTACAATGAATGTGGGATATATGAATAAATGAAGAGGAAAAATATTTTTGTTATTAAAAATATTTAAAACATGTTTTTCATGTTTGTGGACCCCATTTCTTGACTGAAAATTTGATTATAGCCTGTAAAATCGCCCGTTTATGGATTTCGGTCAATATCTGCTTGGAATTTGGAAAAACTTAAACTTACAAAGTTGTAAAGAATGGAATTTCCTATGAAAAAGATATAAAATCTGAATTTTTCTGATAAAAGGGCTATTTATTATGAATTATTAAAGCTCCGAAGTTCCGGAATAATTGATTTTGGAAGTTTTAATTGTTTTATTTAAGAAAAACGTTTTTTGCAATCCCACATGTGATATAAATGTGCTGAATTCAGTTGGTCTAAGGTGGGCTTGGATTTGTTTAATTATATTATTATTTTATTAAATTTTCAGCTTTGGTGTTCTATGTATTTTCCTATAAATAAGGTGTTTAGGTTAGAATTAAAAATCACACCAGAAACTGAAGTTTTCTCTCTCTTTCTCTCTCTATATTATCAAGCGTATTCTTGTGAGTATTTTGATACTTTGAATGTTGCTATACGGTGCAAGTTCCTTTAGCACTATATCCGGTATTCCAGCTAGAAGTACAGTCTTTTCAAGGTAAGGGATATTATTTTTTAAAAAATTATATTATTTCTTCCAATATCATTATGCTGGAATATTGATAGTATTTTTCTTGTGAAATTCTTATCTTTTAGTGTCAGGATTACTATTCACGTATACGACACTATTCACGTATACGGTACTATTCACGAATACGGCACTATTCACAGAAAAATTAAATTTTTATTTTTGTCCAAAATATCTATTATGGATACTAGTTTTGATTGTATCCAAGTTTTGATCATTCTTGAATTTTTCTCCACTACGATTATTTATGAAGTATTTTTGAACTCAGATTGTTTAAAGTACGAATCCTTAATATTTGTTCTTTTATTTCACTGGATTCGTTTTCTTTAAAATATTTTTCATCATCCTCAGTCCTAAATGATGATTTTACTGAATATCTTTTGCCTGTAGTGCAAAGATTAATGATTTTCTGATGAATATCTTTGGCCCGTAGTGCAGAGATGAACAGGTGTTGAGATGAACATGACCAACTGATGAATATCTTTGGCCTGTAGTGCAAAGATGAATATTTGATTCAAGATGAATATTGATTGATGTTACAGGGATAAAATAATGATGATGGACTTTTAAATTCATAGATTATAGTAGATTTCATTCTCTACGTAACTCATCTATGAATTATTATTTCCGCAACGAATATTGATCTGAAACTTGTTGTCTATTGTATTTTATCATATTTTTCCCTGTTGAAGACTAACGATAATTTGTTCTATATTATCTTAGTCATAATATTCTTTACTTGGCTACTTGAGCTCACCCTTTTCCTTTTTGTTCCATTTTTCTTCTCAGAAGGAGAGAATGTACCGAGTACTAGTCGGGGTATAGAATGAAGGTTTTAGAAAGTTGTTTTAGTAGTCCTCACCATTTTTATAAAATAATATATCAATAATTGTAATGAGGACTTATTTGAGGGTTGATATTGTCTAGAAGACAATATTTGTATTTAAACTCACAGTTTTTATGTTGTATTAATAAAGTTGTAGTTGTTTCTGTACCATGTTATTGACGACTCAGAATGAGTGTTTTATACCTATTTTGGGGGCGTCATAGTTGGTATCAGAGCTTAGGGATATGATTTCTGGTGGAGATCGGGGAATAGAACTAAGATGAGAGAGACGAGTAAATCCTTCGGTAGTGTGTCCTACCTAAGCTTATTTGTTGGTTGGTCAGAATATAGGTATATTATGTGATATGTTGATTTCTTTAATTAACCCTTATTTTATGGCAGTATTTAAGAATGTCGACTGAGAATGTTAATAGTGGAGTAAATGAGACCGTGGAGACTCCTTTACTCACCAACTAGGAGAAGGTGTAACAGGCTGACAATGTTCCTCCTGTAAAAGACACCATTGATCAAACGATGAACGAGGGAATGTTTAAAAGCTTTTTGCAGTTCTTGCAAAATCAGAAGAGGGAGACTCGTCCACAAAATATAGGTGGAAATGATAACAACGCACGGTTTGTCACAGCCAAGTAGTTCAAAGAGTTGGGACCACCATAATTCTGGGGAAAGCCAGATCCGATTAAGGCAGAAACGTGGGTCAAACAAATTACCAAGATATTCGATGTCTTGGGATGCACGTTGGAACAGAAGGTTCCATTCGCCACCTTTATGTTCCGTAATGAGGCAGATTACTGGTGGAAATCTGTGAAGCGTACCCATCAAGTCGCACTCAGCATGTCTTGGGAGACGTTTCAGAAATTTTTTAATGACAAGTACTTTCCTGAAAGTATTCATCATATGAAGGAAGTGGAGTTTATTAGATTGGAACAAAATAACATGACGTTGTCCCAGTACGAGGCGAAGTTTGCAGAGTTGTCCAGGTTTGTACCTCATTTGGTGGAAAATGAGGAACGTATGACGCGGATGTTTCTGAGAGGTTTGAAACCCGACATACGTCAATATCTCATTTCTCATAAATTTTCTCTCTATTCAGATGTTGTCAACAGGGCTCAATTATTAGAGCGAGATAACGAGTACGTTCAACCGAGGGACCATAACCAGGATCATACCGGTGACAGCAATCATCAGAACAACGATAACCAGCGAAGAAAGAAAAATACGGACAAAAATGGTAACCACTCTGGTGGTAATCATGGCCATGAAAATAGAAGAAGCGAGTCGGGGGGAGATTATAAAAAGAAGAGATTCAACAATGACAATGCGAAGACGTCAGCACCAGCAGCAACTGGTTCTAAGGGAGGAGGACGACCACCGGTCGTATGCTATAAATGCAGGAAAGAGGGACATATAAGTCCAAACTGTCCACAACAGTTCAAGGTATGTTATAATTGTGGAAAGGAAGGACATATCGCTCGAGATTGTACGGTAGCGAAATCAAGTCCAGGGGGACGGTGACTCAAAAGGTTGTCCCAGAAAAGTCGAAGTCAACGGTTCCTGGAAGAGCGTTTGTTGTGACTGGTCAAAATGCGAGTAACCCAAACGAGGTGATCACAGGGTAAACTAATCATTAATTCTTGCGAAGTTTATACCTTACTTGATACCGGTGCTACCCATTCATTTATCTCTCCTACTTGTGCTCAACGTTTAAACTTGACTCCGGAGAAATTAGACTTTGATTTATCTGTGGAGACTTCATTAGGAGAAACTTTTCATCACATCCGCTGTTTATAAATCTTGTTTGATCCAAGTTGGCACCATCACATTACCTATTGGCCTTATCTCTTTAAAGATACTTGCTTTTGATGTGATTTTAGGGATTGATTGGTTAACTACTCATCATGCCAAAATTGATTATTTTCGTAGGGTTGTTAGTTTTCATATTTCTAACCAACCTGTTGTACGAATTCAAGCAACTAAACCACTAAAATCAATCATTGTCATATCAAGTCATAAAGTAATTCGTTTATTGAAAAACGGATGTCAAGTTTTCTTAGCCCATGTTATGGATTTGAATAAAGACACGTCAGATTTGAATAATATTCCTATTGTTAGTAAATTTCCTGACGTATTTCCTGAAGAACTTCCCAGTCTACCCCTAGAACGTGAAGTTGAATTCTTTATTGATCTTGAACCTGGTACAAAGCCCATTTCTAAAACCCCATATCGAATGGCTCCTATTGAACTTCAGGAGTTAAAAGTCCAACTACAAGAGTTGTTGGACATCGGTTTCATTCGTCCTAGTACATCTCCTTGGGGTGCTCCTGTTTTATTTGTAAAGAAGAAAGATGGAAGTATGCGACTTTATATTGACTATCGAGAATTAAACCATGTCACTATCAAGAATAGGTATCCGCTACCTCGTATTGATGACCTTTTTGACCAGTTGCAAGTAGCACAATTCTTTTCAAAGATCGATCTTCGTTCTGGATATCATCAGCTGAAGATTAGAACTGAGGATATTCCAAAGAATGCCTTTAGAACTCGGTACGGGCATTATAAATTCTTAGTCATGTCTTTTGGATTGACTAATGCACTTGCGACTTTCATGGATATGATGAACTAGATATTCAATGAATATTTGGATCAGTTCGTTGTTGTCTTTATTGATGACATCCTTGTATATTTCAAAAACCGTGAAGATCATGAGCACCATTCGAAGCTGGTACTCCAAAGGCTTCGTGAAAATAAGATTTATGCTAAGTTGAAGAAATGTGAGTTCTGGTTTGAGGAAGTAGCATTACTTGGGCACGTGGTGTCAAAACATGGAGTATCTGTCGAACCGATGAAGATTAAAGCAATACAAAGTTGGGAGCAACTGAAGTCGGTGACCGAAGTACGTAGCTTTATGGGCTTAGCTGGTTATTATCGGAGATTCGTGAAAGGATTTTCTCAAATCTCTACTCCTTTAACTCAGCTAACTCGGAAGGATACAAAATTCGTATGGAGCGAGGAATGCGAGAAGAGTTTCCAAGAGCTTAAGAGGAGACTTATTTTGGCACCTGTTCTGACAATACCATCTGGTTCGGATGGATTTGTTATCTACAGCGATGCTTCGGGCAAAGGGTTAGGGTGTGTTCTCATGCAACATGAGAAAGTCATAGCCTATGCCTCGCGAAAACTTAAAGAATATGAGAAGAATTATCCTACTCATGATCTAGAGTTGGCAGCAGTCGTTTTTGCACTAAAGATCTGGAGGCACTATCTATATGGGGAGAAAGTGGAGATATATTCAGACCATAAAAGCCTCAAATATTTCTTCACCCAAAAAGAACTCAACATACGACAACGACGTTGGCTCGAGCTGTTGAAAGATTACGACCACACTATTCAATACCATCCTAGAAAAGCGAACGTGGTAGCTGACGCGTTGAGTAGAAGATCATATGCAGGAACGAGTGCGATGATGTCAAGTATACGTATAGAACCAACTTTAATCAATAAAGTTAAAGTTGCTCAAGCCACAGACCCGGAGCTGATGCGTATGAAGAAGAAAGTACAAGAAGGTGTTATCCCAGAGGCAAGAATCGATGAAGAAGGAATACTTCGAGTCCACTCCAGACTATGTGTTCCTAAAGATTTTGATTTAAAGAACAAGATCATGATGGAGGCACACAATACACCGTTTGCAATCCATCCTGGAAGTACAAAAATGTATTGTGATCTTCGACATAAATTTTGGTGGAACAATATGAAGAGAGAGATCGCGAAGTTTATCTCGAGGTGTTTAACTTGTCAATGTGTAAAGGCGGAGCATCAAGTACCTAAGGGTCCATTGCAACCACTTGAGATTCCAAAATGGAGGTGAGAACACATTACCATGGATTTCGTTACGGGTTTTTCTACGGTTTCTTAAGGCATTGATGCTATTTGGGTTACTGTTGATAGATTAACTAAGTCTGCTCATTTCTTGCCGATACGGGAGACTTATTCCCTTGAACGTCTTGCTCGTATGTATGTGAATGAGATTGTGAGATTGCATGGTATGCCAGTATCCATAGTTTCAGATCGTGACCCAAGATTCACTTCACGATTTTGGGTTAGCTTGCAAAAAGCTATGGGCACGGATTTACGATTCAGTTCGGCATACCATCCTCAAACGGACGGACAATCAGAGAGGACTATTCAAACTCTTGAAGATCTATTAAGACTCTGTGTCCTAGACTTCAAAGAGAGTTGGGATAAATATTTACCTTTGGTGGAATTCTCCTACAACAACAGTTATCAGACAAGTATAGATGTGGCTCCATTCGAAGCATTATATGGACGTAAGTGTCGCTCTCCAGTATGTTGGGATGAGGTTGGTGAAGCAACATTATTGGGACCAGAGTTGATACGTATGACTAGGGAAAAGATCCAAATGATTCGACAACATATACAAACGACACATGATCGACAAAAGAGTTATGCGGATCTTCATCGAAAGGATGAGGAATTTAGTATTGTGGATCATGTATTGTTGCGTGTTGCTCCATGGAAGGGAGTTACAAGATTTGGAAAAAGAGGAAAGCTCAATCCATGATTTATTGGTCCATTTCAGATTCTTGACCGAGTAGGAAATGTAGCTTATAGACTCGCGTTACCTCCAAGTGTGTCTTGTGTTCATAATGTTTTTCACATATCTGTGTTACGTAAATATGTGAAAGACCCGAACCACGTTATTGAGTTAGAACCGGATGAGATAGCCGAAGACTTAACGTACGAGGAGGTAACTGTCAAGATCTTGGATAGGAAGGAGCATGTCTTACGTACAAAGGTCATACCACAAGTCAAAGTTTTGTGGAGGAACCATGCTATTGAGGAAATGAATTGGGAGTTGAAAACTGAAATGAAAGCGAGGTATCCTCACCTTTTCGAAACACCAGCTATGTACGTCAATTTTGAGGACGAAATTTCATAAGGAGGGGAGGTTGTAAGACCCCAACTTATTATAAATGAAATTAAATTTCTTTTATTTATTATTTTGAAATAGTAAGGGTTGATTTGATTAATATGGTTAGTTATGGGTAAAATGCGCAAATATTTCAAATAAGCAAGTGGTTATAAAATATTTATTTTTATCAGAGAATATTAGTTTGGTCGTGGAATATTCGTACGACGGCGCAGCCTTGTGTGGGCCCCATAACGAAAAGCGATTGTATGAAGAAAATAAAAAATATAAGTTGTTTATAAATAACGACGTAGTTGTTACCGTTAATACTGTTGAAATACTCGGTGGTTAAAACACAGTATTACACGGTATTACACTAATTATTGATTCTTACATAAGAAGGCACTACTCAATAATTGTTACAGTAATTACTGTTCAATATTTTATTGATTCAATAATTGCTACGTTGATATTTTATATTATTGTTGTGTCAATAATTGTCACTGCACAGTATTTTCCTTTATCGAATCAATAATTCATATTATTTGAATAATATTATTAGATAGCATTATTGATAATATCTAGAAAGTTCTGTGTAAGGAGAGATTTGGTCACCTAATTGCGCGCTAGTAAGGAGAAATCCTTATTGGAAAGCCTCCTCTTTTCTGGGAACTGCCTGGTTGTCAGTATTGTGATTCTGTAATATTATTTGTGAATAATTAATTATTGATTTATATAATGAGGAAAATATTCATTTTATTTGGATATAGATGGAGAAAATTTTTAATGTGACAATTGTTGAAAATTAATATTTTATCTTTTTCTGATAAAATAATTCAGTTAAATATATTATTATATTATAATAATATAATAATGATGATATTTTTACAATGAATGTGGGATATATGAATAAATGAAGAGGAAGAGTATTTTTGTTACTAAAAATATTTAAAACATGTTTTTCATGTTTGTGGACTGGGTTTCTTGACTGAAAATTTGATTATAGCCTGTAAAATCGTCCGTTTGTGGATTTCGGTCAATTTTTGCTTGGGATTTGGAAAAATTTAAACTTACAAAGTTGTAGAGAATGGAATTTCCTATGGAAAGGACATAAGATTCAATTTTTTCTGATAAAAGGGCTATTTATTATGAATTATTGAAGCTCTGAAGTTCTGAAATAATTGATTTTGGAAGTTTTAATTGTTTTATTTAAGAAAAACATTTTTTGCAATCCCACATGTGATATAAATGTGCTGAATTCTGTTGGTCTAAGGTGGGCTTGAATTTGTTTAATTATATTATTATTTTATTAAATTTTCTACTTTGGTGTTCTATGCATTTTCCTATAAATAGGGTGCTTAGGTAAGAATTGAAAATCACACCAAAAACTGAAGTTTTTTCTCTCTTTCTCTCTCTATATTATCGAGCGTATTCTTGTGAGCATTTTGATACATTGAGTGTTGCTATACGGTGCAAGTTCCTTCAGCACTATATCCGGTATTCTAGCTAGAAGTACAGTCTTTTCAAGGTAAGAGATATTATTTTTTTTAAAAATGATATTATTCTTTCCAATATCATTATGCCGGAATATTGATAGTATTTTTCTTGTGAAATTCTTGTCTTTTAGTGTCAGGATTACTATTCACGTATACGACATTATTCACGTATACGGTACTATTCACGAATACGGCACTATTCACAGAAAAAATAAATTTTTATTTTTGTCCAAAATATCTATTATGGATACTAGTTTTGATTGTATCCAAGTTTTGATCATTCTTGAATTTTTCTTCACTACGATTATTTATGAAGTATTTTTGAACTCAGATTGTTTAAAGTACGAATCCTTAATATTTGTTCTTTTATTTCACTGGATTCGTTTTCTTTAAAATATTTTTCATCATCCTCAGTCCTAAATGATGATTTTACTGAATATCTTTTGCCTGTAGTGCAAAGATTAATGATTTTCTGATGAATATCTTTGGCCCGTAGTGCAGAGATGAACATGTGTTGAGATGAACATGACCAACTAATGAATATCTTTGGCCTGTAGTGCAAAGATGAATATTTGATTCAAGATGAATATTGATTGATGTTACAGGGATAAAATAATGTTGATGGACTTTTAAATTCATAGATTATAGTAGATTTCATTCTCTACGTAACTCATCTATGAATTATTATTTCCGCTGCGAATATTGATCTGAAACTTGTTGTCTATTGTATTTTATCAGATTTTCCCTGTTGAAGATTAACGATAATTTGTTCTATATTATCTTAGTCATAATATTCTTTACTGGGCTAGTTGAGCTCACCATTTTCCTTTTTGTTCTATTTTTCTTCTCAGGAGGCGAAAATGTAGCGAGTACTAGTCGGGGTATGGAATGAAAGTTTTAGAAAGTTGTTTTAGTAGTCCTCACCATTTTTGTAAAATAATATATCAATAATTGTAATGAGGACTTATTTGAGGGTTGATATTGTCTAGAAGACAATATTTGTATTTAAACTCACAGTTTTTATGTTGTATTAATAAACTTGTAGTTGTTTCTGTACCATGTTATTGACGACTCAGAATGGGTATTGTATACCTATTTTGGGGGCATCACAAAAGTATTCTATTTTATATAAAAAAGTTTTCGGTTTTATTACACTTGTAATAATATTAAAACAAAACTTATCACCTTTATTATAATTCACAATATTAATCGACCAGGTTATTCCCAGGAAAGAGGGGGCTTTTCAATAAGGATTTCTCCCTATTGGCGCGCAATTAGGTGACCAAAACTCTCCTTGGTAGAACTTCTAGACATCGTTAATATTGCAAATAATAATATTAATAACTTTGTTATCTCTATTATTAATTTAATAATATATAAAATATCGATAATATTTGAATCAAATAACGTGAGATACCATGCAATAATTACTATAGCAATAATTGAACAAAACTGAGTGATTTCTTATGTAAGCATCAATAATCAAAACCGTGTGCTACTATACAACCACACGTATTACTGTACTTTTAACACCTGGTGTTTCAACAGTTAACGGTAAAACTTCCGCCGTTATTTTCATAAAATATTTTTGTCGTTTTCTCAATTCGACAATAATTCCATTGCGGAGTCCACCAATGATTGTGTCGTTGTACGAATATTCCATGTTAAAACAAATATTCCCCGACCAATCGAATATTATATAACAACTTGCGTACTTTGTAAAATTTATAAATATTACCCACAACTATAACATTATATCAAATTTATTCTATAATATTCAAAAATGATATTTATAGAAAAATTATCTTTATTCATAAAAGTTGGGGTCTTACAATCTCCCCTTCTAATGATACGTACCTGGTATATCGAAGAGGTAAGGATACCTTGATTTCATTTCAGATTCTAACTCCCAGGTCATTTCCTCAACATTGTGGTTTCTCCACAAAACTTTGACTTGAGGTATAACCTTGGAGCGTAGAATATGTTCCTTCTTATCCAAGATTTGAATAGGAACCTCTTCATACGTTAAATCTTCCGCTATTTCGTCCGGTTCTAACTCAATAATGTTTTTCGGGTCTTCCACATATTTACGTAATATGGATATGTGAAAAACGTTATGAACACGAGACATACTTTGTGTTAAAGCGAATCTATAGGCCACAATTCTTACTCGATCGAGGATTAAAAATGGGCCAATGAATCGAGGATTGAGCTTTCCTCTCTTTCCAAATCTCGTAACTCCTTTCCATGGAGCAACACGTAACAACATATCATCTCCAATATCGAATTCCACATCCTTTCGATGAAGATCAGCATAACTCTTTTATCGATCTTGTGAGATTTTATACGTTGTCGAATCGTTTGAAGCTTTTCCGTAGTCATACGCACCAACTCCGGTCCCAATAACATTGCTTCACCCACCTCATCCCAGCATACTGGAGAACAACACTTTCTTCCATACAACGCCTCAAATGGAGTCATGCCAATACTTGCTTGATAACTATTGTTGTAGGAAAACTCCACCAATGGTAAGAACTTATCTCAACTTCCCTTGAAGTCAAGGACACAAAGTCTTAATAAATCTTCCAGAGTTTGAATAGTCCTCTCTGATTGTCCGTCTGTCTGAGGATGATATGCCGAACTAAATTGTAAATCCGTGCCCATAGCTTTTTTTAAACTAACCCAAAATCATGAAGTGAATCTTGGGTCTCGATCAGAAGCTATGGATACTGGCATACCGTGCAGTCTTACAATCTCGTTTATGTACATACGAGCAAGACGTTCAAGTGTATAAATTTCTCGTATTGGTAAGAAGTGAGCAGACTTAGTCAATCTATCAACAATGACCCAAATTGCATCTATGCCTTGAGAAACCTTGGGAAGACCAGTAACGAAATCCATGGTAATGTGCTCCCAGTTCCATTCTGGAATTTCAAGTGGTTGCAATGGAGCTTTTGGTACTTGATGCTCTGCCTTGACTCGTTGACAAGTTAAACACCTTGAGATAAATAGCGCTATCTCTCTCTTAATATTGCTCCACCAAAATGTATGACGAAGATCACGATACATTTTGGTACTCCCAGGATGGATTGCAAACGGTGTGTTGTGCACCTCCATCATGATTTTATACTTTAAATCATTGTCGTTAGGAACACAAAGTCTGGAGTTGACTTGAAGTATTCCTTCTTCATCGATTCTTGCTTCCGGCATAGCACCTTCTTGCACTTTCTTCCTCATACACATCAGCTCCAGAACTGTAGCTTGAGCAGCTTTAACTTTATCAATTAAAGTCGGTTCTACTCATATATTCGCCATCATCACATGGGTCCCTAGAGTCTTTAACTCTATCTCCATCCTTTGCAAGTCACACAAAATGGGCCTTTGTGTGACACCCCCAAAATAGGTATACATCACCCATTCTGAGTTGTCAATACACGGTTCAGAAACAACTACAACTTTATTATTACAACATGGAAACTATGAGTTTAAATACAGATATTGCCATCTAGACAACATCCACATAAATAAATCCCCATCATAATTATTGATACATTATTTTACAAAAATGGTGAGGACTACTAAACAACTCTCCCTAAAACCTTCATTCCATACCCCGACTCGTACTCGCTATATTCTCGCCTCCTGAGAAGAAAAAATGGAACAAAAAGGAAAAAGGGTGAGCTCAACTAGCCCAGTAAAGAATATTATGACTAAGATAATATACAACAAAATTATCGTTAGTCTTCAACAGGGAAAAATCTGATAGAATACAATAGACAACAAATGTTAAATCAATATTCGCAGCGGAAAATATTAATTCATAGAAGAGTTACGTAGAGAATGAAATCTACTAATGTCTATGAATTTAATAGTCCATCAACAATATTTTTATCCCTGTAACATCAATCAATGCACCTCTTGCATCATATATTCATCCTTGCACTACAGGCCAAGGATATTCATCAGTTGGTCATGTTCATCTAAACACCTGTACATCTTTGCACTGCGGGCCAAAGATATTCATAACAAAATCAACCATCTTTGCACTACAGGCCAAAGATATTCAGTAACACCATCATTTAGAACTGAGGATGATGAAAAATATTTTAAAGGAAACGAATCCAGTGAACAAAATGACAAGGATTAAGGATTAAGGACTCGTACTTTGTTTTATTCACGACCAAAAATACCTCAAAAATAATCATAGTGGTGTAAAATTCAAGAATGATCAAAACATGGATACAATCAAAGCTAGTTTCCGGAATAGATATTTTGGACGAAAAGAAGAAATTTCATTTTTCGGTGAATAGTGCCATATTCGTGAGTAGTATCGTATACGTGAATAGTGTCGTATACATGAATAATAACTCCGACACCAAAAGATAGTAATTTCACAAAAAACATCATCACGCTTCGTGAATAGTACTCGTGAATAGTAACTCGTGAATAGTAACTCATGAATAGTAATTCCGACATGAAAAAGTTCCAAATTTGATAAAAAGTTCAGATCAATACTTCGGCATAATGATATTAGAAGAAATAATATCATTTTAAAAAAAATAATATCCCTTACCTCGGAAGATCAGTACTTCTAGTTGAAACACCGGATATAGGCTGTGACTTGAACTTACTCCGTATAGCAATACTCAAAGTATACTCAAAATACTCACAAGAATACGCTCGATAATATAGAGAGAGAAAACTTCAGTTTCTGGTGTGATTTTCAATTCTAACCTAAGCACCTATTTATAGGAAATTGCTTAGAACACCAAAGCAGAAAATTTAATAAAATATTAATTTATATTAAAATTTTCCAACGCCCACTCTTATCAACTGAATTCAGATCATATCACATGTTAAATGAAAGCCACAAAATGAAAATCACGTTTTAGTAATTAAAAATATTTTAAACTTCCAAAAATCAATTATTTCGGAGCTTCAGAACTTCAATAATTCATAATAAATAGCCCTTTTTGTCAGAAAATTCAAATCTCGCGAGTTTTTATAGGAAATTCAATTCTGCACAACTTTGCAGAAGGAAGTTTTTCCAAATTCCAAACAGAAATTGACCGAAATCCACAAACAGGCGATTTTACAGGCTATAATCAAATTTCAGTCAATAATTGTGTCCACCAACACACAAAATCTGTGTTAAACATTTAATGCCACAAAAATACGCTTCCTCCTCATATACTCATATATCCCACATTCATTATAAAAATATCATCGTTAATATATTATTAAAATAATATATTTAAATGAATTATTTTATCAGAAAAAGATAAAATATTAATTTTCAACAATTGTCACAATAAAAATTTTCTCCATTTATATCCACATAAAATCAATATTTTCCTCATCATATAAATCAATAATTTAATTATTCACAAATAATATTACAGAATCACAATACTGGCAACCAGGCCGTTCCCAGGAAAGAGGGGGCTTTCCAATAAGAATTTCTTCTTACTGGCGCGCAATTAGGTGACCAAACCTCTCCTTAGACAGAACTTTCTAGACATTGCCAATAATGTTATCTAATAATATTATTCAGATAATATGAATTATTGCTTCGATAATGAAAAATACTGTGTAATGACAATTATTGAAACAACAACAATATAAAATATTAACGCAACAGTTATTGAACCAATATAATAAAATACTGCACAATAATTACTGTAACCATTATTGAGTAGTGCCTTCTTACGTAAGAGTCAATAATTGGTGCAATACCGTGTGCTACTGTGCCACAACACGTATTACCGTGTTTTAACCACCGGGTATTCCAACAGTGTAAACGGTAACAACTACGCCGTTATTTTTAACAACTTATATTTGTCGTTTTCTTCCTCCAATCGCTTTCCGTTATGAGGCCCACACCTGGCTGCGCCGTCGTACGAATATTCCCCGACAGTACGAATATTCCACGACCAAACGAATATTCCCCGACAACAATGAATATTTTATATTATTTTGAAATATTTGCGTATTTTACCCACAACTATCCACATTAATCACATCAACCCTTACTATTTCAAAATAATAATTAGAGGAAATTAAATTTCATTTATTAATTATTTGGGGTCTTACAACCTCCCCTCCTTATGAAATTTCGTCCTCGAAATTGACATACGTACCTGGTGTTTCGAAAAGATGAGGATACCTCGCTTTCATTTCCGTTTCCAACTCCCAGGTCATTTCCTCTATAGCATGATTCCTCCACAAAACTTTAACTTGTGGTATGACCTTTGTGCGTAGGACATGCTCCTTCCTATCCAAGATCTTGACAGGTACCTCTTCGTACGTTAAGTCTTCGGCTATCTCATCTGGTTCTAACTCAATAACGTGGTTCGGGTCTTTCACATATTTACGAAGTACAGATATGTGAAACACATTATGAACACGAGACATACTTGGAGGTAACGCGAGTCTATAGGCTACATTTCCTACTCGGTCAAGAATTTGAAATGGACCAATAAATCGTGGATTGAGCTTTCCTCTCTTCCCGAATCTTGTAACTCCCTTCCATGGGGCAACACGCAACAATACATGATCCCCAACACTAAATTCCACGTCCTTTCGATGAAGGTCTGCATAACTCTTTTGTCGATCCTGTGCCGTTTGTATACGTTGTCGAATCGTTTGGATCTTTTCGGTAGTTATACGTACCAACTCGGGTCCCAACAATGTTGCTTCACCTACCTCGTCCCAACATATTGGAGAGCGACACTTTCGTCCATATAATGCTTCAAATGGAGCTACACCTATACTTGCTTGATAACTGTTGTTGTACGAGAATTCCACCAATGGTAAATACTTATCCCAACTGCCCTTGAAATCTAGGACACAGAGTCTTAATAGATCTTCAAGAGTTTGAATAGTCCTCTCTGATTGTCCGTCCGTTTGAGGATGGTATGCCGAACTGAATCGCAAATCCGTGCCCATAGCTTTTTGCAAGCTAACCCAAAATCTTGAAGTGAATCTTGGGTCACGATCCGAAACTATAGATACTGGCATGCCATGCAATCTCACAATCTCATTTACATACATTTGAGCAAGACGTTCAAGGGAATAAGTCTCCCGTATCGGCAAGAAATGAGCAGACTTGGTTAATCTATCAACAATAACCCAAATAGCATTGATGCCTTGAGAAACCGTGGGAAGACCCGTAACGAAATCCATAGTAATATGTTCCCACTTCCATTTCGGAATCTCAAGTGGTTGCAATGGACCCTTTGGCACTTGATGCTCTGCCTTTACACGTTGACAAGTTAAACATGTTGAGATAAACTTTGCAATCTCTCTCTTCATATTGTTCCACCAAAATGTATGTCGAAGATCACGATACATTTTGGTACTTCCAGGATGGATTGCAAATGGTGTATTGTGTGCCTCCATCATGATCTTATACTTTAAATCAGAGTCGTTAGGAACACAAAGTCTGGAGTGGACTCGAAGTATTCCCTCTTCATCGATTCTCGCTTCTGGAATAGCACCTTCTTGTACTTTCTTCTTCATATGCATCAACTCCGGATCGGTGGCTTGAGCAACCTTAACTTTTTCTATTAAAGTTGGCTCTATGCGTATACTTGACATCATCGCACTCGTTCCTGCATATGATCTTCTACTCAACGCGTCAGCTACCACGTTTGCTTTTCCAGGATGGTATTGAATAGTGTGGTCGTAATCTTTTAATAGCTCGAGCCAACGTCGCTGCCGCATGTTGAGTTCTTTTTGAGTGAAGAAATATTTAAGGCTTTTATGGTCTGAATATATCTCCACTTTCTCCCCATATAGATAGTGCCTCCATATCTTTAGCGCGAAAACGACTGCTGCCAACTCTAGATCATGAGTAGGATAATTCCTCTCATACTCTTTAAGTTGTCGTGAGGCATAGGCTATGACTTTCCCATGTTGCATGAGAACACATCCTAACCCTTTGCCCGAAGCATCACTGTAGATAACAAATCCATCCGTACCAGATGGTATTGTTAAAACAGGTGCCGAAATAAGTCTCCTCTTAAGCTCTTGGAAACTCTTCTCGCATTCTTCGCTCCAAATGAATTTTGTATCCTTCCGAGTTAGATGAGTTAACGGAGTAGCGATTCGAGAAAACCCTTCCACGAATCTCCGATAATAACCAGCTAAGCCAAGAAAGCTACGAACTTCAGTCACCGTCTTCGGTTGCTCCCAACTCTGTATTGCTTCAATCTTCGTCGGGTCAACAGATACTCCATGTTTTGACACCACATGCCCAAGAAATGCTACTTCCTCAAGCCAGAACTCGCATTTCTTTAACTTGGCATATAGCTTGTTTTCACGAAGCCTTTGGAGTACCAGCTTCAAATGGTGCTCATGATCTTCACGGCTTTTGGAATATATGAGGATGTCATCAATAAAGACAACAACAAATTGGTCCAAATAATCCTTGAATACTCGGTTCATCATATCCATGAAAGCCGCAGGAGCATTAGTCAATCCGAAAGACATGACTAAAAATTCATAATGCCCATACCGAGTTCTGAAGGCAGTCTTTGGAATATCCTCAGTTCTAATTTTCAGCTGATGATATCCAGAACGAAGATCGATTTTTGAAAAGAATTGTGCTCCTTGCAACTGGTCAAACAAGTCATCAATACGAGGTAGAGGATACCTATTCTTGATAGTGACATGGTTCAATTCCCGATAGTCAATACAAAGTCGCATACTCCCGTCTTTCTTCTTTACGAATAAAACAGGAGCACCCCAAGGAGATGTACTAGGACGAATGAAACCGATGTCCAACAATTCCTGTAGTTGGACCTTTAACTCCTGAAGTTCAATAGGAGCCATTCGATATGGGGTTTTAGAAATGGGCTTTGTACCAGGTTCAAGATCAATAAAGAATTCAACTTCTCGTTCTGGGGGTAGACCGGGAAGTTCTTCAGGAAATACGTCAGGAAAGTCAATAACAACAGGAATATTATTCAAATTTGACGTGTCTTTATTCAAATCCATAACATGAGCTAAGAAAGCTTGACATCCGTTTTTCAATAAACGAATAGCTTTATGATTAGATATGACAGTGATTGATTTTAATGGTTTAGTTGCCTGAATTCGAACAACAGGTTGATTAGGAATATGAAAACTAACAACCTTACGAAAACAATCAATTTTGGCATGATGGGTTGTTAACCAATCAATCCCTAAAATCACATCAAAAGCAAGTATCTTTAAAGAGATAAGGTCAACAGGTAAGGTGATGGTGCCAACTTGAATCAAACAAGATTTATAAACAGTGGATGTGATGAAAGTTTCTCCTAAAGGAGTTTCCACAGATAGGTCAAAGTCTAATTTCTCCGGAGTCAAGTTTAAACGTTGAGCGCAAGCAGGAGAGATAAATGAATGGGTAGCACCGGTATCAAGTAAGGTATAAACTTCGCAAGAATTTATAAATAGCTTACCCGTGATCACCTCGTTTGGGTTCCTCGCATTTTGACCAGTCACAACAAACGCTCTTCCAGGAACCATTGACTTTGGCTTTTCTGGGACAATCTTTTGAGTCACCGTCCCCGCTGAAATAGGTTTCGCTACCGTACAATCTCGAGCGATATGTCCTTCCTTTCCACAATTATAGCATAACTTGAACTGTTGTGGGCAGTTTGGACTGATATGTCCCTCTTTTCCGCATTTGTAGCATACGACCGGTGGTCGTTCCCCTCCCTTGGAACCAGTTGCTGCTGGTGCTGCCATTTTCGCATTGTCATTGTTGAATCTCCTCTTTTTAAAATCTCCTCTTGACTCGCTTCTTCTATTTTCGTGGCTATAATTACCACCAGAGTGGTTACCATTTTTGTCCGTCTTTTTCTTTCTCCACTGGTTATTGTTGTTTTGCTGACTGCTATCTCCAGTATGATCCTGATTGTGGTACCTTGGTTGACCGTACTCGTTATCTCGCTCCAACAATTGAGCCCTGTTAACAACATCTGAATAGAGAGAAAATTTATGAGAGATGAGATATTGTCGTATGCCGGGTTTCAAACCTCTCAGAAACATCCGCGTCATACGTTCCTCATTCTCCACCAAATGAGGTGCAAACCTGGATAACTCTGCAAACTTTGCCTCGTACTGAGACACCGTCATGTTATTTTGTTCTAATCTGATGAACTCCACTTCCTTCATATGACGAACACTTTCAGGAAAGTATTTGTCATTAAATAGTTTTTGAAACGTCTCCCAAGACATGCTGAGTGCGGCTGGATGGGTACGCTTTACAGACTCCCACCAGTAGTCTGCCTCGCCACGGAACATAAAGGTGGCGAACGGAACCTTCTGCTCCTCCGTGCATCCCAAGACATCGAATATCTTGGTAATTTGCTTGACCCACGTTTCCGCCACGATCGGATCTGGCTTTCCTTTAAATTCTGGAGGTCCCAACTCTTTGAACTGCTTGGCTGTGACAACTCGTGAATTGCTATCATTTACTCCTGTATTTTGAACACGAGTCTCCCTCGTCTGATTTTGCATGAACTGCAAAAAGCTTCTAAACATTGCGTCATTCATCGTCTGATCAGTGGTGTTGTTCACAGGAGGAACATTGCCAGCCCGTTGCACGTTCTCCTCGTTGGTAAGTACAGGTATCTCCACGGTCTCATTTACTCCACTGTTAACATTCTCGGTTGCCATTCTTAAATACTGCCATAAAACAAGGGTTAATTAAGCAAATCACATATCACATAATATCCCTAAATACTGACCAACTAACAAATAAGCTTAGGTAGAACACACTAGCGAAGGAATTACTCGTCTCTCCCCTCCTAGTTCTATTCCCCGATCTCCGCCAGAGATCATATCCCTAAGCTCTGATACCAACTGTGACACCCCCAAAATAGGTATACATCACCCATTCTGAGTTGTCAATACACGGTTCAGAAACAACTACAACTTTATTATTACAACATGTAAACTATGAGTTTAAATACAGATATTGCCATCTAGACAACATCCACATAAATAAATCCCCATCATAATTATTGATACATTATTTTACAAAAATGGTGAGGACTACTAAACAACTCTCCCTAAAACCTTCATTCCATACCCCGACTCGTACTCGCTATATTCTCGCCTCCTGAGAAGAAAAAATGGAACAAAAAGGAAAAAGGGTGAGCTCAACTAGCCCAGTAAAGAATATTATGACTAAGATAATATACAACAAAATTATCGTTAGTCTTCAACAGGGAAAAATCTGATAGAATACAATAGACAACAAATGTTAAATCAATATTCGCAGCGGAAAATATTAATTCATAGAAGAGTTACGTAGAGAATGAAATCTACTAATGTCTATGAATTTAATAGTCCATCAACAATATTTTTATCCCTGTAACATCAATCAATGCACCTCTTGCATCATATATTCATCCTTGCACTACAGGCCAAGGATATTCATCAGTTGGTCATGTTCATCTAAACACCTGTACATCTTTGCACTGCGGGCCAAAGATATTCATAACAAAATCAACCATCTTTGCACTACAGGCCAAAGATATTCAGTAACACCATCATTTAGAACTGAGGATGATGAAAAATATTTTAAAGGAAACGAATCCAGTGAACAAAATGACAAGGATTAAGGATTAAGGACTCGTACTTTGTTTTATTCACGACCAAAAATACCTCAAAAATAATCATAGTGGTGTAAAATTCAAGAATGATCAAAACATGGATACAATCAAAGCTAGTTTCCGGAATAGATATTTTGGACGAAAAGAAGAAATTTCATTTTTCGGTGAATAGTGCCATATTCGTGAGTAGTATCGTATACGTGAATAGTGTCGTATACATGAATAATAACTCCGACACCAAAAGATAGTAATTTCACAAAAAACATCATCACGCTTCGTGAATAGTACTCGTGAATAGTAACTCGTGAATAGTAACTCATGAATAGTAACTCGTGAATAGTAACTCATGAATAGTAATTCCGACATGAAAAAGTTCCAAATTTGATAAAAAGTTCAGATCAATACTTCGGCATAATGATATTAGAAGAAATAATATCATTTTAAAAAAAATAATATCCCTTACCTCGGAAGATCAGTACTTCTAGTTGAAACACCGGATATAGGCTGTGACTTGAACTTACTCCGTATAGCAATACTCAAAGTATACTCAAAATACTCACAAGAATACGCTCGATAATATAGAGAGAGAAAACTTCAGTTTCTGGTGTGATTTTCAATTCTAACCTAAGCACCTATTTATAGGAAATTGCTTAGAACACCAAAGCAGAAAATTTAATAAAATATTAATTTATATTAAAATTTTCCAACGCCCACTCTTATCAACTGAATTCAGATCATATCACATGTTAAATGAAAGCCACAAAATGAAAATCACGTTTTAGTAATTAAAAATATTTTAAACTTCCAAAAATCAATTATTTCGGAGCTTCAGAACTTCAATAATTCATAATAAATAGCCCTTTTTGTCAGAAAATTCAAATCTCACGAGTTTTTATAGGAAATTCAATTCTGCACAACTTTGCAGAAGGAAGTTTTTCCAAATTCCAAACAGAAATTGACCGAAATCCACAAACAGGCGATTTTACAGGCTATAATCAAATTTCAGTCAATAATTGTGTCCACCAACACACAAAATCTGTGTTAAACATTTAATGCCACAAAAATACGCTTCCTCCTCATATACTCATATATCCCACATTCATTATAAAAATATCATCGTTAATATATTATTAAAATAATATATTTAAATGAATTATTTTATCAGAAAAAGATAAAATATTAATTTTCAACAATTGTCACAATAAAAATTTTCTCCATTTATATCCACATAAAATCAATATTTTCCTCATCATATAAATCAATAATTTAATTATTCACAAATAATATTACAGAATCACAATACTGGCAACCAGGCCGTTCCCAGGAAAGAGGGGGCTTTCCAATAAGAATTTCTTCTTACTGGCGCGCAATTAGGTGACCAAACCTCTCCTTAGACAGAACTTTCTAGACATTGCCAATAATGTTATCTAATAATATTATTCAGATAATATGAATTATTGCTTCGATAATGAAAAATACTGTGTAATGACAATTATTGAAACAACAACAATATAAAAATATTAACGCAACAGTTATTGAACCAATATAATAAAATACTGCACAATAATTACTGTAACCATTATTGAGTAGTGCCTTCTTACGTAAGAGTCAATAATTGGTGCAATACCGTGTGCTACTGTGCCACAACACGTATTACCGTGTTTTAACCACCGGGTATTCCAACAGTGTAAACGGTAACAACTACGCCGTTATTTTTAACAACTTATATTTGTCGTTTTCTTCCTCCAATCGCTTTCCGTTATGAGGCCCACACCTGGCTGCGCCGTCGTACGAATATTCCCCGACAGTACGAATATTCCACGACCAAACGAATATTCCCCGACAACAATGAATATTTTATATTATTTTGAAATATTTGCGTATTTTACCCACAACTATCCACATTAATCACATCAACCCTTACTATTTCAAAATAATAATTAGAGGAAATTAAATTTCATTTATTAATTATTTGGGGTCTTACACTTTGCGCTGACAATATCGCAATCGTACCCGCATACGATCTTCTACTCAATGCTTCAGCTATCACGTTCGCTTTTTCAGGATGGTATTGGATGGTATGATCATAATCTTTCAATAGTTCAAGCCAACGTCGTTTTCGCATGTTGAGTTCCTTTTTAGTGAAGAAATATTTGAGGCTTTTATGATCCGTAAAGATCTCCACTTTCTCCCCATACAAGTAATGCCTCCAAATTTTAAGTGTGAAGACAACAGCTGCCAACTCTAGATCATGAATAGGATAATTCCTCTCATATTCTTTAAGTTTCCGAGAGGCATATGCTATGACTTTCTCATGTTGCATGAGAACACATCCTAACCCTTTGTCCGAAGCATCACTGTAGATGACAAACCCCTCCGAGCCAGATGGTATTGTCAAAACAGGTGCTGAAATGAGTTTCCTCTTGAGTTCTTGAAAACTCTTCTCACATTCCTCGTTCCAACTGAATTTTGTATCTTTTTGATTTAGTGGATTAGCGATTCGAGAAAATCCTTCCATGAATCTCCGATAATAACCAGCTAAATCGAGAAAGCTACGTACTTCGGTCACTGATTTAGGTTGCTCCCAGCTTTGAATTACTTCAATCTTTGCCGGGTCAACAGATATTTCATGACTTGATACTACGTGCCCAAGGAATGCTACTTCTTCAAGCCAGAACTTGCATTTCTTCAACTTGGCATAAAGCTTGTTTTCACGAAGCTTTTGGAGTATCAGCCTCAAGTGTTGCTCATGATCTTCACAGCTTTTGGAATATATGAGGATGTCATCAATAAAGACGACCACAAAGTGATCCAAATATTCTTTGAATACTCGGTTCATCATATCCATGAAGGCATCATGAGCATTAGTTAATCCAAAATACATGACTAGGAATTCATAATGCCCATACTGAGTTCTGAAAGCCATCTTTGGAATGTCATCGGTTCTAATCTTCAATTGGTGATATCCGGAACGAAGATCAATCTTTGAAAAGAATTTGGCTCCTTGCAATTGGTCAAACATTTCATCAATACGCGGCAATGGGTAACTATTTTTTATGGTGACATGATTCAACTCCCGATAATCAATACAAAGGCGCATACTCCCATCTTTCTTCTTCACGAATAGAACAGGAGCACCCTAAGGAGAAGTACTAGGACGAATAAAGCCAATGTCTAACAATTCCTGCAGTTGGGTCTTTAACTCCTGAAGTTCAATAGGAGCCATTCGATATGGGGCTTTGGAAATGGGTTTTGTACCGGGTTCAAGGTCGATACAAAATTTAATTTCACGCTCTAGGGGTAGGCCAGGAAGTTCTTCAGGGAATACGTCAGGAAATTTATTAACAATAGAAATATCATTCAAAACTGACGTATTTTTGTTTAGATCCGTGACATGAGCTAAGAAAGCTTGACATCCGTTTTTTCAATAAACGAATAGCTTTATGGTTTGAGATGACAGTGATTGATTTCAATGGTTTGGTTGCTTGAATTCGCATAATAGGTTGGTTAGGAATATGAAAGCTAACAACCTTACGAAAATAATCAATTTTTGCATGATGAGTAGTTAACCAATCAATCCCTAGAATCACATCAAATGCAAGTACTTTCAAAGAAATAAGATCGACAAGTAACGTGCGGGTGCCGATTTGAACTAAACAAGATTTATAAACAGTGAATGTAATGAAGGTTTCTCCCAACAAAGTTTTAACAGATAAGTCAAAGTCTAATTTCTCCGGAGTCAAATTTAAATGTTGAGCTCAAGTAGGAGAAATAAAGGAATGGGTAGAACCGATATCAAATAAGGTATAGACTTCGCTAGAGTTTATGACAAGCTTACCCATGATGACCTCATTCGGTTTCCTTGCTTTCTAGGAGGTCACAAAAAACACCCTCCCTTGAACTACCGACTTTTAATTTTCTAGAACGGCCTTTGGTGCCTCCATCCCAGCTGAACTTGCCTTCCCTGAACGACAAAATCGATCTAGGTGACCTTTTCTTCCACAATTGTAACATGTTTTGGACTGTTGCGCACAGTTTGGACTGATATGTCCCTCCCCTCCGTATTTGAAGCATATGATAGGTGGTCGTTCTCTTTCTTTAACAACGGGTGCTGATGCTGACGTCTTTCCATCATTGTTGAATCGACTCTTCTTGAAATATCCATTCTTATTATTTTGACCATGATTACCACTAAAGTGATTATCATTTCTGGCATGTTTATTCCCTCCATGCTTATTGTCACCGCTTCGATGACTGTCTCACTGGTATTATCATTTTGCCGGCTGCTATCTTTTGGTTGGGTTGACTCATTATCGCGCTCCAATAACTGAGCCCTATTAATAACATCTGAATATAAACACAGTTTATGAGAGATAAGATATTGACGTATCTCGGGTTTCAAACCTCTTAAAAATATTCGCGTCATTCTCTCCTCATTATAAACCAAATGGGATGCAAACCGGGATAACTCGGCAAACTTGGCTTCGTACTGCGATACGGTCATGCTACTTTGCTCCAGCTTGATGAACTCTACCTCTTTCATGTGACGAATACTTTTGGAAAAGTACTTGTCGTTGAACAATTCTTGGAACTTCTCCCAAGTCATCTTTAGTGCGGCAGGTTGAGTACGCTTTACAGATTTCCACCAGTAATCTGCCTCTACTCGCAACATGAAGGTGGCAAAGGGAACCTTTTGCTACTCGGAGCATCCCAAGACATCAAATATCTTGCAGATCTTCTTTATCCATGTCTCCGCCTTAAGTGGTTTTGGCTCTCCAAAAAACTCTGGTGGTCCCAGTTCCTTGAACTGCTTAGCGGTGACCGTCCGAGAGTTGCCAGTGTTTCCACCTGTATTTTGGACAGGAGTCTCTCTTGCCTGATGTTGCATGAATTGCATAAAGCCTCTAAACATTCCATCGTTCATCATTTGGTGTCAGTGTTGTTGTTTGCATGAGGATTGTCGCCTTCCTGCTGCACATTATCCTGGTTATTGATCTATGGAGATTCAACGGTCTCCTGTGCTCCATTGATATTCTCAACATTCTCGGATGTCATTTTTAAATACTGCCACAAAACAAGGGTTAATTAACATATCACATATTATCCCCATACTCTGACCGACCAATTAATTATCAAATAAACTTAGGTAGGTCATACTAGCGAAGGAATTTTCCGTCTCTCCCCTCCTAGTTCTTGTCTCACATCTCAGCTAGAGATCATATACCTAAGCTTTGATACCAACTGTGACGCCCCCAAAATAGGTATACATCACCTATTCTGAGTCGCCAAATACATGGTACATAATACAAATACAATCTTAAATATACAACATGAATTGTGAGTTTTAATACAAATATTGTCTTCTAGACAGTATTTAAATTCAAAATAAGTCCTCAATACATTTATTAACACACTATTTCATAGAATAGTGAGGACTACTAATGTTATCATCTGGACCATCACTCCGTTCCCCAACTAGTCCCTGCTACGTTCTCATTTCCTGAAAAGAACAATAAAAGCAAAATGGTGAGCTTAACTAGCCCAGTAAGAAATATTATGACTAAGATAATGCAGAATAAATTATCGTTAGCCTTTAACAGTGTTAAACTGATACAATATAACAAACATCAAGTTTAACTGCAGTGTAACAAGCAATCCATTAAAAGAGTCAAGTAGAGAATAAAATCTACTATCTTCTATGATTTAAAAGGTTTTTCATCACTTTTATCGCTGAGACTCATCTTAATATATAATCCACATCATCCCTGCACTACGGCCAATGATATTCATTAGTATCACAACCATAAATTATCCATACACTACGGGCCAAGAATATTCGTGTATTCATCAATAGTCATGATCATGCCAACAACTGTCCATCAATGCACTACGGACCAATGAGGACTTTTGCCACATCATTTGTAATATTACGGTCATGATTATACCGAATAATCTCTGGTCATAATCATACCAAGTTCATCTATGCCCTACAGGCCACAAATGACTTTCAACATAATATAAACATGATGACGATGACAATGATATAAGAATTCAGTAAAACAAGTTCAAGAATTAATTTTTCCAGGAATCAATAACGTCCAAATTGTCAACATGATACTGCTTTATGGGGTAAAACTCAAGAATGCTCAGAAGAATATTTTCATGAAAAGATACTGGATGAAGCGCAAATATCAAGGATATTCCACTAATTTCATGGAGTATAAAAACCAAAACTTTAACCAACTAAGTATAATAAAGAATGGAATAACAAAAGAAATCACCAGGCATGCGATAGACCACACAGACATGTTATTCCAACAGAATAATAAATAACGGAACCAGGTCATGCGTGACCTGGTGTAAACGTACAGACATGATATTCTAACAGAATAATAAATAACAGAACCAGGTCATGCGTAAAAGCACAGACATGATGTTCCAACAGAATAATAAAGAATGGAATAGCAGAAGAATTTCACCATGTATGCGGTACTTCGCATAGAAAGATTATTCCAACATAATAATAAAGAATGGAATAATAGAAGAATTTCACCATGTATGCAGTATTTCGCATAGACAGGTCATTCCAACATAATAATAAAGAATGGAATAACAGAAGAATTTCACCATGTATGCGGTATTTCGCATAGACAGGTCATTCCAACATAATAATAAAGAATGGAATAACAGAAGAATTTCACCAAGTATAGGGTAGTCCGCGTATACATGTTATTCTAACAGAATAATAAAGAATGGAATAACAGAAGTTCTCTTCATGAATACAAAAGAAATAATACCCCTTACCTTAGAAGAAACTGTATATAGGAGTAGTGAAGTAACAGAATACTTTTCTTCTTTCTCTCTATAGTTTCTCTCTCTAGAGTTTCAGTGAATTCGTAAGAAATAATGAAGGAATGAACTTCTATTTATAGGAGAATGGACTGAATAGTAACTAATTCATGAACGGTCCAGATTGATTTACTTTTAAACATACGATCCATATTAAATTACTATGCAGTATTAATAAAATATTCTAATAAAACAAAATCTTTTAAATAAAATATAATATATTCTATTTATAATCTAATAAAATGAATAATTTTATAAAAGTATTCTGTTTTATATAAAAAGATTTTACTATGCAAATACTATGCAGGCACTATGCAAACACTATGCATAATAGAATATTATATATTCTATTTATAGTAATAAAACGAATAACTTTATAAAAGTATTATGTTTTATATAAAAAGTTTTCTGTTTTATTACATTTATAATAATAATAAAACAAAACTTATCACCTTTATTATAATTCATAATGTTAATCGACCAGATCGTTCCCAGGAAAGATGGAGCTTTCCAATAAGGATTTTTCCTTATTGACGCGTAATTAGGTGACCAAATCTCTCCTTGGCAGAACTTCTAGACATCGTTAATATTGCAAATAATAATATTAATAACTTTGTTATTTCAATTATTGATTTAATAATATATAAAATATCGACAATAATTGAATCAAATAACGTGAGATACCATGCAACAATTACTATAGCAATAATTGAACAAAACTGAATGACTTCTCACGTAAGCATCAATAGTCAAAACCGTGTGCTACTATGCAACCACGCGTATTACTGTACTTTTAACACCGGGTGTTCAACAGTTAACGGTAAAACTTCCGCCGTTATTTTCATAAATTATTTTTGTCGTTTTCTCAATCCGACAATAATTTCGTTGTGGGGTCCACCAATAATTGTGCCGTTGTACGAATATTTCCTGTTAAAACGAATATTCTCCGACCAATCGAATATTATATAACAACTTGCGTACTTTGTAAAATTTATAAATATTACCCACAACTATAATATTATATCAAATTTATTCTATAATATTCAAAAATGATAAAAAAATCATCTTTATTCATAAAAGTTAGGGTCTTACAGTTACGACTGAGGAGAGATTATAAACATATATCAAAAAAGTAATATTATGATCACAAGTCGTACATAAATGACAGGACATATAATGTATAAATATTTAGTGGACCTATTGTTGAATATCATAAATTTTACAAATTATATAAAAATTACTATTAATTATAAAATTTTTATTTTCAAAAATTTAAATAAATGATGTCAATTTTAAATTTAAAAATATCTCAGACTGATTTTTAAAATTTTAATATTTATCATATTAATTTGAAACAGGGGAAGAATATTCTATTTCCTATTATACAAATCTATGCCAATGATTTTTATATGTATTTTGAAGGCGAATACAAAGTTTGAGCCTCAATGATTTTTATATGTGATTTGAAGTCGAATACAAAGTTTGAGCCGTTAGGCCCATGACCACAAACCGTGCATTAAACGAACCCATGACATTTGCAATGCTGGGTGGGTTCCTTATCAAATAGTTTGTGTTGTTTTGTTGCCGGATAGATTCAAATTTACTGATTAAAATCCTACATCGATTAAATTATATCTGAAAACACATCATATATATGCTTGAGGTCTCCTTACTATGGTTTTGAAACCGGACCAGATCACCGGTTCAACTAGTTAAAATCGGAATTGATTGAACAAATAAATCATTTTTTTGCCAAAAATCGGTTGACCAAGTTGACTCACTGGTCTAACCGGTGGTTCAACCGATAAAACTGGTTAATTGCCCTAGTTAACTACTTTTTAATTTATTTATTTTTGTGCCAATTTTTTAATATTAAAATTAACAATTTTTAGTAATACTGTAACCCAACTTTATTATGTTTTAGTTCATAAAAAACAAGATTTTATTAAATTTTTTTATTAATTACTAATAATATATATTTTTATATATTAATGACGTTACTAGGTCAACAACGGTTCAACGACTGGTTGGACCAGTGACCTATCCACCAAGTATCTTTTTCTATTCGATAACCGGTTCAGGATTGAAAACCTTGCTCCTTACGATATTGTATATAAAATTATAATGTGTCATTTGACATTATAATTTGAGTACGTATAAATAGTATATATAGATTTTAATAATGCATTGAATATGAAATTGAAGAGTTATATATACAACACATGATATGAAAATTTTAGTATAATTATGAAAATTGCATGCATTGTATCAATTTAGGACTAACACGGGGTTAAGTTAGGACCAACCAAAATGATTCGGACAATTTGCTAATCAATTCAAGATAAAATCTTCATTTGGCATATTATATATAGTAATGAGTGATGCTAGAAGTCTCAAAATTTTTCTCAAATGAAATATTCAACCAATCTCTACGTTTTAGTTAAATATATATCATAAGTACCACACACTAGAGTAGTTACCATTGGACACAACTTTTTTCAGTCCTTTGATTCTTTCAAAAACCGTGCTTAACTTTAACACTACTCCACCATATCAGAGCCAAACGTCGATAAGCTTGGATTTAGGTCTAGCGGTGGCTGGCTTGGCACAATATATTTAATAAAAATATAAATAATTAATATAAATTTAACCACTATATATAAAAGAATTATTTTTTCTTATTTTTACCGTGAATTCATTAACCACAATGAATTCCTAGCAAAAACATATAATTTCAATGAGATTAAAACTTATTTACATAGGAGTAATTTATTAACACACGTGCATGCATATGTCTTCTCTTAATTACAAGTATGGTTGAATGTTCATCGATTGATGCTAACGAGGATACTCCCAGATCAATAACTAGAACTAGAATATTCTTTGGTATCAAAAAATAAATTTACTTAAATAAATGACCAAAAAGAAACAATAAAAATTAAGTAAAAAAGAATACTCTCTCCGTTCCTTAATATAAGTCGTTTTAGAGTTGTGCACAAGTATTAACGAAATAATTGTATATCATTAAATATAATATCAATTGTCTATTGAAACAACCCGGGTCAAATCCCGAGTCCGGAACAAATCTTGGGTCAAATCCCAAGTCCGAATCGAATCAAATCCATCCAAATAAGGCCTCAAACCACTGGCCCAATAGTATCTTCTTGGGTCATCTAGCCCACCACAGGCTCCCAAAAGGTCATGACTTGAAGGTACTATTGGTAGTAACTTATTTCCTTATATACAGACAAATTTACCCCTATCTTTCGATGTGGGACTGGGGTGTTACAAACTCCCCCACTTAAATTTCTGACGTCCCCGTCAGAACCGATCACACACACGGCCCAAAGATCTTTGCCTCTTTAGCCATTGTGGGATAATACTGGCTGGCTTCGTGTCCCCACCTCCGGACCTTCATCTCTCCATTGTGGGATAATACCACCAGCCTTCGTGTCCCCACCTCCGGCAACCCGATCGGATGACCCGACCCGAGCTTTCGAGAGTCGGCTCTGATACCATATGAAACAACCCGGGTCAAATCCCGAGTCCGGAACAAATCTTGGGTCAAATCCCAAGTCCGAATTGAATCAAATCCATCCAAATAAGGCCTCAAACCACTGGCCCAATAGTATCTTCTTGGGTCATCTAGCCCACCACAGGCTCTCAAAAGGTCATGACTTGAAGGTACTATTGGTAGTAACTTATTTCCTTATATACAGACAAATTTTCCCCTATCTTTCGATGTGGGACTGGGGTGTTACATCTATACTGCCCTTGTATTGAAAAAAGAGAATGCTATTTATTTATAAATGAATTTCTTTAACACCAATAATAAATTAATCATTTACTTTTTTATCTATTTTTTCTTAATTTTGATATATATCATATTTATAAAATAGAAGTTGTGTACACTTGATTAGTTAACTAAAATTTAATTTTCAACCTCATACAGAGTTGAACTAATATATTAAAAATGTTATCTTTCTACAATTTTTATTCTTTTTTAATTTGAAATATGTTATAATATAATTTATTAAAATTTTGAATTAAAGATCAGAACACATAAATATTTGAAGAAAAAAAAGATTTATAAGGGTAAACCTTTATGTTCTTAATACATTGATATATAATTTAGTTTGATATTTTATTAAAGTACCCATAATAATATAGTTTATCGGTCCATCTAATTCAAAAGATTTTATTTTAACTTGAAATAAAATTACAAAAAATTAAAATTCAAAGAAAATAGAAAATTACTTAGACTTATTTAAAAAAAATCAATTAAAATAAACAAGTGATAAGGGTAATATAATTTTTTGATATACAAAAGTGTGCAACAATCAATTTAAAATGCACGTTTACCCATTATTACCCTACAAAAGTTGCCAGAAATAAATGTAAGTGTAATTTTCCAAGAAAGAGAGAAAAAGAGAGTTCCTTAATTAGTACTACTAGTGTTTGTGTTTAGAGAAGATGACCTACTGGTGTGGTGTGGTGTGGTGTGGTACAGTAGGAGCTATAAATGCCAACTACATACATTGATGAAGATGCCAACTATTAATGGAATAGGAAGGGCAGCAGGCCAGGAATGTTTTCATAAGTGTTAATCAAATCAAACCATAAACCACACACACACACACACACACACACATATATATATATACATATGGTATTTCATCCACAACAACCAGTTGTTGGGGAGTAACCCCTTTTGGCCCAACCGCTACAACCTGTACCGGCCTTAGCAATTTTTTTATAAGCCGCTACAGGTTGTAGCGGCTTGGGCCAAAAGAGATTTCTCCCAACAACCGGTTGCTATGGATGGATACCCTATATATATATATATATAAGGTTCTCATCCGTGGCAATCGGTTGCCACGGACATTATTCCAACAACCAACCTCTGAATCGTTGATCATAATAATAAAAAATTGAATTAATATCCTGCCGCTACAAGGAGTAGCGGCTGAGATAAATGACCAAAAAAAAATTCCTACATGACCAAAAGACCCCTCAGTTATTATTTCCTCCTTGCCGCTATAAGGAGTAGCGGCAGGTTTAATTTCCAAAACTCAACTGCCAATAATTTAGCTAATTGTTGGTGTTTGTTCTAGTATTACTATTCAATATATTCACAAGATAAAAAATGTGCAAGTATTATATCACAATAAAATATCACCACCAGACACTAGTACTCTTAAAAACCTTTCTTGATTTATGTGCTATTAAACTCTACCCCCATAAGAAATTCATTATCAAAATGATCAAAACAATCAAAACTCCGAACATATGAAATTTAAATAGGATCATAATTGGACATATTCGAATTTGAATTCGTATTTTACTTAAATTTAGAATAATCTTTTTTTAGTGTTTAATTGAAATAAATATATAATTTTTAAAATATACCATATTTCTTTAAAAACACATAAAAATATTTTAAATTAATTTTTAAAAATATACTGGATTTCTTTAAATTAATTCTATTATAAAAATATTTCTTATAATTTTTTTAGAGTGATGTGCAATTTTTTAAAAATATTTTAAATTAATTTTTTAAAATATACTAGATTTCTCTAAATTAACTACATAAAAATATTTTTATTTAAATTTTAAAAATATTTACTATTTTTTTAAAAATTATTTTTTTAAATTAACTACATAAAAATATAAATTAAGAATAATTTTTTTAGTATTTAAATTAACTTCAAATTATTGTAAATTAAATTTATATTTTTTATGTAGTTAATTTGGACCTTTTGAGATCTAAATTAACTTCAAATTATTGTAAATTAAATTTAGTTTTGATTGTATTGATCATTTTGATATTGAATTTCTTATTGAGTTTGTAATTAGTAGCCTTCTCCTTCTTGAATCTACAAATTGATTTAATCTCACAAAAAATATTAAAAAGCACAAACTACTAGCTTGTGGTAAAACATAATTGTGACTGATCGATGGCAGACCATTTATTCTCATTAATACATAAATAAATAATGATAGAGAATCTGAGTGCTTGATTCCTTATCTTATCAAATAAAAATATGGTCCTTAATAACGCATTTATATTTTGGCAGTCCTTTTTTTGGGACTCAACAAACTAATTGTCAAAGACAGAGACAGTTGATTTTAAAGAGGTAAGTAATTCAGATTAATACTACTAGTAGTATCAATCTAGGCCTTCCACAAACCTAGCTAGCAACTTAGGTGGTTGATTTTTAATTTCTCATGCCTCATACGTCATTTACTCATATTTAAATTATGTTAAGAGGTTAAAATATTTAGTATTTTTTAAATATATATAGAGCAAGGATCAAGTGCATACCCCTTATCTTACTCATTCGTGCTCACCCTCATTTAGCGACGGACCCGACGATGATTTCGGTCATACAATCGTCGTCTATACTTTTAGCGACCTTTTTTTTTTTTTTTTTTTTTTTTTGCTTTTTTTTTTTTGAAACAACTAAAAAAAAAAAAAAAAAATTTATGGAATTGGAATTTTTACATTATACAGTGTTTTGGGTGTGATTTGGATGCCTATAACGAAACATGTCTGTACAGTCTGGGCAGACTGTACATACATTGGTTGGTGTAGGTATTAAAAACACACCCAAAACACTGTTTTTTTGAAAAATTTCAGTTCCATAAATTTTTTTTTTTTTTTTTAGTTGTTCTACAAAAAAAAAAAAAAAAAAAAAAAAAAAAAATTTTCAGGTCCGGATTTTCTCCCGTCCGGGAGTCCGGACCTGATCCATCTTGTATATATATATATATATATATATATATATATATATATATATATAAGATTCTATATTTTTCCTCTAGAAATGTTAATCTCTCTTTTTTTATTTTTCTTAGATTAAGGTTTAAATCAAACAAATTTAAACATATTTGTTAAAATTAGACCTGGCAAACGGGCCCAAAGCCCGCGGGCCGGGCCGGCACGCCCGCTAAAAAACGGGCTTTGGGCCGCACTTTTTTGGCCCAAAAAAAATCGGGCCTTTTTGGCCCGGCCCGCCCGCAGGCTTAGCGGGCTGAAAAAAATGCAAAAAATAGGCATAAATCATCTTCGGCCCGCGGGCCGGTCCGGCCCGCCCGTGAACCCGCTGGCTATGGGCTTACTTTTTTTGGCCCGTGAAAATCCGGGCCTTTTTGGCCCGGCCCGTTTTGGCCCGGCACGGCCCGCGCCCGCCCGCCCGCCCGTTTGCCAGGTCTAGTTAAAATGTTGTAATTCATTCATATTCTATTGTGGTGGTGTTTGTTTACTTTTTAATATCTCATAAAAGATCTACATCTGTTTCGGTAAGAAGTTGAAGTTGTTTAGTAAAATTATATTTATCTCTTATCGCCTCTTAATTGGTAAGAAAAAGATATAAATTCAAATAATAAGAGTTGTCTCTTAATGAAGAATTTAAATCTATGAAGCCTCTATAAATATTTTACTTTCACTATTCCAAATTTTAAGATCATTTTGAAAAGTCAATTTAAAATATTTTTAAATTTAAAATTGATATTTTAAGATATTTTATACTTTTTATTTACCAAACAACTATTTCAGTTCAGATGTTACTACTATTTTACTTAGATAATCTAATTTATTAATACTACTCCCTCCGTTCCTAAAAGATTATCGTTTTAGAATAAAAAAATTTGTTCCAAAATATTTGTCGTTTATAATTTTTGAGGAGAATAAATTATTTCCATTCCTATATTACCCCTACCTTCTCTCATTGTCCCAAGAAATTCTCTCCCATGTATTAATAATTTTCAACTTCACATAAAGGGGTAGTGATGAAATTTCAAACAAATTTTACTTGGTAAATATTACTTACTTAATCCATTTGCAAAAACCTTAAATGACAATCTTTTAGGAACGGAGGTAGTACTATATAAGAGCATGTCCAACAGTAGTAGCAAAAAAAGAACTCTTCAAATTGAAATTTGTTGACCTACGTGGTAATTTGAAGATCATTATTTGCTACTTTAATATTTTGTGCCTCATTAGTCTCTTCAATTCAATTAATGCAATATTTGACTTAAAACAATAATAAATGATAAAATTTGAAATAATTAATAACATTTATTTTTTAAAAAGATAAGATTATGGAAAATAAATTATATTTAAAAATTAATATCTTATCATGTTGACATTGCAAAGATGAATAACCCAACAAGCAAACTTGATTATCCAAGGTCATTGGATAAATTTTTAATTGATCACGCGATTATTAAGAGGGTCATATATATTGGATAAACCAGAGGGTCATAGTTAACATTATTATCATTCCAAAGGGTAATCAAAATAGTAATATTTTATCCAATATGATAAATAAAAGAAATGACATTAAATTTTAAAATGAGTTGTACATCAAATTAACCCATCAAGCAAAATAAATGTTTTTAACCCTTTTCATATGATTTTGATTCTCCCAAAATAAAATAAATGTTTTGAAAATGCAAAGTCAACTTACCAGTTCTGAAGAGAGAGGATGAGGTTGCAGATTTGATGACTAAGATTAAAAAAGCTATTGGATATAATTTTTCTGATCTGACTCACCTATTTAAGTATGCCAAAATAGTTGAAAAGGCTATCGGAGATGCTCTAACCATTTGAATAAATCTTAATTACTCAATTTTATCCAATTTTGGAGTAATTAATACGGGGAAGACTTGCTATATATAAATACCCTAGCTAGGTAAGCTCTTACCAGATTCACTTCGTTATATTTTCTTTTGCACTTGGCATCTCCTAGCTCCTGCTCCTGCTCCTGCCCCTGCCCCTGCCATTGCCATACACGATCGAGTGGTGTAAGTTACATACATAGGCATTGCTATAAGTTCCCCTTTTCCATTTGTTTAATTATTTTACCATAAACATGAGTCTCAACATATCTACCTAGTTTTTCCTATATAAGCAAAGTGAAAATTTTGCATTTTCCCCAACCACTTTCTCTTTCCAATTTTTGCAGGCAGAATATTCAACATGAGACCACTGACTTTCTTTTTGGGTTTTGGTTTTGCGCTTGCTTTGCTATTTGGTAATTAATCTCTTCTACGTATAACATTAATTAATTTCTACTTATATATGGTGTTTGAATTTTGTATTTAAATGTAGCATATATAAATATATATTTAACCACCATGCAAGTAATTCAATTTAAAGTGTAAATAATATCCATGAAAGAATAAGCTAAGCAATTTTTTGAACATTTGAAGTCAAATTTTGGTGTTAAAACCTCTTCCTAGCTACTTTAACTTCTTAATTTTTATTCCCTCTAGCTAGCCAGGAACCATTAATATTGTTCTCCGAGTTTAATTATTATTATTATTATTATTTTGCTTATAATTATTTATAATTTAAATAATTTTATATCACCTTTCGTAGTTTAAATTTTCATACTTCGTCCCATCAAATATATATGAATTTTAATTTCTTGTTAAGACGTCTTCAACTGAGTGTCTATTTTAATCACCATTAATATATATATATATATATATATATATATATATATATGAAATATATAAACACATGCATGTACATGTCAGAAAATGCATTTATATATCTCATATAATCTAGATTTCCTGATTAGCTTACACAAGGCCATGCATGCATGCCTTCCGGTCACATATACATATACATATAGTATAGTATTATGTGCTGAAATTAATTATTACAAGCTAGATTATTAATTGAGTCCAAAATTTAGCTAAAAGTATTAGTTTATTAATTGTTTATTTGTGCAATTATAGCAATTGGTGACAGTGGTATTGCGAGCATTCAAGAGGTGATGAACATGGAAAATAAAACCACTACTTCTTCCATTCCTAGGAAGTTACTGGCCTTCGCTGGTACGTCATTTCCTAATTAATTACTACTTTACTCTCTCTTATTTATTCTTAAGACTTTTGGCTTCTCTAAACAATCAACAATTATAGCCTACACTCCACCCCAATACACTAACTTGGAAAATCAACCATATGAAAGATTTAGACCATTATAGGATTACGAAAAAATACCCTTAGGCATGATTATATAGTCCATGTTAGGGAATGTGAGGGGTACTACTCCCAAATACTCCACCCACTTTTAAAATTATATATATAATTTAATTTTTGAGGTCAAATTGATTGATGTGAATTTAATTAATTTTGATTGATACAATTATTATAATTGTATTGTCTGTAGCAAAAATTATTAATTCTTAATTTCAAAATTTAATATGTCGTTGTTTGATTTAAAAATTCAAATTGTATATTTAATTTTAGAAGAGGGAGTATAATTAATTATAATTATTATTTATAATTTTACCTATATTATTCTAATATTCAAGCAGACTTAACCCTAAAAAAAATTAAATTACACTGAAAAATGTTGAACATGAAACAGATGACGATGGCTCGGCAAATCGGATCGGAGCTGCCTGCTCCAAGACAAGCATCGGCGTTTTCCAAGGTCAGACAGCGCCGCTTCCAAATGGCATCCCAACATACACGGTTGCGGTGGAGAACATATGCGTCTCAGGAAGCTGCACCATCTCTAACATTCACCTCAGCTGCGGTTGGTTCAGCTCCGCCAGACTGATTAATCCGAGCATCTTCAGGCGCATTTCGTACGACGATTGCCTTGTTAACAATGGCCAGCCGATTGGTCCAGGAGAAACTGTTTCTTTTCAGTATGCAAATACTTTTGCTTATCCTCTTGCAGTGTCTTCTGTTGCTTGCAATTGAAGTAATAAGTCAAAAACCCTATATATATATATTTGGTTTTCTTTAGGCAAAGTTTCTATAAAATATGGTATGTTGATGTTTAGCACTTTAGCTTAGTGTAGTAAACTATGATAAGAATGTGCAATATAATTTAAGTAGAAGTTATTATTTTGTGGTCGTGCATTTGAATTCAGGTCTATTGTCGTAAGGTAAATATTCTTATTCATTTAAAAAAGGGAGTATTATTTTTATATGTATTTTTTTAATATTTTTATATGATTACTTTTCACATGAAGGTGAGATCCACTGCATATCTGCATATTAATGTTAGAAAAGATCATATATACGAAAATATTAAAAAATACATATAAAAATTTCAATTCTCTTTCAAAATTTATCTATACAAAATAACTAAATTATACTCCCTCCATCTCATTATATCTGACGTTCTACATATTTTCACACAAATTAAGAATAGATACAATTTTATTATTTTATCCTTAATTAATAATGGCAACAACCCCATCTGTATTTTAGGCACCACCAAATCAGCCAGCGCCATCTCCCTTGTCTCTCTCCTCTGGTCCACAGCTCTCATCCCCGTTATCAGCTCCAACAAAATTACCCAAAACTATAAACGTCACTCTTCTCCGTTAGTCTAAATGACCGATAATAGTCCGGCCATCCAACTTATAATGATCAAGCAGTGGATCAATCAGTCACTGATTGGCGAGTCCTTGACAAGTTTGTTGCTTCGCAACTCAACCATGAAGATGTTTTGCAGTGCTATTTCAACTCTAATTCCCCAAGTTAATGACCCTTTTTGTACAAACTTTTTGTGCTATGGAGATCTGACCGAGATCTGACCGATCTTCATCTCTTATCGGCCGGATATGACCGATCTTCTTCATCTCTTATCGGCCGGCCAATCTTCTTCATCTCTTATTAATTGGCTGGATCTGACTATTAATGGCCAAAAGTAATTCCGGCCAATCGTCTTTAATTCTGCGAAGCTAACAAACACGGTATGGGAAGGAAGCCACGGGAAGGAAAACACGTCATTATCTTTCACAGAGAAAACACGGGAAGGAATCCATTAATGGTGAAATACGGGAACTGTCACAGAGAAAATAGTCATTAATGATGGTGGAGAAGGAAGGGTAGAAAAGGAAAAAAAATAGCAAAATATTTTTGGTATTGTAGAACGTCAAATATTTTGAGAAAAAATATATACTCTAAAACGTCAGATATAATGGGATGGAGGGAATCCTAGCTAACAATACATAACCTAGAACAACAAATGATATAAAAGATGGGACATGAGCATTGGAAAAGTAAGTTTGACTGATAATCATAATATTGTGTGCCCTAATTAACAGATGAGATTTGTAAACATTGGTTCTTGTGTGCCATAGTGAGCCATAGTGATGTTTGAAATTCAATATTGTGAGCGTAGGCCGTAGCTACTCGTGATTACTAAGAGGTATTTGTAGGAGTTTACTTGAGGTTGAAACTAATTAGGGTGGTTGTGAGCAGTGGCGGAATCAGAACATGTTTTTAGGGAGGTCAAAATGCATCAATAAAAAAAGTATTAGAAAAGAATTTTTGAAAATAATTATGGGCAATTGATTGATATGAACCTCTAGTCAAATACTCTCTTCGAACTTGATCTCTAATCACAATAGCAAAGTCTTTAATTGATTTATGTAATCCCGGATCACTAACAATATCATTCGGATTGAACTCCACACGTGAATTATTAATATCACCACTTGCTTCAGAACTTGGTAATTGATTATTAGAAGAATCAACAGTTCTTAATCAAGTATTTATCCATAATCTAGTATAAATAAAAACATCAATTGCTAATCAATAATTTCATCAATTTAAACATTTCATAATAATTTCATCATTCATCAATTATTTAAGAAAACATAAATTAAACAAATTTTAGCTAATCTACTTGGGTTTTCCTCAAGAGTCCCATAATGTTTTTGACTACAAGTCAAATAATATTTTTTTGAATCAAATTAGACACCCATAAGGACAAATTCTAGCTAAACAACACTTCAGATTTTGTCTTTTTAGTTATAAGCAATAAGGACTTAAACCTATTAAACAAATAGCAGACATGAATTTAAAACAAGGACGACAAATCACTATCATTATAAATTATAATGTAAACAAAATGACTATTGCAGTCATGTATCTAAACAAGGATGAAATTCCCTATTGTTCCTTTGATTTGATAATTTGGTAATTTGATTCTTATGGTCTAAAAAAAAATGAAAATTAGCAAATTAAAATTATCAAATTTGAAAGACATTTAGGCTAAATTAAAATTAGAAACTAGTCAAATTATCAAAGTCCAAAGTAGTGGAGGCGTGGAGCAAACAACGACGGCAGGCGGCGACGAGCGGAGTAGTGGCGGCAGAGGCAGTCGACAGGAGCACTAAAGGCAGACGCAATGGCGGCTGAACTCGGAAGAGGGAAGAGACGAAGAGAGTGAAGTCTGTAAAGAGGGAGAGGCGGAGAGCAACTGAGCAAGGGAGTCTGAAGACCTAATAATTTTTTTTAAATTTTTTTTAATGAAATGAAGTTGTTTCAAGTTACCTAAAAAAGAAGTTAAAATAGACCTGTGTTGGTGTTGCAGTAGGAGAAGAAGAATAGCAAAGCCTGCTCTCCGGCGCCTGGTTGGATCATTGGCTGCCGGCTGCCCCCGCCCCTTGCTATGCCTGGACCGCCACCCTACCGGGGTCAGCTGCCTCCCCTGCCCTCGCCCCCGCCTAGTTCCGCCTCTGGTTGTGAGACCAAATTTCCCACTCACTTCATTGTCTTATCTACTGTTTCACCTTATTCATTTGCTTGTCACATACTTTTTCTCCATTATTATCAGAGGCGTAACTAGGCGTAGGCGGAGGGGGGGGGGGGGCAGCTGACCCCGGTAGGGTGGCGGTCCAGGAGGAGCTAGGAGGGGGTCGGGCCGGGGGGCAACCGGCAGCCACTGAGCCAACCAGCACCGGCGAGCAGACTTGGTTCTTCACTTCTTCTTCTCCGACTGCAACACCAATACAAATCTGTTTTAAAATTTTTTTAAGTAACATGAAACGACGTCGTTTCATTAAAAAAAACATTTTTTTATTAGGTCTTCACTCCCTTAGTTGCTCTCCGCCTATCCCTCTTTACAGACTTCACTCTCTTCGTCTCTTCCCTCTTCTGAGTTCACCCTCCACTGCGGCTGCCTCTGCCGCCACTACTCTGCCCGCCGTCGTCGTCTGCTCCACGCCTCCACTACTTTGGACTTTGATAAATAATTTGACTAATTTTTAATTTTAATATAGCCTAAATATCTTTCAAATTTTGGAATCTGAGTTTGAAAGAAATTTGGAAGAAACCATATGGCAATAGCTTGGAAAAAATATGGAAGAAACCAAATGGCAATAAGGGGTGTACAAAAAACCATAAACTCAGATTATTTGGAAGAAATTTAGGAATCGATTCTGGTGAGTTTGGAACTTGAAAATGCCCAATGGCAATAGCTTGGTATAATTGTGTTAATTTAAGAATATTCCCTTGATTTCTTTCATGTCTACTCTCTTTTTTTTCACATGAATTCCCTATAAATCATATCGAGCTAAAAATTTAAATAATAAAAAAAAGATAAAAAGAAAAAAGAAAAACAAGAAGATGAGATTACTGAAAGAAATTCAACTTTACAAAAGTTAGCTGGGCAGCTCAAGAAATATTGGAGGGGGGACATACAGAAATCCCAATCTTTGGTTGGGGGACATATATGAGATGAAAGTGAGAATTTCAACTCTCAGCTCAATTCTTAATCAATAAATATAAGAATAAGTAGATTAGCTAGAATTTGTGTTGAGCAAGCAGATTAGCTAGAATTTCAACTTTCTGCTCTACTTTTAGCCCCAATTAGGTGTTGAGCAAGCAAGCACTTCTCTTTAAAGTACACCATAGACCTAAGTAGATTAGCTAGAATTTGTTTAATTTTTGTTTTCTTAAATAATTGATGAATGATGAAATTATTATGAAATGTTTAAATTGATGAAATTATTGATTAGCAATTGATGTTTTTATTTATACTAGATTATGGATAAATATTTGATTAAGCGACAAAGAACTGATGATTCTTCTAATAATCAATTACCAAGTTCCGAAGCAAGTGGTGATATTAATAATTCACGTGTGGAGTTCAATCTGAATGATATTGTTAGTGATCCGGGGTTACGTAAATCAATTGAAGACTTTGCTATTGTGATTAGAGATCAAGTTCGAAGAGAGTATTTCACTAGAGGTCCATGTCAACCAATTTCCCATAACTATCCCCAAAAATACTTTTGTAATGTGAAGAGAAGCTTTCGGCCTGCTTGATTTAAAAATTTTGAATGGTTGGAGTATAGCATTTCAAAGGATGCGACCTTTTACTTTTGTTGCTATCTATTTGGAAATTCAAACAGAGTAGATGCTTTTATAAAAAAAAAGGTTCAACAACTAGAAAAAGGCAATTGAAAGATTTCAAGAACACGTGGGTGCTTCGAATAGTGCTCATAATGATGCTAGAATACAACTTCAAGGTTTTAAAAATCAAAGGCAAAGTGTGTCACATATACTACTAGCACAAGGGCAAGAGATAGAGGTTGCTTATCGCACCCGTTTAACGGTGGCTTTGGATGTCACACGCCTTCTTTTGAAGCAAGATTTGCCTTTTTGTGGACATGATGAGTCATTGACTTCATCAATAAGGGAAATTTTTTTAAATTTTTTGAGTGGTTCAGCCTATGAAATGAAGAGGTAGACAAGGTAGTTGTAAGACCCCAACTTATTATTTAATGAAATTAAATTTCCTCTATTTAATATCTTGAAATAGTAAGGTTTGATTTGATTAATGTGGTAAGTTATGGGTAAAATGCGCAATTATTTCAAACAAACAAGTGGTTTTAAAATATTCATTGTTGATGGGAAATATTCATTTGGTCGTGAAATATTTTTACTGTCAGAGAATATTCGTACGACGGCACAACCTTGTGTGGGCCCCATAACGGAAATCGATTGGATGAAGAAAACGACAAGAATAAGTTGGTTATAAATAACGGCGTAGTTGTTACCGTTAATACTGTTTGAATACCCGGTGGTTAAAACACAGTAGCACACAGTATTACACTAATTATTGATTCTTACGTAAGAAGACACTACTCAATAATTATTACAGTAATTACTGTTCAGTATTTTATTTTATTGATTCAATAATTGTTGCGTTGATATTTTATATTACTGTTATTTTAATAATTGTCATTGATCAATATTTTCTATTATCGGAGCAATAATTCATATTATCTGAATAATATTATTAGATAATATTATTGGCAATGTCTATAAATTTCTGTCTAAGGAGAGGTTTGGTCATCTAATTGTGCGCTGGTAAGGAGAGATCCTTATTGGAAAGCCCCCACTTTCCTGAGAACTGTCTGGTTGTCAATAATGTGATTCTGTAATATTATTTGTGAATAATTAATTATTGATTTATATGATGAGGAAAATATTGATTTTTATGTGGATATAGATGGAGAAAATTTTTAATGTGACAATTGTTAAAAATTAATATTTTATCTTTTTCTGATAAAATAATTCATTTAAATATATTATTTTAATAATATATTGATGGTGATATTTTTACAATAAATGTGGGATATATAAGTATATGAGGAAAAGTATTTTTGTGACATTAAATGATTAACACATATTTTGTGTGTCGGTAGACCCCAATTCTTGACCGAAATTTGATTATAGCCTATAAAATCGTCCGTTTGTGGATTTCTGTCAATTTCGGTTTGGAATTTGAAAAAACTTTCTTCTGCAAAGTTGTAGAGAATGAAATTTCCTAGGAAAATGACATGTGGTTCGAATTTTTCTGACAAAAGGGCTATTTATTGTGAATTATTGAAGTTTTGGTATATCGGGTGTGAATTGATTTTTGGAGTTTAAATGATTTTTTGTTAGAAAAATGTTTTTTGTACTTTGGTGGCCATCACTTGCACATGTTAATGGCTTAATTCAATTATCTAGAGGTGGGCTTGAATATTTTGTAATTATATTAATATAATATTAAATTTTCTACTTTGGTGTTCTAAGCATTTTCCTATAAATAGGGTGCTTAGGTTAGAATTGAAAATCACACCAGAAACTAAAATCTTCTCTCTCTTTCTCTCTCGATATATTGAGCGTATTCTTGTGAGTATACTTTGAGTGTTGCTATATGGTGCAAGTTCAAGTCATAGCCTATATCCGGTGTTTCAACTAGAAGTACTGTCTTTCGAAGTAAGGGATGTTATTTTTTTTAAATTATATTATTTTCTTCAATATCATTATGCCGAAATATTAGTTCGAACTTTTAATCAATAGGGAGAAATCCTTATTGAAAAGCCCCCTCATTCCTGGGAACGACCTGGTCGATTAATATTGTGAATTATAATAAAGATGATAAATATTGTTAAAATTATTAAGGTATTTTTTTTATGAAGTTTTTCTTATTTTATGGATTCCTATTTACCCATTTTCAAAATAATCGGTAGAAAATTATTTAAAGGTGGGGGCCACATGTATTGGGAAAATGATTTTAGAAATTGAAGAGTATACGTATGGAAGTATATGTGTGTATTGAGTATATGGTGGGAGAAAATGAGATGTGAAAGTGATGGGTGTGTGAGTGAAAAATGCTGGAAAAGTGGTAGTGTGATAGTGATGTGTAAGAGTGTAGTGAATTTGGTTATTGGGTGGGTGGGGGATAGATGTTGGTTACGGGGGAGAAAAATTAAGTGGTGTATATATAATATTGATATATATAAGTTGAAAACATGTGTTTATACATATGTATTATATTTTAATTTTTGTTGTAATTTTATTGGTTAGTTGATTGACTTTATTGTATTTGGTTGAAGAAATAATTCTGCAGAAATAATTCGTTCATAAATAGTACACTTCCATTCTCCTATAAATAGAAGCTCATTCCTTTATTATTTCTTACGAATTCACTGAAACTCTATAGAGAGAAAATTATAGAGAGAAAGAAGAAAAGATTTCTGCTACTTAACTACTCTTATATTCAGTTCTTTTACGGTAAGGGGTATTATTTTTTTATTCATGAAGAGAACTTCTGTTATTCCAGTCTTTATTATTCTATTGGAATAACTTGTATTCGCGGACTACCCTATACTTGGTGATTTCTGTTGTTATTCTATTCATTATTATTATGTTGCAACATCCTGTCTGTGCGTTATACGCCGGACCTGGTTTTGTTTTTATTATTCTGTTGGAATATCCTGTCTGTGCGTTTACGCCGGACCTGGTTCCATTATTTATTATTCCGTCTTTATTATTCTGTCAGAATATCCTGTCTGTGCATTTACGCCGGACCTGGTTCTATTATTTGTTATTTCGTCTTTATTATTTTGTTGGAATATCACATCGGTGCGAATTTCGGCTGACCTGGTTCCGTTACTTATTATTCTATTGAAATAACCTGTCTATGCGAAGTATCACATGCATGGTGATTTCTTTTGTCATTCCATTCTTTAATATACTCAGTTGGTTAAAGTTTTGACTTCTGTACTCCATGAAATTAGTGGAATATCTTTGATATTTGCGCTTCATCCAGTATTTTTTTCATGGAAATATTCTTCTGAGCATTCTTGAATTTTACTCTACAAAGCAGTATCATGTTGACAACTTGGACGTTATTAGTTCCTGAATAAATTAATTCGTGAACTTGTTTTATTGAATTCTTATATCATTGTCATCATCCTCATGTTTATATTTTTTTTAAAGTCATCTGTGGCATGTAGTGCATAGATGGACTTGGTATGATTATGACCAGAGATTATTCGGTGTAATCATGACCGTAATATTATAAATGATGTGGTAAAAGTCCTCATTGGCTCGTAGTGCATTGATGGACAGTTGTTGGCATGATCATGATCATTGATGAATACACGAATGTCCTTGGCCCGTAGTGCATGGATAATTTGTGGCCGTGATACTAAAGAATATCCTTGGCCGTAGTGCAGGGGTGATTCGATGATGTGGATTATTTATTAAGCTGAGTCTCAGCGATAAAAGTGATGAAAATTTTTTTAAATCATAAAAGATAGTAGATTCTATTCTCTACTTGACTCTTTTAATGGATTGTTTGATCCGCTACAGTTAAACTTGATGTCTATTGTATATTATTAGTTTAACATTGTTGAGGACTAATGATAATTTATTTTGCATTATCTTAGTCAAAATATTTCTTGCTGGGCTAGTTGAGCTCACCCTTTCTTTCACTGTTCTCTTCAGGAAATGAGAATGTATCTGGGATGAGTCGAGGAACGGAGTGATGGTCCTAGGTGGTGTATTAGTAGTCCTCACTATTCTGTTAAATAGTGTGACAATAAATTTAATGAGGACTTATTCTGAGAGTGGATATTGTCTAAAAGACAGTATTTGTATTAAAACTCACAGCTCTCTTGTTGTATTTTAAAGATTGTATTTGTATTTTGTACCATGTATTTGGCGACTCAGAATAGGTGATGTATACCTATTTTTGGGGCGTCACAGTTACTATTCACGTATACGACACTATTCACGAATACGGCACTATTCATCAAAAAATGAAATTTTTTCCTTTTCATCCAAAATATCTATTATGGATACTAGCTTTGATTGTATCCATGTTTTGATTATTCTTGAATTTTACTTCACTATGATTATTTATGAGGTATTTTTGGACATGAAATAACTGAAATACTAATCCTTGATATTTATTCTTTTATTTCACTGGATTCGTTTCCTTTAAAATATTTTTCATCATCCTCAGTCCTAAATGATGATATTATTGAATATCTTTGGCCTGTAGTGCAAAGATAAATAATTTTATAATGAATATCTTTGGCCCGTAGTGCAAAGATGAACAACTGTTGAAATGAACATGACCGACTGATGAATATCTTTGGCCTATAGTGCAAAGATGAATATTTTATTCAAGATGTATATTGATTGATGTTACAGGGATAAAATATTGATGATGGACTTTTAAATTCATAGATATTAGTAGATTTCATTCTCTACTTAACTCTTCTATGAATTAATATTTTCGCTGCGAATATTGATCTAAAACTTGTTGTCTATTGTATTTTATCAGATTTTTCCATGTTGAAGACTAACGATAATTTGTTCTATATTATCTTAGTCATAATATTCTTTACTGGGCTAGTTGAGCTCACCCTTTTCCTTTTTGTTTCATTTTTCTTCTCAGGAGGCGAGAATGTAGCGAATACTAGTCGGGATACAGAATGAAGTTTCTAGGAAGTTGTTTTAGTAGTCCTCACCATTTTTGTAAAGTATTGTATCAATAATTGTAATGAGGACTTAGTTGGGTATGTATATTGTCTAGATGACAATATTTGTATTTAAACTCACAGTTTATGGGTTGTATTAATAAAGTTGTAGTTGTTTCTGTACCATGTTATTGACGACTCAGAATGGGTGATGTATACCTATTTTGGGGGCGTCACAGTTGGTTTCAGAGCTTTGGGATATGATCTCTGGCGGAGATCGAGGAATAGAACTAGGAGGGGAGAGACGAGTAAATCCTTCGCTAGTGTGTCCTACCTAAGCTTATTTGTTAGTTGGTCAGTATGTAAGGATATTATGTGATATGTTGATTTCTTTAATTAACCCTTGTTTTACGGCAGTATTTGAGAATGTCGACTGAGAATGTTAACAGTGGAGTAAATGAGACTGTGGAGACGCCTGTACTCACCAATGAGGAGAACGTGCAGCAGGGCGACAATGTTCCTCCTGTGAACAATGACACTAAGCAGATGATGAACGACGGGATGTTTAGAAGTTTTTTGCAGTTCATGAATAATCAAACGAGGGAGACTCATGCACAAAATACAGGTGGAAATGATAACAACACACAATTTGTCACGGCTAAGCAGTTCAAAGAGTTGGGACCACCAGAATTCTGGTGAAAGCCGAATCCGATTAAGGCAGAGACGTGGGTCAAATAAATTACCAAGATATTCGATGTCTTGGGATGCACGGAAGAACAGAAGGTTCCATTCGCTACTTTTATAGGAGTAGTGAAGTAGCAGAATACTTTTCTTCTTTATCTCTATAGTTTCTCTCTCTAGAGTTTCAGTGAATTCGTAAGAAATAATGAAGGAATGAGCTTCTATTTATAGAAGAATGGATTGAATAGTAACTAATTCATGAACGGTCCAGATTGATTTACTTTTAAACGGACAGTTTATATTGGTTTACTATAAAATATTGTAATAAATTAAAATCTTTTAAATAAATATAATATATTCTATTTATAATCTAATAAAACGAATAACTTTATAAAAATATTCTGTTTTATATAAAAAGATTTTACTATACAAACACTATGCAGACACTATGCATAATAAAATATAATATATTCTAATTATTGTCTAATAAAACAAATAACTTTATAAAAGTATTCTGTTTTATATAAAAAGATTTTACTATGCAAAACACTATGCATAATAGAATATAATATATTTTATTTATAGTCTAATAAAATAAATAACTTTATAAAAATATTCTGTTTTATATAAAAAGCTTTTCTGTTTTATTACATTAATAATACTAATAAAATAAAACTTCTTCATCATTATTACAATGCACACTATTAATCAACCAGGTCATTTCTAGGAAAGAGGGGGCATTCCAATAAGGATTTCTTCCTATTGGCGCACAATTAGGTGACTAAACCTCTCATTGGCAGAACTTCTAGACATCGTTAATATTGCAAATAATAATATTAATAACTTTGTTATCTCAATTATTGATTTAATAATATATAAAATATCGACAATAATTGAATCAAACTAAGTGACTTCTCACGTAAGCATTAATAATCAATACCGTGTGCTACTATGCAACCACACGTATTTTACCACCGATTATTTTATGACAACTTGCTTACTTTGAAAAATTTTCAAATGTCACCCTTAACTTTAAACTTTTATTAATTTAACTATTCACCAAAATAGAAAAATTGAATACTTTTATTTCATAAAATTCGGGGTCTCACAATCTCCTCTCCTTATAAAATTTTTCCCTCGAAATTTATGTACGTACCTGCTATTTCGAAGAGATGAGAATACCTTGCTTTCTTTTCGGATTGTACCTTCCCAGTTATATCCTCTGTATCATGATTTTTCTATTGTTCATCTCCTGTATTTTAGATATCATTCTAGAATATATCTTCAAAACAAAGGTTAATTGACATATCACAATTTGTCAACTTATCAAGTAAACAATTTCAGCTTAGGTAAGTTACACACTAGCGAAGTATATAAATCGTCTCTCCCCTCTTTGTTCTAGACTCTTATCTCTGCCAGAAACCATATCCCTAAGCTCTGATACCAAATGTGACGCCCCCAAAACAGGTATACATCACCCATATTGAGTCGTCAGAAAATACATTATTGACAACTTCATTTATACAACTGTCGTGCAAAATACGACGACAAGTATACTGTGAGTTTTAATACAAATATATGTAACTCTCATGGTGCCTCGACCACAACCTTACAATGGTACTTTACATAAAAGTACAGTCATAAACTGTTTTAGAAATTAAAATATTTGGGAAGTGCTCAAGGAAACCTTTGTACATAGGAGGCCATGAATCTAAGTTATGATAGATATCATATGTCCAGAGAATTATCCTTGGTTGACCCAATAGATCCCAAAGAAAAACGAGAAGATTACTATCATGTTCCTTCCAATGGTGAGTCTTCTATTGACATATAACTATCTCCACTATCTGCAATTGAACATTATATTTTAAATAAGCTCCAAGATCATATAGGTAGAGCTCGTAGATATACTCAGCAAGTGGATGTGCACAACCCTGTCTTATTATAACACGAGGTTGTATGTCATTAGACATCTTGTATGATAGTGGCAAAACACTCTTCCAAAGTTGGGTTCACCTCACCCTATTCGGTTCACCAAAATTAAATATCAAATAACGTATACAATACGACACACTTATCTAAAGTTCTCAATAAAATTATTTTCATACTATTTAGGGAGAACCTCAACAGCTATAGACCACCATTCTATTCCCCTGTTATCCCCGTTCGACTCAGTAACACTCTTATTACCTGAAAGGGGTTGTGAAGCAAAAGGGTGAGCACAACTAGCCTAGTAAAGAATATCATAACTAAAGATAATTAAATTATCAATAGCTTTCTTCAATAATAAATCAGAGATTTAGAACATATGGTAGATGATAAAACTTTTCAACCATAGTTGCAGCAGAACGAGCAATCCATTAAAAGAGTCAAATAGACCATCAGGTCTATTATCTTCTCCATGTTAAAAGTCCACCAATAATGTTTTATCTCTGTAACATCAATCAACAATTCCTGTCCACAATCATACGAAAAACTCATAATCATAATTGTGATTCTGAATTCTTTTTCACACCCAGGACGAAGATAATTTTCATCACATATCTTCACCTGAAACATCAAAAATCATGGTTATACTAAATCATAATTTCTGCTCATAATCATACTAATAAATTCATCTTTGTACTACGACCAAAGATATACAACTATATAACCAATAACCAATAGTTCATCTTTGCACTACAGGCCAAAGATATACAACTGTATAACCAATAATGCTGAGACTCAGCTTAATAGTATCACGACCACGAATTATCCATGCACTATGGGCCAAGGATATTCGTGTTTTCAATTATGGTCATAATTATACCGAATAATCCGTGGTCATAATCATACCAACTCCATCTATGCACTACGGGCAAAAGATGACTTTTACCACATCATTTGTAATATTACGGTCATGATTATACCGAATAAACCCTGGTCATAATCATACCAAGTCCGTCTATGCACGTAAGTCACAGATGACTTTCAACACAATATAAGCATGAGGATCATGACAACGATATAAAGAATCAATCAAATGAGATAAAGGATAAATATTAAACATTTATAATATAAATTATCTCGGGTTCAAGAATATCCCAATGTTATCAATCACTTAATAATCTTATAATTTATTATAATTAATATTATAACAATATTTTAATTATTTCTTAAACTTATAAACAATTTATTTTAATAATTTACACTTTACCAAGTAATGCATTTAATTATTCAAAAATGCCATACTCATAAGATTTCATCACCAATGATCAAATCCCTTATCAAAAATCTTGGCAAGAATTCCCTTATTAATTCCTTAAGAAATTAGCTACCTCAAGTTTAACTCCAGAAATTCCCAAATCTTGGCAGGATCTTACACATGTTAACGTGATCTTTCAGTTTAAATTCCCAAATCTATAGTTTTTGACTCCTTTGCTAAAATCAGTCCACACGAAAATCTACAACACCTTTTCCAGTGATTCCACTTGGATAAGTTAAAAAACTCATAGATCTAACTCTAGAACTTGACCACACTCAAAAATTCAAAATATAATAGGAGATATGGTCAATTAAATTTCATATTCCATTTTCACCAAAATCTGATTGTCAACCCTTTGTGATTTCTAAGAAACTTTCATGTTTTCACATAATAACCAACATAACTTATCATAACACCTACTAATACTACATATACCTATGATTTTCATCAGTCCAATGCTTTTATTATGACTTTCATCATAATCCACGTAAACAGATCATTTCCACAATTTAATAAGGAATAAATACAAAGGATCATTCACCATGCATGTGGTAATCCACATAGACAGGTTATTCCAACAAAATAATAAAGAATGGAATAATTGAAGAATTTACCATGAATGCGATAGATCGCACAGACAGGTTATTCTCAACAGAATAATTAAGGACGGAACCAGGTCAGGCGTAATTCGCACCGACAGGATATTCCAACAGAATAATAAATAATGGAACCAGGTCATGCGTAAACGCACTGACAGGATATTCTGACAGAATAATAAAGAATGGAATAATAGAAGAATTTCACCATGTATAGAGTAGTCCGCGTATATAGGTTATTCCAACAGAATAATAAAGAATGAAATAATAGAAGTTCTCTTCATGAATACGAAAAAAATAATACCCCTTACAAGTACAATAAATAATATCCCTTACCTTAGAAGAAACTGGATATAGGAGTAGTGAAGTAGCAGAATACTTTTCTTCTTTCTCTCTATAGTTTCTCTCTCTAGAGTTTCAGTGAATTCGTAAGAAATAATGAAGGAATGAGCTTCTATTTATAGAAAAATGGACTGAATAGTAACTAATTCATGAACGGTCTAGATTGATTTACTTTTAAACGGACGGTCCAGATTGGTTTACTATAAAATATTCTAATAAAACAAAATCTTTTAAGTAAAATATAATATATTCTATTTATAATCTAATAAAACGAATAACTTTATAAAAATATCCTATTTTATATAAAAAGATTTTACTATGCAAACACTATGCAGGCACTATGCATATACTATGCATAATAAAATATAATATATTCTAATTATTGTCTAATAAAACAAATAACTTTATAAAAGTATTCTGTTTTATATAAAATGATTTTACTATGCAAAATATAATATAATATATTCTATTTATAGTCTAAAAAATGAATAACTTTATAAAAGTATTTTATTTTATATAAAAAGCTTTTCTGTTTTATTACATTAATAGTACTAATAAAACAAAACTTCATCATCATTATTATAATTAACACTATTAATCGATCAGGTTGTTCACAGGAAAGAGGGGCTTTCCAATAAGGATTTCTCCCTATTGACGCGTAATTAGGTGACCAAACCTCTCATTGGCAGAACTTCTAGACATCGTTAATATTGCAAATAATAATATTAATAACTTTGTTATCTCAATTATTAATTTAATAATATATAAAATATCGACAATAATTGAATCAAACTGGGTGACTTCTCACGTAAGCATTAATAATCAATATCGTGTGCTACTATGCAACCACGCGTATTTTACCACCGATTAATTTATGACAACTTGCTTACTTTGAAAAATTTTCAAATGTCACCCTTAACTTTAAATTTTTATCATTTTAACTATTCACCAAAATAAAAAAATTCAATACTTTTATTTCATAAAATTTGGGGTCTCACAATATATATATATATATATATATATATATATATATATATATATATATATATATAATTAAAGTAGAGGGAAGAGGGGGGTTTCAAAATTTGCATACGAGAGATTATTACTTCGAAAAATTAATAATTCCACTTAATCTAATTGCGCAAACAAAATAGCTCATATGCTATGTGGATATGGTAGAGCGTTGGTTATGAGATCTTCATTTGTAAAGCATTTGTAAAGATCTTCATATCACTTAATTTTCATTAAGACATCAAAGCTCTAGTTCAGTTGATGAACTATCGGGGTGTTTGATAAAAACTGAATGAATTAGAATTTGAATGAAAAAAGCTGTTTGATAATTGACATGTCTGAAACATCTGAATGACAAAACTTTATTATTTTACCCCTCTGAAAAAAATTAAAAATTGTTGTAAATTTATTTAATATTACTTAATATAATAGTTAATATTTTTTTAAATTTTTTTTTAATTTTTTTACTTCATTCAGCTGCTCATTCAGCCATTCAGCTAAAAAAATTTGACTTAGCCATTCAGCTCATCTATCTTAACGATTCAGCCATTCAAACAAAAACAAACATACTGACCGATTCAGCCATTCAGATTCAGCTCTAAACAAAACACCCTCTAAGTTGTCTGTAAAACAAAGATTTAGGTTCGAATACCAAGATATAAGGTGTGTTTAATTTCAATCAAAAATAGCAACAAAAAAGGGATAGAATTTAAGGACATCACTTCCACCAAACGTCTAGAGCCCATGTGCGTACACATGAATAATCACATTTTAATTAATTATAGAATGACATAACATAAGGATATTATAAAATGTTATGAAAGATAACTAAAAACAAGATGATTAGAGAAAAGAAAGTATTTGCATAATCTTTTGTATATATCTCAATCACTTTACAATTGTCTTACTTATAGAAATAAAAATATCAATACTACTAGGAAGTTACAAAACTCAAGAGTAATGCATTTTAATACTCAATAGGAGTTACATGTATCTAGACATCCATAATATTATGAATCTAGACATTTTATAACACTCCCCCTCGGATGTCTATTGTATAGATATAAACACTGAAAGCTGCCTCATTAAAAACCTTACCAGAAAAAACCCAATGGGAAAAAACCTTGGTTAAGGAAAAAAGAGTGAAGGGCGTATTAGCTCCACCTCATGAATGTATCCTTAAGTTCTTCAGCTATCGCATTCCAATATTGCGACGCAATCCTTCAAACATTGCAGTTGGTAATACTTTGGTGAACAAATCTGATAGATTATCTTTTGAGCGAATTTGTTGAACATCAATGTCACCATATTTATCAAGGTTATGTGTGAAAAAGAATTTCGGCGAGATGTGCTTTGTTCTATCTCCTTTGATGTTTCCTCCTTTTAATTGAGCTATACATGCAACATTGTCTTCATACAGAATGGTTGGAGTTCCTCTGCTGGAGGATAAACCGCATGTTTCACGAATATGTTGAGTCATTGATCTCAACCACACACATTCTCGACTTGCTTCATGGATTGCAAGTATTTCAGTATGATTAGATGAAGTGGAAACTAATGTTTGCTTTATAGATCTCCATGATATAACAGTATCACCACACATAAAAAGATAACTTGTTTGAGATCGACCTTTATGTGGATCAGATAAATACCCTGCATCAGCATATCCAAATAATTTATGATTATCATTATTTAAATAAAATAAGCCCATATCTATAGTTCCTCGTAGGTAACGAAAAATATGTTTAACCCCATTCCAATGTCTCCGGGTAGGAGAAGAGCTATATCTTGCTAACAAATTCACAAAGAATGCTATATCAGGTCGTGTATTATTAGCAAGATACATTAATACACCAATTACACTGAGGTATGGTACTTCAGGACCAAGTAATTCTTCATTATCCTCACGAGGTCTAAAATGGTAATTTTTTACATCAAGTGATCTAACAACCATTGGGGTACTCAATGGATGAGCTTTATCCATATAAAATCTTTTAAGGATCTTCTTTGTGTAAGCTGACTGATGAATGAGAATTCCATCTTCTAAATGCTCAATTTGCAGGTCGAGACAAAATTTTGTTTTTCCTAAATCTTTCATCTCAAATTGTTTCTTTAAATAATTCACTGTCTTTAGAATCTCTCTATGAGTTCCAATAATATTTAAATCATCAACATACACAGCAATGATAACAAAACTGGATTCCGACTTCTTTATAAAAAGTCATGGGCATATAGGGTTATTATTATACCCTTCTTTCAATAAATATTTACTAAACGATTGTACCACATGCGTCCTGATTGCTTTAACACATATAGGGACCTTTGCAACTTGATTAAGTAAACTTCCTGCATATTTGAATTATATGCTTCAAGCATTTTAAATCCTTCAAGGATTTTCATATAAACATCATTATCAATTGACCCATATAAATAGGCTGTAACAACATCCATTAGGCACATATCTAATTTTTCATGAGTTGTTAGGCTAATAAGATACCACAATGTAATGGCATCTACCACAAGAGAATATATTTCATTGTAATCAATGTCAGATCTTTGTGAAAACTCTTGTGCCAAAAGTCATGCCTTATATCTTATTATTTTATTTTTCTCATTTCTTTTTCACACAAATACCCATTTATATCCAACTGGCTTTACTCCTTCGGGTGTTTGGACTACAGGTCCAAAAACTTCACGTTTTGCAAGTGAATTTAATTCTACCTGTATTGCTTCTTTCCATTTTGGCCAATCATTTCTACGTCTACATTCTTCGACAGAATTAGGCTCAGAATCCTCTTTTTCATTAATTATATCAAGTGATATATTATATGAAAAATTGTTGTCAACAACTATCTCACTTCAGTTCCATCTTTTCATTATAGAGACATAACTTATCGAGATCTCATCATTTTTATTGTTTTCAGGTACCTGAACCTCTTCTAGGGTTTTATGATTAGCTATGTCTATATCCTCATGAATATTTTCCTCCTCAATAATGCCAACTTGTCTATTTAATTCTTTTCTTTTTCGAGGATTTTTGTCTTTCGAACCGATTGTTCTACCACGCTTCTGGCGTGCCTTAGACTCATTTGCTATTATTTTTGCGGATTGTCCTATTGGAACTTCAATCCGAGCTGGAGCATTTATAGCTGGTATATGAGATTTGTTTACACCTTTTGAGTCAGTGAATGCATTTGGTAGCTGATTTGCTATATTTTGCAAATGAAGTATCTTTTGAACTTCTTGTTCACATTGTTTTGTACGAGGATCAAAATTTAATAATGACAATGCATTCCAAGTTATATCTTTTTCCAGCTGTTTAATTTCTCCCCCTAATGCTAGGAACATAGTCTCATCAAAATGACAGTCGGCAAATCGTGCCGAAAATAAATCACCTGTTAAGGGTTCAAGATATTTAATTATTGATGGGGACTCAAACCCAATATATATTCCCAGCCTCCTTTAAGGACCCATCTTTGTACGTTGTGGAGTATAAATTGGAACATATACTGCACAACCAAATATTCTTAGATGAGAAATATCTGGCTCATGACCAAAAACCAATTGTAATGGGGAGAATTTATGATATGATGTTGGCTTAATGTGAATAAGTGCGGCTGCATGTAAAATAGCATGCCTCCAAACAGTTACATGAAGTTTTGTTCTCATGAGCAATGGTCTTGCAATTAATTGGAGGAGTTTAATAAATGATTCAGCAAGACCATTCTGAGTATGAACATGGGCAACAGGATGTTCATTATTTATCCCAAGAGACATATAATAATCATTTAATGTTTGGGATGTGAATTCACCAGCATTATTTAGACGAATAGTCTTGATTGTTTGATCCGAAAAATTGTGCTCATAATCTAATAATTTGAGCAAGTAATCTCGCAAACGCTAGGTTTTGAGTTGATAATAAGCACACATGTGACCATCTTGTAGATGCATCTATTAACACCATAAAATATCTAAATGGTCTACTTGGTGGATGAATAGACCCACAAATATCTCCTTGAATACGTTCTACAAACCTTGGGGATTCATTCCCAATTTTAGCTAGTGATGGTCTAATGATCAATTTACCTTGAGAACAAGCAGCACATGAGAATTCCTTAAATTGAAGAATCTTCTGGTTCTTCAATGGATGACCATGTGAATTCTCAATAATTCTTCGTATCATTATTGATCCAGGATGACCCAACCGGTCATGCCAAATAATAAAATTATTTGGTTCATTGAACTTTTGGTTCATTATTGCATTGACTTCAATTGTATTAATACTTGTATAGTACAAACCGGAAGATAAAATGAGTAATTTTTCTAATATTTGTTTTCCAGTAGAGACATTTGATATAATATAAAGATATTCAATACCATTTTCATTGGCTGTCTCAATATGGTACCCGTTAAGTCGTATATGTTTAAAACTTAGCAGATTCCTCCTTGATTTAGTGGAAAATAAAGCATTATCAATGATAAATTTTGTTCCACTAGGAAGAATTATATCGGCTCTTCCAGAGCCTTCAATCAAGTCTATTGAACCTGATATTGTATTCACTTTTGCTTTCATCATTCTTAGATTTGAAAATTATTGTTTATGTCTGAGAATGGTATGTGTCATTGCATTATCTGCTGAGCATATATCTCCACCATTGATATTAGGCTCATGTATAGCATGACGCATATCCATACTTTCTTCATAAAAGGAATAAATATAAAATAAGTTCATAATAAGACATAATATTATATATATTTAATAACACAATTCTTTTACAAAAGAAAACAAAATACATTAAATAAGCTAACATGAAAGAAAATACATTAACATAAAATAAACACTTAAAAGGACTAACATAATTCTGAACTAATTATTTTCATTACAAAGAATATTAACTTGCTCATTAGTAAAGAAATCTGCAAAGTCAAGGTGTGTCATATCCATATGCTCAAAATAGATATCATCGTTATCTTGATATGGATGAGAAAAATTTATTTCTATGTTCTTCTCCTTTCCTTTCAATAAGGACTGATATAAATCAACAAGATGTTTGGCTGTACGACAGGTACGAGACCAATGTCCTTTCATTCCACATCGATAACAAATATTTTCTTCCTTCTTGGTATATTTGTTATTTATATTCTTCCCCTTTTCTTGTTTCTCCTCATTCTTTGAAGATTTGGTATCATGGTTGCGGTAATTAAAACTTCCTCGTCCGTGACCACGACCATGACCACGACCACGACCACGACCTCTATTACGACCACGACCACGACCATAATTATTATTATATCTTGTAACATTCACTTCAGGGAATGGAGCTGAACCAGTTGGTCGCGATGCATGATTTTTCATTAAAAGCTCATTATTTTGTTCAGCCACAAGGAGACATGAAATCAGTTCAGAATATTTCTTAAAATCTTGTTCTCTATATTGCTGCTGCAAGAGCACATTTGAGGCATGAAAAGTAAAGAATGTTTTTTCTAACATATCTCCATCAGTGATAATATCTCCACACAATTCCAATTTAGAACTTATTTTAAACATTGCAGAATTATATTCACTTACTGATTTAAAATCCTGCAATCGTAAATGTATCCAATCATAACGAGTTTTTGGGAGAATAACTGTCTTTTGATGGTCATATCTTTCTTTCAAATTTTTCCAAAGAATAAGAGGATCTTTAATTGTGAGATACTCTAATTTTAACTCCTCATGGAGATGATGGCGTAAGAAAATCATGGCCTTTGCCTTGTTTTGACTAGGTGTTTCATTATCATCTTTAATGGTGTCTCCAAGACCCATGACATCAAGATGAATTTTGGCATCAAGGATCCATGACAAATAAATCTTATCCGTAATATCAAGTTCGACGAACTCAAGTTTGGCAAGATTTGTCATTGTAACTTCATACAAAAAAATATCAAAATTTATTAGAAATTTAATTTATTATAACTATCCACATATAACTATTCACATGTGCATGAACATATATATATATATATATATATATATATATGCTGATATTGATTATATAATGATGCTACTTAGAACTTGTCAAAATATCAGTTGTAACTATCAATTTCAACATTCAAAGTGTAAACTTTATGATACTTTTATAATAAAGTAGAATATATGATTTCTTATAAGATGTGCACACAACATATAAGTAAATACAGTAAAAAAATGCAGTTGTGTTAGTATATTTGTTATGACCCAAAGCAGGGTCCAAATAGATATGGAGCTTTGCAAGGTAAGATTCTATATATGTTAGTTACTAAAACTGCTATTATTATTAAATTGATATTTGCAGTTCTGTTTTGACTAAAAAAATAATGAAACCACCCTTATGAATTTTAAAGATGTCATCCAAAACAATGATGCACTAAGCCACCATGCTTTCAAATGGAAAAAATAGTCACCAGAATCCTACAACATTTCATATTGAAGATATGCATAAAGATATCATATAAGTAAACCATCTATCATTATTATTATTACTAGAGAGCAGAACTTTATTAGAAAACTATTTTGTGCAATCTTTTGCTAGTATATGTATACTGTTAAACGTGGTTGGCAAAATTTAGAAGATAGTGAATTTTCAAAACTTTGAACACAATAAGTGCTGCTGCACTTATTGACGGAACAGAACATAACTATATATATATAGAACATAACATGTATTATATATATAGAGAGAGAGTTATACCTTCTTCTACTTCAAACCAAATATGATTGTCTGCTTCAAGACGAAAATGAAGAGCAATTCGTGCTGATAACGTATTATAAAATGTTATGAAAGATAACTAAAAACATGATGATTAGAGAAAAGAAAGTATTTGCATAATCTTTTGTATATATCTCAATCACTTTACAATTGTCTTATTTATAGAAATAAGAACTTCAATACTACTAGGAAGTTACAAAAACTCAAGAGTCATGCATTTTAATACTCAATGGGAGTTACATGTATCTAGACATCCATAATATTATGAATCTAGACATTTTATAACAAAGAAAACATTATCACCAAATCAATATATATATATATATATATATACACGGTCCGGATCTTAAGATCATTCCTTATCCAACTCACCCGAGCTCACCCCCCACCCCTTTAGCGACGGACTCGGCGACAGTTCGGTCATACAACCGTCGTCTATACTTTTAGCGACGGACAACATATAGCGTCGCTAAAAGTATAGCCGACGGTTGTATGACCGAACCGTCGCCGGATCCGTCGCTAAAGGGGGTAAGCTCGGGTGAGTTGGAAACAAGGTGAACTTAAAATCCGGACTCTATATATATACAGTAGCGGAACGAGAACGATTTTGTAGGGGGTCAAAAGTTTTAAACCAAGCGACCGGAACACCGCCGGCTGCCCCCAACAGCCCCCACCCTCTGTTCCTCCTGGACCGGCCTCCCTACCGGGGTCAGATGCTATGATCGGAGCACCGCCGGCTGTCCCCCCACCGCCCCAGCCCCCATGTTCCGTCTAGACCGCCGGCCTCCCTACCGGGGTCAACCGCTCCCGCCCGCCCCCTAGTTCCGCCCTTGTATATATATATATATATATATATATATATATATATATTGTTTCTGAAATTGTATGTTTTTAAAATTTTTGATTATTTTTCACATGTTTGGTTATCAGGAGAACTCTTTCTACCCGCGTAACACCAGCACTAAATATTTTGTGTAGGTATATACATATGTACTCTTCATGTTTGGTATTTCGATGGTTGTACTCGATGCACTTGCTATAGAATTGAACACTATGTATTTGCTATTCAATTGAATAAAACACAACTTGTACTTGTTAAATTAACACAAATAAATTAAAAATACAACACAAGCATGAATCTTAACTTATAGTAACGTCTAGCTAGTAGCTGTAGTCATAACTGAACTCAGAGACACCAACCATGGCCGAAACTACTTGGGAAACAATAAAAATACCGCCCCCAATTATTGTTAGAATCAAAATTGCAGAAATTGGGTTCTTCAACAACTCCACAATAGGCTCAAAAACAGCATAAAGAACCCCAGTACTTACAGTCAAAACATAAAGCCCATATCTCCTCATATTGTCCCAAAACTCCTCCATTAATGGCCCTTCTGGTCCCAAAGCCAAGGCCCTGCTCTGCTCATCATTTCCCATTAGAAACAGCACAAATCCCACAGAAACAGCTCCCAATATCAAATTCCTAGAATACCCATTTAGTATTTCTTCATTTGATGATGAGGGATTCTTGGATTTGGGTATAATTTCTGATAAAATGAGGGATTTTTCTGTAAAACTGGGTTTTTTGGCTGGCAGGATTATGGTTTTTGTTGGGTGCTTTTTATGCTTAGAGGCGATTCTAGTTGGGATGAGAAATGAAATATTTGTTTGTGGGTTAGTGAGATTTGGGAAATAAAACTGAGGTTTTAGTAAAAGAGTCTTCATCTTTCTTGATTCTTTTTTAGCACACAACTCTGATAATGCAAGAAGATATAGAATTTGGGTGGCTGGTTTCAAGTCTTATCTTCTTGATATTTTTGTTGATGATTGAGGAGCCAACGGGGATGTGGATTCGGAAAAAAGAGGATCCCACTTTTTCTTTTTTGTTGACTTTCTATTTTTCTTTATTTTTAATTGGTAGAAAAATTATATATCATTCTTTAATTGTTAATTACTTGAATAAATATTAATAACAACAGTAATAAGTTGGATTATTTTATAATTTTATCAAATTGTCATGTATTAATATGTTTCACAATTGTAATTCGATACAAATTTGTCATAATATACATTAGGACTCTAATCAATATCCGTATAAGAACATTTAAATATCAAAATTTTGAATTAGTTTTTCCAATATATATAAACTCAATTGTTGCTTTAAATGATGCGGCTAGGGGTGGACAACCAGTAAAAACCAGTCTGAACCGAATCGATACCAAAATCGGCTAAATTTTGATACCTATATCGAAACGGTTGGACCGGTATTTATCAATTCGGTACCGGTTTTTACCGAAAATTAATATAATTATTATTTTTATTAATATAATAATTATTTTTTTTATTATTTTTATAATAATAATAATAATTATTATTATTAATTATTAATTAATAATAATAAAATTTAGAAAACCGGTATATACTGGTTCGGTTCGGTATTACCGAACCATAAAAAGGTCGTACCGAAACATGTACCAAAAAACCGGTATATACCAATTTTTTGTACCAAAATCAGACCGATTATTTTTGCACCGAACCGGTCGATTTGGTCCGATCCAGAAAACCGAAAAACCGGATATGTTGTCCAGTTCTAGATGCGGCACTAGTATCACCTATGTGGACAATGGCAAAAATGGTATTAGGTGGTCTCTGTTGCAGTAACATGAAGTGCATAATACAAATTAATATTTTCATATAATTTTTTGATATTTTTACATGAAATTTATCACTGTAGATCCCATAGCGACGGTTTTTACTGTCGCTATACATATATAGCGACACTTTTCATGTAAAAATATCAAAAAGTCACGTGAAAACATCACTTCACTTTTGAATATCAGGTGATATGAATTGAGATTTTTTGGATAATTCTTTAACCACTAATCTTTAAGGCCAAAAAATTATAATGCTATCTGATATAAGGCCAAAAAATTATAATGTGTTTGAATAATTATTTACACTAATCTCTAAGGTTAGTAATAGTTCATAGTCTCTATCAATTTACATTATTTTTTTAAAACACTCAAAACGGATTGAAATATATATTATACTCACTCATAACAAAAAATACTAGTGGCGAAAACCAAATTAGCATGGGCCTAATTATAGTCAAAATTTAGTGGATATGACAAATGAGAAGTTGTAAAAGATAATCTTGCATAATAATGTGAATATATCAATCACTTTAATTAAAAAGGATCTCACTTTAATTTATTTTACCTTATCGCATATATGATTGTAACATACATAGAGTCTTATTATACATTGCGAAAATTTTCAGCCGAATTATGATTGTAACTTGTGTGCATACATGAGATAGATATGAATTAAAAAGGATCTCACTTTAATTTATTTTACCTTATCGCATATACTTCTACGTTGATCGCAATCTAACTTCATCAAATATTTGCCGACATGTATATTATTTTTCTTAATACATATGCATCACCTCTTTTATTATTTAAACATCTTAATTAATTCAAGGGACAAATGAATTTATGATATATTTTTTAAAAGTGGAAAACTCTCAGGAGAACTAATGACTATTAAAAAAATAGAATTAACAACTTTTATACTAATTTTCAAACGGATGAGATCTCTAACGTATATAGGAATGTCAAATGTTCAATCTCTCTTTTATAAGATTTTTAAATATTACCATTATCTCCCTAAATCAAAAAACCAATTGACCAACACTTATTATTTATTAAATATTGACAAAAGAACAAATAATATAGTTTCCTTTCTTTTCCTAATTGAAACGACCCGGGTCAAATTCCGAGTCCGGAACAAATCTTGAGTCAAATCCCAAGTCCGAATCGAATCAAATTCATCCAAATAAGGCCTCAAACCACTAGCCCAATAATATCTTCTTGGGTCATCTAGCCCACCACAGGCTCCCAAAAGGTCATGACTTGAAGGTACTATTGGTAGTTACTTAATTCCTTATATGCAGACAAATTTTTCCCCTATCTTTCGATGTGGGACTGGGGTGTTACAAACTCCCCCACTTAAATTTCTGACGTCCCCGTCAGAATTCGATCACACACACGGCCCAAAGATCTTTGCCTCTCAAGCCATTGTGGGATAATACCGGCTGGCTTCGTGTCCCCACCTCCGGACCTTCATCTCTCCATTGTGGGATAATACCACCAGCCTTCGTGTCCCCACCTCCGGCAACCCGATCGGATAACCCGACCCGAGCTTTCGAGAGTCGGTTCTGATACCATATAAAACGACCCGGGTCAAATTCCGAGTCCGAAACAAATTTTGGGTCAAATCCCAAGTCCGAATCGAATCAAATCCATCCAAATAAGGCCTCAAACCACTGGCCCAATAGTATCTTCTTGGGTCATCTAGCCCACCACAGGCTCCCAAAAGGTCACGACTTGAAGGTACTATTGGTAGTTACTTAATTCCTTATATGCATACAAATTTTCCCCCTATCTTTCGATGTGGGACTGGGGTGTTACACTAATAATATAATTAAAATTTGTCAAAAGTAGTCTATTTTATTTCTATTAATTTAATTTATAATTTGTAAAAAAAATGACATAATAAAACCATGTCATGTAAAACTGACGTTGAATATAATAGCGATTATCTTGCGGGCTAGGATAACAAGAAATTTATAGGCAAAATAAGAAGAAAATTACCCTAAACACAGAAAAATATCTCTAATGTGTAAATTATATTTATCAAAACAAAACTCCACCCTTTAAAATTAAAAGCACAAGTCATGTTCTATAGCTATAAGATTTCTTTATTAAAACAGAACAAAATTCCTATAAATATGGAAATAAACTCCTAATAGGTAACAAATAACTATCACAACAAAGTCTTAATAAGTAAAAAATCCTAATAATTATATCTTAATTAATTACGTAACAATATAAAAGATTTACTACATGATAAAAAACTCCTAATAATTATATCTTAATTAATTACGTAATAATATAAAAGATTTACTACCTAATAAAACATTATTACCATAAAACAATTAAATAATAATAATAATAATAATAATAATAATAATAATAATAATAATAATAATAATCAAGTCAATATTATCTTCTTGAAGTTATGATGCCATTCTCGAAGAAATTTGCCACAAATCTGAACACCTGTCCCGAAGCCAATCGTTCCGAAGTTAAGTCATATGAGCCGAACTCCCGATTCCGAAGACATGAGCTGAACCCTCGACCCCGAAGTCAGCTGATACCGTTGCGTTGATCTATTAACTCATGGTCTTTTAGTGTCATCCATGTGCTATCCGACAACTCAACATCATCGGGCTCAAATCCTCCTGCATCAAAGACCATCATATATTCGCATAGGAAATTGATATTTCTACAACAGAAACTGATATTTTCATATGAAAAGTGTCGATATAGATCCTAGAGTGACGGTTTTTCACGTCGTTATACATCTATAGCGACACTTTTCATGTGGAAATATCAAAAAATATTGTGGAAGTATCAATTTCCTTTTACATAGCTTCATTATTTTAGGAAAAAATACAAATTTTACCGCCTATATTTTTAGTGTGTTGTTGAACTGTATTTTATGCTTTAATTGGCATAAAAAATTATAATTATCTATTAATTTTCCTCATATTGTTAAAGTTATTTCTAATATAATTCTAACTCAATGAACCTATTTAATTTAATTAATAAATTAACTAAATTAATAAATTAAGTTCATTATAAGTTGAGAATAAGAAAAGTAACATACTTAAAATTTACCAAAACTAATGCAGGAGGATCTGAGCCCTATGATGCTGAGTTGTCGGATAGCACATGGATGACACTGAAAGACCATGAGTTAATGGATCAGCATAATGGTGTCGGTTCGGGAGTTCGGCTCATGTCTTCGGGGTCAGGAGTTCGGCTCAGTTGGCTTAACTTCGGAACGATCGACTTCGGGACATGTATTCAGATTCGTGGCAAACTTCTTCGGGAATGGCGTCATGACTTCGGGAAGATAAGATTGGCTTCGATTATTATTATTATTATTATTATTATTATTATTTAGTTCTTTTATGGTAATATTTTTATTAATAGGAAGTTTTTATTAGTTAGGAATTATTAGCATACATATAGGAAGTTTGTTACCTTTTAGGATTTTGTTTCCATATTTTTACAAATTCTTTTACGACTTGGAAATGAAGTCTTTTAGCTATAAACCTGGATTGTGGGTTGAGTTATAGACAACTTTTAATTTTGATAAATATAAATTCAAGCATTAGAGAAAATTTCTTTGTGTTTTTTGGTGAATCTCTTGTTCCTTGTTTCTGAATTTATTTGTTTACCTAGTCCGCATGATAATCCTTATTCTGACCGACGTCAGTTGGTATCAAAACTCAAAATCTTCCTAGGAATAAATTTCATTAGTTTAATGACTAGTGGTTGTGGTCGTTGAGGACAGGTTCCGATTGAGGAATTCCCGAACCGTGGTCACAACATTTAGGACATGATGATTAAGGATTTATAGAGATAAATTGCATAGTTAACCTGGCGTCTAACGGCGCAAAATCGGGGTCGAAGTGGATATGTACTGACTGAGGAAGTCCCACACCTTGATTATTATCGTGGAAAGGTTCCGATTGAGTAAGTCCCACACATTGATCATTGCGAGGAGGGTTATTAATCTCGTGGATAGATTTCGGCTGAGGAAATCCCAAAGTATTTCTTTTGCCTTGATCGTGATGAGGAATTTTATGATTCTAAATCTGATTTTGATAATCCTTACCACCATAGGGAGAAGTTATGGGAACGATGTGGTCGAATAGATCATCATCAAGAATTGGGATTTAAGGAGGATATATTAAAAATTGAAGAACAATTGAAAGACTAGTTAGTTAAGGAAGAAGTAGTCGAAGAAGTGAAGGAGTATGGAGAACCTATATATGATGAATACAAAGATGAAGAAAAACTTTATGATGAATATGAAGATGAAGAAAAACTTTATAATGAATATGAAGATGAAGAACTTCATGGAGAACTTGAATATGACGAATATGATGATGATGACTGTGAGACACCAAATTTTATGAATAAAGATTTAAATTTCTCGAAATATTTTTTTTTGAATATTATGGTGTGGATTTGATATAATGTTATAGTTGTGGATAATATTTATAAATTTTACAAAGTATGCAAGTTGTTATATAATATTCGATTGGTCAGGGAATATTCTTTTTGTCGAGGAATATCCATAGGACGACACAATCATTGGTGGACCTCACAACAGAAGTATTGTCGTAGTTAGAAAACGACAGAATTATCTTTTTATAAAAATAACGGCGAAAGTGTTACCGTTAAAACTGTTGAACTACCCGGTAATAAAAGTACAGTAATACGTGGGGTTGCATAGTAGCACACGGTATTGATTATTGATGCTTACGTAAGAAGTCACTCAGTTATACTCAATTATTACTACAGTAATTGCTGTATTATATCTCTCATATTATTGATTCGATTATTGTCACAATATCATCTGCATAATATGTTATATTATTAAATCAATAATTGAGACAACAAAGTTATTTATATTATTATTTGCAATATTGACAATGTTTATAAGTTCTGTTAAGGAGAGGTTAGATAATCTAATTGTGCACCAATAGGGAGACATCCTTATCGGAAATTGATAGCTCCATTGTGTTGGGATTATTAGTGTTGGTGGAAATCAACATTTATTTCGATAATAATTGATGTATGGGGGTTATATTGATAAATTGGGAAATTAATCGGATAAATGAGCAATTAATTGCTACTAATTCACATGCTTATATAACTATTTGTTCACATGTGTGTACTATTGAATCACATTCATGTACTATTAGGGGAGTTGGTGCAAGATTGATAATACTTGCATGACTAAGTTAAAGATGGTGGTATAGATGGAGGTACTATACTGTTATTCGTATTTTCACATGATTATAACTATTGATTCACATGATTGAACTATTAATTCACATTATTTACTATTAGGGGAGGTGGTGCAAGTTTAATAATACTTACAAGACTAAATTAAAAATGAAAGAAAAGTTGAAGGTATTGTACTTTAATATTTCGAGCCCCAAAATGTGCAATTATCGAAACTTTATTTTCTTATAAATAGAAGCTCATTCTTCCTTTATTTCTCACCAATTCACTAAAGCTATAAAACAACTATTATAGAGAGAAATTATAGAGAGAAAGAAGAAGAAAAGTCTGCTACCTCTCTACTCCAGTATCTACTTTCTTTCTAAGGGAAGGGGTATTATTTCTTTCGTATTCATGAAGAGAGCTATTGTTATTTCATTCCTTATTATTCTGTTGGAATAACCTGTCTATGCGAAGTACCGCATACATGGTGAAATTCTTCTGTTATTCCATTCTTTATTATTCTATTGGAATATTCTGTCAGTGCGTATTACGCCTAACCTGGTTCCATTAATTATTATTCTGTTGGAATAACCTGTCTGTGCGGTCTATCGTATGCATGGTGATTTCTGTTGTTATTCCATTCTTTTTTATTCTGTTGGAATATCTTATCGGTGCGTAATACGCCTAACCTGGTTCCATTATTTATTATTCTATTGGAATAACATGTCTATATGGATTACCACATGCATGGTAAATGATCATTCATATTCATTCCTTATTAAATTATGAAAATGATCTGTTTACGTGGATTACCGCATGGCGGATTAAAATTCATTTGCAGTTTTATAATTTTTCGGACATTCAAAAATTCAAGAAAAATTTGGGAGGATATAATGATAATTTTTCTAACATCTCTAAGTGGAATCACTAAAAGAGGAGTTATAGATTTTTGTATGGAATATTTTTAACAAAGCAAGAAAAAGTGAAAAAAAGAGAAAAAGCTACTGCCCACAATTTTGTAAGGGCTTTTTTGGCCACATAATTTGTGAGAAAAATTCCGGCCTTTTGGGACATGAAAATATATGGTATAAAGTACCTCCTGTCCAAAAATGAGCTCATTCTGACTTAAAATGAGCAAGTTATGACTATTTCAATATTTAAGTTTTTCCGATGAAAAACGCTATAATCGGAGTTCTATAACTCCGATGACCATAAAATTTAAACTGGAAGCTCACGTTAACATGTGTAAGATCCTGCCAAGATTTGAGAATTTCTGGAGTTAAACTTGAGGTAGCTAATTTATTAAGGAATTAATTAGAAATTAATTTTTGAAAAATACTTAAGGGAGTTGAAAAATTATAAAAAAAATACTTGTTGTGTATGAAATATGTGTATATATCTTTGGACAAAGGATAGAAAAATAATAAGTTGATTTGGAAATTTTTCATGGAAATTGTTTAGTTACAAACATATGAGTTAAATATGTTATGTGAAGTTGAAGAATTGGTAAATAGGATTTTAAGGCTTAAAAATCCTTTATAAGGTATATACAGATTTTTAATGAGTGATTTGATCATTGGTGATGAAATCTTATGAGTATAACATTTTTGAATGATTAAAAACATTATTTGGTAAAGTGTAAACAATTAAATTAAATTATTTATAAGTTTAGGAAGTGATTAAAATATTGTTATAATATTAACAATATTAGATTATGAGTTATTTAAGTGATGGATAATATTTGGATAAATTTAAAGTCTTTAATATTTATCCTTGTTTTCGTTTGATTAATGCTTATATTATTGTTATCATCCTCATGCTTATATTGTGATGAAAGTCATCTATGGCTTACGTGCAGAGATGGACTTGGTATGATTATGACTAGGGATTATTCGGTATAATCATGACCGTAATGTAACGAATGATGTGGTAAAAGTCCTCATTGGCCTGTAGTTCATTGGTGGACATTTGTTGGTATGATTATGACCGGGGATTATTCTGTATAATCATGACCATTGATGATTACATGAATATCCTTGGCCGTGGTGCAGGGATGATGTGGTTTATTTATTAAGCTGAGTCTCAACGATAAAGTTGATGAAAATATTTTTAAATCATAGAAGATAGTAGATTTTATGCTCTACTTGACTCTTCTAATGGATTGCTTATTCCGCTGTAGTTGTTAATCTAAAACTTGTCGTCTATTATATTCTATCAGTTGTTATATTGTTGAAGGCTAAGAATAATTTATTCTACATTATCTTAGTCATAATATTTCTTACTGGGCTAGTTGAGCTCACCCTTTCTTTCATTGTTCTCTTTAGGAAATGAGAATATAGCTGGGATGAGTCGGGGAACGGAGTGAAGGTCCAGATGATAGAATTAGTAGTCCTCACTATTCTGTTAAATAATGTGATAATAAATATAATGAGGACTCCATTGAGTGTGGATATTGTCTAGATGATAATATTCTTATTAAAACTCTAAGTTTATGTTTTGTCGTATTTTACATGACTGTTGTATAATTAAGTTTTGTTTGAATTTTGTACCATGTATGTGGCGAACCAAGATGGGTGATGTATACCTATTTTGGTGGCTTCACAGTTGGTATCAAAGCTTAGGGATATAATTCTTGGCTAAGATGTGAGATAAATACTAGGAGGGGAGAGACGGGGAATTCCTTCGCTAGTATGACCTACCTAAGTTTATTTGGTATTTAATTGGTCGATCAGAGTATAGGGATAATATGTGATATGTCAATTAACCCTTGTTTTGTGACAGTGTTTGAAAATGGCATCTGAAAATATTGAGATAAGCAATGGAGCAAAATAATATGACCGTATCGCAGTACGAGGCTAAATTTACGGAGTTATCCCGGTTTGCATCCCATTTGGTCGATAATGATGAGCGATTGACGCGAATGTTTCTAAGAGGTTTGAAACCCGATATACATCAATACCTCATTTCTCATAAACTTTGTTTATATTCAGATGTTGTGAATAGGGCTCAGTTATTGGAGCGCGATAATGAGTTAGCACAACCAAAAGGTAACGACCATCAACACGATAATAATCGTATCGGTGGCAACGGCCATCAGAACAATGATGACCATCGTGGGGAAAATTATCATGCCAAGAATGGTAACCACTTCGGTGGTAATCATGACCAAGATAATAGAAGTCGAAATTTCAAGAAGAGAAGGTCATTTAGCTCGATTTTGTCGATAGTGAAGTCAAGTCCAGCTGGGACGGTGGCACCAAAGGCGGATACGCACAAAACAAAGTCGGTGGTTTCAGGAAGAGCGTTTTTCGTGACTTCTCAAAAAGCAAGTAACCCGAACGAATTTAGCATGGGTTAGTTAATTAGAAATTTTTTAGAAGTCTATACTTTATTAGATACCTGTTCTACCCATTCTTTTATCTCTCTTGCTTGCGTTCAACGTTTAAATTTGACTCTGGAGAAGTTAGACTTTGACTTATCTGTTGAAACTTCGTTAGGAGAAACCTTCATTACATGTGCTATCCAAGTCTTGGATGAGAGTCACAGTTTTGAATGATATTTCTATTGTTAATAAATTTCCTGACGTATTCTTGAAGACTTCTTAGCCTACCCCAGAACGTGAAATCGAATTTTGTATTGACCCTAGTACAAAACCCATTTCTTCAACCCTTAAATATTTTTTTACCCAAAACGAACGTATAATGCGCCAAAGACGATGGCTCGAGCTGTTGAAGGTTATGACCATTCAATATCATCGTGGAAGTGCGAACGTGGTAGCTGACGCGTTGAGTAGAAGATCGTATGCGTTTACGAGTTCGATGTTGTTAACACAAAGACCCATTTTGTATAACTTACAAATAATGAAGATAGAGTTAAATACTCTAGGGACCCACATTAAGATAACGAATATACGATTAGAATCGATTTTAATCGATAAAGTTAAAGCCGCTCAAACTACACACCTGGAGCTGATGAATATGAAGAAGAAGAAGGTTCAAGAAGACGTTATTCTAGAAGCAAGAGTCGATGAATAGAGGAAATCTTAACCCTTGATTTTATTGGCCCATTTGAAATCCTCGATCAAGTAGGAACTGTGGCCTATAGACTTGTTTTACCACCAAGTATGTCGCGTGTTCATAACGTTTTTCACGTATAGATGTTACGTAAATATGTGGACGACTCGAACCACATTATTAAATTAGAATTAGACGAGATAGCAGAAGATTTAACGTATGAGAAGATACGTGTTAAAATCTTGGATAAGAAGGATCGTATTCAACACTCAAAGGTTATACCTCAAGAGTTAGAATCTGAAATGAAGTCAAGGTATCCTCATCATACCAGGTACGTACGTAAATTTTGAGGGAAAAATTTCATAAGGAAGGGAGATTGTGAGACCCCAAATTTTATGAATAAAGATTTAAATTTCTCGAAATATTTTTTTTGAATATTATGTTGTGGATTTGATATAATATTATAGCTGTGGGTAATATTTATAAATTTTACAAAGTATACAAGTTGTTATATAATATTCGATTGGTCGGGGAATATTCTTTTTGTCGGGAAATATCCGTACGACGACACAATCATTGGTGGACCCCACAACAGAAGTATTGTCGTAGTTAGAAAACGACAGAATTATCTTTTTATAGAAATAACGGCGAAAGTGTTATCGTTAAAACCGTTGAACTACCCGGTAATAAAAGTACAGTAATACGCGGGGTTGCATAGTAGCACACGGTATTGATTATTGATGCTTACATAAGAAGTCACTCAATTATACTCAATTATTGCTCTAGTAATTGCTGCATCATATCTCTCATATTATTGATTCGATTATTATCACAGTATCATCTGCATTATATGTTATATTATTAAATCAATAATTGAGACGGAAAATTTATTCATATTATTATTTGCAACATTGACAATGTCTAGATGTTCTGTCAAGGAGAGGTTTAGTCACCTAATTGGGCGCCAATAAGGAGAAATCCTTATCGGAAAGCTCCCTCTTTCCTGGGAACGACCTGGTTGTTAAATATTATGAATTATAATATTAATGATGAATAAGATTGCATTGATTAAAGATGAAATTGATAATTCCATTGTGTTGGAATTATTAGTGTTAGAGAAAATTGACATTTATTCCGATGATAATTGATATCTAGGGGTTATATTGATAAATTGGGAAATTAATCGGATAAATAAACAATTAATTTCTACTAATTCACATGCTTATATAACTATTTGTTCACATGTGTGTACTATTGAATCACATTCATGTACTATTAGGAGAGTTGGTGCAAGATTGATAATACTTGCATGACTAAGTTAAAGATGGAGGTATAGATGGAGGTACTATACTATTATTCGTATTTTTACATGATTATAACTATTGATTCACATGATTGAACTATTGATTCACATTATTTACTATTAGCGGAGGTGGTGCAAGTTTGATAATATTTGCAAGACTAAATTAAAAATGAAAGAAAAGTTAAAGGTATTGTACTATAATATTTTGAGTCCCAAAGCGTGCAATTATCGAAACTATATTTTCCTATAAATAGAAGCTCATTCTTCCTTCTTTTCTCACCAATTCACTAAAGTTATAGAGCAATTATTATAGAGAGAAATTATAGAGAGAAAGAAGAAGAAAAGTCTGCTACCTCTCTACTCCAGTATCCAGTTTCTTTCTAAGGGAAGGGGTATTATTTCTTTCGTATTCATGAAGAGAGCTATTGTTATTCCATTCCTTATTATTCTGTTGGAATAACCTGTCTATGCGAAGTACCGCATACATGGTGAAATTCTTCTGTTATTTCATTCTTTATTATTCTGTTGGAATATCCTGTCGGTGTGTATTACGCCTGACCTGGTTCCATTATTATTATTTTGTTGGAATAACCTGTCTGTGCTGTCTATCGCATGCATGGTTATTTCTGTTGTTATTCCATTCTTTATTATTTTGTTGGAATATTCTGTCGGTGCGTATTACGCCTAACCTGATTCCATTATTTATTATTCTGTTGGAATAACATGTCTATGTGGATTACCACATGCATGGTGAATGATCCTATGTATTCATTCCTTATTAAATTGTGAAAATGATCTGTTTAAGTGGATTACCGCATGATAGGTTAAAATCCATTTGCAGTTTCGTAATTTTTCGGACATTCAAAAATCCTGGAAAAATTTGGGATGATATTATGATAAGTTTATTAACATCTCCAAGTGGAATCACTGAAAGAGGAGTTATAGATTTTTGTATGGACTATTTTTAACAAAGCAAGAAAAAGTGAAAAAAAAGAGAAAAAGCTACTGCCGACAATTTTGTAAGGATTATTTCGGCCACATAATTTGTTAGAAAAATTTTGGCCTTTTGGGACATGGAAATATATGGTACAAAGTACCTCCTGTCCAAAAATGAGCTCATTGCGACATAAAATGAGCAAGTTATGACTATTTCAATATTTAAGTTTTTCCGACGAAAAACGCTATAACCGAAGTTCTATAACTCCGATGATCATGAAATTTAAAGTGGAAGCTCATGTTAACATGTGTAAGATCTCGCCAAGATTTTGGAATTTCTGGAGTTAAACTTGAGGTAGCTAATTTCTTAAGGAATTAATTAGAAATTAATTTTTGAAAAATACTTAAGGGAGTTGAAAAATTATAAAAAAATACTTGTTGTGTATGAAATATGTGTATATATCTTTGGACAAAGGATAGAAAAATAATAAGTTGATTTGATAATTTTTCTTAGAAATGGTTTAGTTACAAACATATGAGTTAAATATGTTATGTGAAGTTGAAGAATTGGTAAATAAGATTTTAGGGCTTGAAAATCCTTTATAAGGTATATGCAGATTTTTGATGAGTGATTTGATCATTGGTGATGAAATCTTATGAGTATGACATTTTTGAATGATTAAATGCATTATTTGGTAATGTGTAAACTATTAAATTAAATTGTTTATAAGTTTAAGAAGTGATTAAAATATTGTTATAATATTAACAATATTAGATTGTGAGTTATTTAAGTGGTGGATAATATTTGGATAAATTTAAAGTCTTTAATATTTATCCTTATTTTCGTTTGATTAATGCTTATATTATTGTTTTCATCCTCATGCTTATATTGTGATGAAAGTCATCTTTGGCTTACGTGCTGAGATGGACTTGGTATGATTATGACTAGGGATTATTCGGTATAATCATGACCGTAATGTAACGAATGATGTAGTAAAAGTCCTTATTGGCCTGTAGTTCATTGGTGGACATTTGTTGGTATGATTATGACCAGGGATTATTCTGTATAATCATGACCATTGATGATTACATAAATATCCTTGGCCGTGGTGCAGGGATGATGTGGTTTATTTATTAAGTTGAGTCTCAGTGATAAAGTTGATGAAAATCTTTTTAAATCATAGAAGATAGTTGTTGTCTATTATATTCTGTCAGTTGTTATATTGTTGAAGGCTAAGGATAATTTATTCTACATTATCTTAGTCATAATATTTCTTACTGCGCGAGTTGAGCTCACCCTTTCTTTCATTGTTCTCTTCAGGAAATGAGAATATAGCTAGGACGAGTCGGGGAACGGAGTGACGGTCCAGATGATAGCATTAGTAGTCCTCACTATTCTGTTAAATAGTGTGACAATAAATGTAATGAGGACTCCATTGAGTGTGGATATTGTCTAGATGACAATATTCTTATTAAAACTCTAAGTTTATGTTTTGTCGTATTTTACACGACTGTTGTATAATTAAGTTTTATTTGAATTTTGTACCATGTAAGTGGCGACCCAAGATGGGTGATGTATATCTGTTTTGGGGGCGTCACAATGACATGGAGGAAAATGTGTCGTATAGGGATAGCTAATAGACTCTGATCATTTGTAAGAGTGTACTGACTCCCAAGTATGATGCCGAAGATGATTGGTTGAAAACCAATATTTTTCATACAACTTGCACCATAGCAAATAAAGTCTGCAAGTTAATCATTGAAAACAACAGTTGTGAGAACGTAGTGTCCGAAGAGGCTGTCAAGAAACTGCAGTTGAAAATAAATCGGCATCCCAAACAAACCATATAAGTTGTCGTGGTTGAAAAAGGGAAATGAAGTAACAGTGGATAAAAAGTTCTTAGTGTCTTTTTCCATCGACAGGAAATACTTTGATAATACGTGGTGCATTGTGGTGTCAATGGATGCATGTCATGTGTTGTTAGGCTGACCTTAGCAATATAACCGAAGAGTCATTCATGATGGTCAGAATAATTTTTACTTCCTTAGTATAAAAAGGAAGAAGGTTGTGTTAGAGCTTCAGAGGGAAGAAATCAGTTCGACTCGAGCAGTAAGGAACTCGAACCTGTTTTCCATAACTATATTTCTATCGGAGGTCGATCGCGAAGGAGTGATGTATGCTCTACTCCCTTGTGAGAGTAGTTCAGTAAATAGGAACACCGAAGTACCAGTTGATGTGCGGAAACTACTATCGGAATTCTCTGACTTGATGTTTGAAGAGTTTCATCCTGGAATGCCACCAGATCAGATAAGTCCTTATTTTGTGGAGGATGGTGAGAAATTGAGGACGATTTCTTTTCAAACCAGGGTGACTAATGTAGGAGGATCTGAACCCAATGATGTTGAGTTGTTGGATAGCACATGGATGACACTGAATGGCCATGAGTTAATTGATTAGCGCAACAGTGTTGGTTAACTTCGGGTTCGGGATTTCACCTCATGTCTTCGAGATTAGGAGTCCGACTCTGATGGCTTAATTTTGAAACGATCGGCTTCGGGACAGGTATTCGGATTCGTACAAACTTCTTTGGGAATGACGTCATGACTTCGGGAAGATCAGATTGGCTTCAGTTATTATTATTATTATTATTATTGTTGTTGTTGTTGTTATTGTTATTATTATTTAGTTCTTTTATGATAATATTTATTAATAGGAATTTTTTATTAGTTAAGAATTGTTACCATAAATATAGGAAGTTTGTTACCTTTTAGGATTTTGTTTTCATATTTTTAGGAATTCTATTACGACTCGGAAAGGAAGTCTTTTTTCTCTAAAGCACGGCTTGTGGGTTGATGTATAGACAACTTTTGATTTTGAAAAATATAAATTCATGCATTAGAGAAGTTTTCTTTGTGTTTTTTGGTGAATCTCTTGTTCCTTGCTTGTGAATTTATTTGTTTCCCTAGTTATTCCAGCTCATCAATGATTCTGGAAAAGCGTATTTCCATATCAATAATCCTTTCTCCTTCTTCAAGCTTGAAAATTTCATATTCTTGGATTAGACCATCTTTTCTGGTTTCTTTGATATAATTGATTCCTTCATAGGTTATACTCTTTTGTATTCCTTTACAATTAGAGCACTAGTTAACACATGTTCAGTTATTGAATCTATATTCATAGCCTCTTCATCTTCAGTGGTGAATTAATAAATATCTTTTTCAATGATCTTTTCTCCTTGAATTTTGGTTGGAAATTTTACATCCCGGAAAGGAACTTGGCATAGATTTTAAATATGTCCTTCAAGGTGGAAAAGTTTGTTCCATCAAATAGTGGAGGTCTGGACATTGATAGTCCTTCTCCGGAACCAGTAGCATTTGTGTAGGCAATGGATGAATCTACTCTTAGATATGCCTATATTTACTCTACAAAAAATTGAAAGAGCACCGCTTTGATACCAATTAAAAGCCCAATAATAATCTAAAAGGGGGGTTGAATAGATTATTACAGATTAAAAAACTATCTTGGGCCTTTTTTGAATTTTTTAAATAATTAATTTACAGTGTTAGAAATTAATATATATGATAATAAAACTTCAATCGCACAATGCACAGAGGTTTGTCTGGTTCACAATATACATCCCGGGTATGTTGCTACGTCTAGTCTCAAGCTTCTCTTCAGGACTTGAGATCTTATTACTATCAGTAATAAATACTCCTTCAATAAGCGGAGAAACCTTTATAAAATTTTATAGACAAACTTCCAACTTTTCACAACTACCTACCTTAGATAGGAAGCTCCCAGCGCCCTCCTCAAGATTAGTTGTATCTTTTTTTGAGTTCAGTTCTATTCTATGATCTGGTCTTGAAACGATAGCCTCTTTCTCACCTCACAAGTACACTAAAGACCTAACTCTCAGCTGACCTCTCTAAAACTCTGGTCTTAGTAAAAAAATTACTCGTCTTTCTCACAGGTACATAAAATAAACTAACACTACCATTTTTTCCTGTTTACAAAATATTTGATAGAATTTTTCTTCTAAAAATAAGTAAATACAATTTAGTACAGATGTATAAAAGTTTTAATAACTTTTATATTCAAGGCTTCTCAAATAAGCAGATATCAGTTAAAGAGAAGATATATTTATAAAAGTTCAAAGACTTTTATACTTGAGAAAATATGTTTCTTTGTAAGCAGATAATAATTTATGTTTAGATCAAATAATGCATTTATATAAGCAAATGTGTAATTTTATGCACTGTTATAAAAGTTTAAATAACTTTTATATTTTGTATGAAAATGCTTCTTGAATAAGCAGATATATGAATTTTGTTCAGATTTATAAAGATTTAATTTTTCTTAAATAATAAAGAATGTGTTTCTATGAAATATAGATTTATCTTTAATTTCAGGTATAAAAGTTTAAAAAACTTTTATATTTATATTTCTTGTTAAGTAAATAAATTCACAGAATTTTTTAATATAAAAGTTTGAATAACATTTGTATTTATGCAAAAAATATTTTATGGATAAACAAATAAATGTTCAAATATTTGTACTCACAGATATCAAGTATAATAAATTAAATAATTTAAGCAATGTTTAATATAACAAATAAATTTTTTAAACTCGAAAATATATATAATAATATATTTTATCTATCATGAGAATATTAAATAAGGCCACTTAAAACTTCAAGCACCGGTCGAATGATATTCTCTTTTAATGAATACCTCCGAATATCGGTATCTAAAATTGACTAAATTTAAAGTTTTACTGTTAATATTTGTATAAATATTTTGAATAAATCACTTAGAACTTCAAGCACCGGTCCAATGATATTCTTATTTAAAGAATACCTCCGAATATCTATATCTAAAACTTATCTACTTTACGACAATTTGGCACATTTTTCTGCTATTTTTATCCTATTTTAGGACAAATGAGCAAAGGTTGTGAAGCAAAGTAATCTTGGTAATTAGGCTACCCTTATGGATTATAACTTTGATGTTTTACATGTATATAGGATGTTTATGACTTTGAGTTGGTGTTCTACTGAATGGCCACCTAGTCATGTTTACGCGCATGTGGATAATACTTTTTACAAAGGAGACTCTGGCGAAATTTTTTCACGAGTCTAGGCATTGAATGACCATGAATTTTTAACTCTACTGTAGGCGTATGTTAAAGTAATGCATGTATGTATATAAACATAAAATGCATTTAATGAGCTTCAGGTTAGATTTTACCACACCCTTTCTAAGGTGATTTGGAGACTTTTGTCCAGATATATGATAGCTTCTGATGTGCCTCGGCCTCGCCCAGACCGACAGCCTCGTCAGTTGACGGAGTCAGTGATTCGTCCTATCTGGGTTGAGAGACTAGATGTTGAGGACGAGGAGGATGATGTACCGGTTTCGGATCCTGGTCCTTCTTCTTCTATTCCCCGCAGGGAGCTTCCAGCTATAAATGTGATAATTCTAGAGTTTCTGGATGATTTGAGTCGTCACCCCTCGATCTATCTATATGCGAACGAGGTAAAAGCCGTTTTGATCTTCATTTTCCCATTTGTAAGGTCAAGGGTTCTGATGTTGATTTTCATTGCAGGTTCCTGACTTTACAAAGCCTCGAGGGAGCTGGTTCAGCATACATTCTCTGTACCAGACTCTTCACCCAGAGTACTGAGAGATTATGCATGCTTGTGGTTTCAAGCTGTTCTTTTCCATCCTCCCCCATCGTTGTCCTTGGATTTACCTCAGGGCTTTCTCTGAGCGCTGGTTTCATCAGACTCAGTCTCTCTATTTGCTGGTTTGCGAGGTGATGATGACACCGATGGATTGGCGTTTCATCACTGGGATAGAGTTTTCTAGGGCGCCAATGCCTTGTGTGGCTGATATTTCCCCGATTATGATCAAATCTTTGTTAGGAGTCCCGGCTATAGCGCTCAAAGGCAGGACAGTCCTTACTGGTCCTTTGAGTATAGATGTCATGGGTGGGGCTTTGACGGAGCCATTGTCCGATGATCGGAGGGTTAGGGATCGCATCCTTCGGCGATTGTTCCTGATCATCCTCAGGGGTTGTTTCCTGGCTTATAACTCTTCCACGGTGTCATTCGTTTCAGTCTGCGCCACACAGGAGGTGGATCGTAATGCAGAGTTTGATTGGGGCTCCTACACCTTTGCCTACTTCCTCAGGGGAATGCGCCTATGCTCAAAGGGCGTGACGGAGGCTAGGCAGGGTTCTACCCATTCCTGCTGGTGAGTATTTTCTCTTTTGATTTCCCTTGTTCGGGTTGAGAGTTTTGACTGACTGCGGATATTTGATCTTGTATTGGAATTTTTGGGCCTACGAGAGGCTCCCATGTCTTCATCCCGTTAGCCTATTAGGTTTAGACACCTATCCACGGGGATGACGATGGCATCACTCCATTTTGACGCAGGTTCTTGTAGCTGATGGTTTCACCCATTCGCGCTTACAGTTGGAGCTATTGACAGATGATGTCATTACATGAGCTCCTTACTTTGAGGACCATTTGACAATTGGCTTCGAGGGTGGTTTCCCAACTGGTGTCGAGTATGTGATTTCCAACCGTCGGATTCTTCTCTTCACAAACGGAGGTTGGGAGCTGTATTTAGGAGAGCGTGCTATTAGGAGCACCACGGGAGAGATTCACATTCTGATCTGTCCTCTGCCAGACATTGTTGGCCTTTGTTGCAGCCGATCATTGATGTCCCATTGGTGGGTGTTGATGGCTTTACTTTGTCAGAGGGCTCAGGAGGTTTTTTACCGCTGGTGGTTCCCTCGCACCATTGTAGCCCAGACCCGCGCCACACAATTTATGGGGGATATGGTTCATGGCTCCGTCATGATGGCGGATTGGATTGCCTGCGTCCAAGAACCTACTCATCTGACATAGATTGATAGTTTGACCCAGCAATTGGACTAGGCACATTTTTTTATCCGGTATTTAGGCAGAGATCCTTCCGAGGTAGATACTTTTGATCCTTCCAGCTTTGGGGATAGCACTTCAAGTGGCCCATATTCAGATGGTTTTGCTGATGCATATCCTCCGTTCTATCGGCCTGATATCCCTACTGGCAAAGATTTAGTGACTCAAGAGGAGTTACATCAGATGGATAGGTTAGATGATGTGGACATCAACACTTTTGACTTCTTTTGATTTATTTGTTGCTATATCTTTTGATAGTCCTCTGTTAGATATTGGGCGGTTGTGCCCAATTCTTGTTATATCTTTTGATAGGCCTTTAACAGTTGTTAGGTGATTGTGCCCCATTTCTCTGTATTTTTTAGTTGTATACATAGCTGATGTATTTAGATGATGATGTACTTAGGAATGTATTTATACTATTTTCCATTCCCTACATCATATTTTCATCTGTTGTTTATCATGCATGTATTATGTTATGCATATGCATTTCCAAAGATGAGTTTAGCATTGACCCCTGGATGGTCTCATCACACGGCCCTACAGATGTGTTCATCCACAGTTAGCCGGATTGAGCATACCCCACCAGTATTGATGGCCTCCTACTTGAGATTGTGGTATGAAAGTTTGTCCTCCCTGGATCGGGTGACAGTTGATCAGCTTCTGCGTCACTCTATGACCCTCCTAACATTTTAGGTTCCATCAATCATTGTAGAGGGCATACTGGAGCATTGGGTACCAGATAGGCAGGTATTTCGATTTCCTACCCAGGAGTTGACTCCTACTTTGGAGAAGTACGAGCGCATTATAGACTTGCCTTTGGATAGGCTTTACGCTCGGATGGCTGTCGGTGACATGAGCCGGCAGTTTATGACCTTTACAGATTTGAGGCTCAGAGTTGCCCTGGATGAGATTTCATCGAGGCATGTAGTGTCCATGAGTTTTCTGATTGACAGATTTAGGTCATTGGACAGTTATTTGCGGTACTCCGGGGATTTCACCATTTCAGAGGATGATTGGTGTGTTGCCTGAGTAGATATACTCTTGATGTGTATAATGGCTTATCTGTACATTCCATTGTACATGGACCACCTGGATATCGACGTGATTATGGTAGCCGGGCTCTCCGGGAGGGATATACCATCTTACCAATTATTCTGGCAAAGATCTTGAGGTCGACCACATATTGACATACCCATTTTATGAGGGTGTTTACAGGCAGTTCGGTCTTGTTGTACGTGTGGTTTATGACATACTTGAGACCGATTGGCACTTTCCGACGCCATGGGTATTGTTTTTCCCTTGAGATATCCATGACCTACTCCTTTCAGCCGATGGAGTTTATAGATGCAGCTTCTTGGTCAGTTTTCTTGTTAGGGATCGAGGATCCATTTGATATTTTGTCGTGTTCAGGGCTAAGCTCTTCTTATAGCTTTATTAATCATGCATCTGGTATGAACTATCTTCCCCTGTCCGAGTTGAAGGGTGTGACCATTTATCATCCACTAGCTGTTATGGCACAGTTTGACCAGTTTCAAGATGTTCATCCCTTTGATGGGGCATTGGGTCAGTGTTTTTTACCTCGGTTTCTGTCAACAGAGGATTTGTCCAAGATTTATACATGTTGGACCCAGCGTGAGAGGGCTGACTTTTTGACTAGTCATCCAAATCTTTCTACAGAGTATTCTACATGGTTGGAGGCAGAGATTGCATCAGCTAGGGTTGTATCCTCACAGCCGGGCATTGATTCTGATAGTGGGGAGCCTATGGAGTACCCTGATTCTCCCACTGAGGATGAGCTGTTCACTAGTTTGTCAGTAGATCTGGTTGATTCCCCTAGTATTCCTGCTGCTGTGACTCCACATTCTACAGAGTATTTAGAGCAGAGTTTACATCTGATAATGTTTGAGAGGAATAAGGCTAGGGCCTTGATGTTAACAGCTCTATCTGATAGATATGTCGCTCTGATTGAGAGAGATGATGATCTAGCTCACAGAGATACCGCTATTGTTGAGCGAGATGAGGCTCGATCATCTAGGGATGCAGCTGTTGTTGAGCAGGATGATGCTCTAGTTACCCGAGATGCTGCCACTACAGATAGTACTGCATTGAGATCTCATACTGCTGACATTATTGTAGAGATGAGTGCATTCATTGATAAGCACGGTAGCACCATGAAGATGGTCGTAAATCTCCTGGCTCGTGTGGATACCCTAAGGAAAGAGCTCATAGATTTAGCCCCATCTATTGAGAGAGATGCCATGTTAGACTTGATGACTCGCTTATCCACTGGTTTATAGATTATCTTTGATTTTCCCGCATAGACTAGGTAAGCCATTTTTGTCATGTACAAGATACATTGTATATATCAAACAGTATTATAGGGCAATGAAATATGTTTTGATTCACTTCCCTTTTATATATGCCTTGTTACTTGATTGATAGTTTCCTGTTCTCCAGGGATTATGATCTTGATGTATTCTGAACTCCTCCTTGTTAGATGGACATTAAGATGTCTCATGACCTTTTAGAATGGATCATTGATCTTAGTATTCCCCTACCCTTTGGTGTCTTGGGACTGGTTTTTGAATGTGGTTATGGAGATAATTGTGGCTTTCCTCTCTAAGGTTGACCACACCATAGATGGTTGTCGGTACTCCTTTGTATTAGGGATCCCAGGTAGTTCCAACTCTTATGGATTGGTGTTTCTCTTTGGGGATTCAAAAGTAGCTTAGATGGTCGCCGAATTTTCTCCCATTTATGTGGGAAGACCAGGTAGTTCCATCCTTGTGGTCTAAGCCAATGAAGTGTGGTTTAACCTCCCCACAGATGGTCGCCGATGTATTCCCGTGTATTGGGGAGATCAGGTAGTTCTATCTCTTATGGTTTGGTTTGAAAGTTTGAAGGATGATACTAGTACTGTTGACAGGTTTTTGTGTTTTTGGTAGGGGTGAGACCGCACCGTAAATGGTTGCCTACGTACTCTCATTGATGAAGGAGAGATCAGGTCTGCGTAGTTCCAACCTAGCTTGAAAAGGTTGAAAGTTGTATATGGTAAAGAGGGTTTAGGGACTTTTTATTATTTTTTCTGTAGTTAGACCGGACCATAAAATGGCTGCCAATGTACTCCCGTGTATTGGGGAGATCAGGTCTGCGTAGTTCGTCCCTTGTGGGACAAACTGAAGTGATGAAAGTGAGAGGTTTTGAAAACCTGAATTGACTGATGGATCTGATGATCCAGAACCAGAATGCTGGTTTACAGGTAGCTTTAGACATAGTACCGTTTCATGGTGTCAGAGTTGATGAGTTGGGGAAATTCCTCGTCATCCATGTCTTGTAATCTGAGGGCACCTCCTGTCAATACCTCCATAACAAAAAACGAACCTTCCCAGTTTGGGGCAAATTTTCCTTTAGATTGATCTTGGTTGTCAAGAACCTTTTTCAAGACCAAGTCATGTTCTTTGAATTTCCATAGCTGGACTTTCTTGTTGTAGGATTGAGTGGTCCTCTGTTGGTATAATAGACCATGGAAGATGGCTGTGGCCCACCTTTCATCTATTAGAGATAATTGGTGGTACCGATCTTGTAACTATTGGTCTTCATCCAGCTGAACGTCTATCAACACTCTCAGGAATTCCATTTCCTCCTCTATGGGGAGCACTACTTCCATGCCATAGGTTAATGAGTAGGGGGTTGCCCTAGTGGAAGTGCGCATTGATGTTTTGTAGGCTAATAGAGTCAGAGGTAACAAGTCAGGCCATCCTTTGTGATTGGCGGACTTCTTCTGCATGATCTTTTTTATATTCTTATTAGCCACTTCAATAGCACCATTCATATTTGGACGATAGATGACAGACTTGAGATATTTGATTTAGAATTTACTTCATAACTCCTCCATCATTTGATTGTTGAGGTTTTTGGAATTGTTTGATACAATCACCTTTGGTTTTCCGTATCGACAAATGACATTTTTCTGATGAAACCGATAATCACCTCTTTAGTAACCCTGGGGGAAGAGGCAACTTAGACCCAATTGGTGAAGTAGTCGATCATGGTGAAGATAAACTGATGACCATTGTTGGCTTTAGCCTCGATTGGCCCGATCACGTCCATTCCCCATATTGAGAAAGGCCAGGGCGAACTCATATTGTGGAGCTCCCTTGGAGGGGCGTGGATAACATTCCCATGAATTTGGCATTGATAACATCTCCTGAAGAGATCATCACAGTCAGCTTTAAGAGAGAGCCAGTAATGCCATGTTCCTAGGATCTTCTTGACAAGTAGAAGGCCGCTCATATGTGGGCCACATACTCCACAATGGATTTCATCCATGAGTCTCTGAGCTTGGTCTTTTTCTAGGCATTTGAGAAGGCCTAGTCCTGCATCTGTTTTGTAGAGTGCATCTCCGCTCATATATAATTTCATGGCCATTCGATGGATTAGATTTATTTCATCTTGACCCACCTCAGCGGGCGTAGATCCATCTCGCAGATAATCCTTGATTGATTGATACCAAGGGCGTTAGATGGGAGGTAGCTCATCCGATACTTCTCCGATGTAGTTCCCGTAGGCTAGAGCATTTTGATGGGCAACTGTGATATTTTGAATGTTTCCCTTCTTAGGTATGTTGATGAAGGAGGCCAAAGTTGCTAGTGCGTTAGCAAAGTCATTCCTATTTTGAGGAATGTGGAGGAACGATATTCTTTCAAACTCCAAAGCCATTTGGATAACTTCTCGATGGTAAGGTAGCAAATGTAATTCTTTGGTGTGATAGACCCCAGTGGTTTGTCTGATTACCAGTTCGGAATCTCCAAAGAAAGTTAGATGTTTAACGCCCATGGACTGGGCTAGCTTAAACCCCATTATACAACCTTCATACTCAGTTGTGTTGTTGGTGTTAACAAACTGCAATTTGATGGCAACGAGGAACTGCTCTCCCGAAATGGACACTAGAACTGCTCCAGCTCTAGCACCTTCCATATTTACAGCTCCATCAAAATACATCCTCCATAATTGGGGTTTATTGTCCTGATGGTGTTGCTGAATTGTCATTACCCCTTTATCGGATAAATATGTTTCCAAGGGTTTGAAATCCCAGGCTGGTGAAGTGGCCAGTTGATTTGCAATTCCTTGACGTTTGATAGACTTTTAAGTCACATAGATGATGTCAAATTGCTAGAGGATCAACTTCCATTTGGACAGTCAACAATTCAACATGGGTTTGTTGAACACGTACTTGAGAGGATCCATGCGGGATATGAGATGGGTTGTGTGACCATGGAGATAATGTTGTAATCTCATGGAAACCCATGCTAAAGCATAACAAGTTTTCTCAATCAAGATATACTTGTGCTCACTGATGTTGAATCTTTTACTGAGGTAATAGATATCTCTTTCTTGGCCTCTATCATCTTTCTGTCCCAGCATGAAGCCCATGACGTTGTCATTGATGGACAGGTACATAAATAGGAGAACTCCATCCCTAGGAGGTACCAAGATAGGAGCTTTGACTAGTTTTTCTTTGATGGAAAGGAAGACTTTTTGACACTCTTCGTTTCATTTCTTGTAGGAGTTTTTCCTTAATAACTTGAAGATAGGTTCATAGGTTGTTGTGAGTTGGAAGATGAATTGGCTGATGAAGTTTATTCTTCCCAGAAATCCCCGTATTTCCCTCTATTTCTGAGGTATGGGCAATTTAGTAATGGCTTGAATTTTTGCAGGATCTAGCTCAATGCCTTTGTGGCTTATGAGGAATCCCAGCAACTTGCCTGACTTAACGTCGAAGGCGCACTTGGCCGGATTTAGTTTCAAGTTGTACTTGTGCAACCGATTAAAGAGCTTTTGGAAATGGTTTATGTGGTCTTCTTCCCTTCGGGACTTGACAATGGTGTCTTCCACATAGAATTATATCTCTTTGTGCATTAGATCTTGGAAAAGCACCATCATGGCTCGCTGATAAGTAGCTCCGGCATTGATGCGGCCGAATGACAACTGTCGGTAGCAAAAGGATCCCTAAGGAGTGATGAATGTTATCTTCTCACGATCCTCTTCAGCAAACATGATTTGATGATACCCAGCAAAGTAGTCAACAAAGGAGTACATGCCATACTAAGTTGTATTGTCAATGAGTATGTGGATGAATGGTACGGGAAAGTTTGTCTTTGAGACAAGCTTTGTTCAGATCCTTGTAATCCACGCATACTCGCACCTTCCCTTCGAGTTTAGGTACGAGGACTATGTTGGATAACCACTCAGGGTATGTTGATACCATAATGATGCCGGCTTGAAATTGTTTCACAATTTCATCCTTGACTTTTAAACACCACTCAGGTTTTAATCGCCTGAGTTTTAGTTTGACTCACTTGAATCCCTCTTTGATGGGTAGGCGATGATTGAAGATGTTTGTCACACCCCCAAAATAGGTATACACAACCCATTCTGAGTCGCCAAATACATGGTACAAAATTTAAATACAAACTTTATTATACAACTGTCGTGTAAAATACGACAAAACATAGCTGAGACTTTTAACACGAATATTGTCTCGTAGACAATATCCAAACTCAAATGGAGTCCTCATTACAATTATTATCACACTATTTTATAAAATAGTGAGGACTACTACAGCCATAATCTCAGACCGTCGCTCCATTCCCCGACTAGTCCCGGCTATGTTCTCATTTCCTGAAGAGAACAACGAAAGCAAAGGGTGAGCTCAACTAGCCCAGTAAAGAATATTATGAATAAGATAATGCAGAATAAATTATCGTTAGCCTTCAAAAGTGTAAAACTGATAGAATATAATAGACAACAAGTCTAACTGCATCAGAAGAAGCAATCCATTAGAAGAGTCAAGTAGAGCATAATATCTACTATCTTAATTGATTTAAAAGTTCATCGTCAATATTTTATCGTTATAACACAACTCAATAAATAATCCACATCATTGAATTATCCATGCACTACGGGCCAAGGATATTCGTTAGTATCACATTTATGAATTATCCATATGCACTACGGGCCATGGATATTCATTATTATCACATCCATGAATTATCCATGCACTATGGGCCAATGATATTCGTTAGTATCACATCCATGAATTATCTATGCACTACGGGCTAAGGATATTCGTTAGTATCACCAGTAGTCATGATCATGCCAACAACTGTCCATCAATGCACTACGGGCCAATGAGGACTTTTACCATATTATTTGTAACATTAAAGGTCATGATTATACCGATACATAGTCATAATCATACCTATCAACAGTTCATCTATGCACTACGGGCCAAAGATGACTTTGATCACAATATAAACATGAGGATGATGACAATGATATAAAAATTCAATTAAGTAAAAGCAAGAATAAATTTTAAAGATTTATAATTCAATTTATCCAGAGTTCAAGAATATCCAAATTGTCAACATGATAACTGCTTTGTGGAGTAAAATTCAAGAATAATATTGTATCAAAAATAATTTAGACAGAAAAGAAATCAATTTCTATCATGAATAGTACCCCGGGTGAATAGTACTTGAGTTAATAGTACCCCGTAAATAGTACTTCGTGAATAGTACCCCGACATGAAAAGATAAAAATTTAATAAGAATGTTCATAAGAATATTTTCGTGAAAAGATACTAGATGAAGCGCAAATTTCAAGGATATTCTACTAATTTCAAGGAGTATAGAAGCAATACTTAACTAAATAAGTGTAGAATTCGGAATCTGAAGCAAAATTTGCACTATTTTCTTCACTCAAAGCTTCCTTAAACTCTAAAGAAATACGCTAAATATTATAGAAGAAAAATTCTCTAATTCTGGTGTGATTTTCATTTCTAAACTAAGCATCCTATTTATAGGAGAATGGCGGGATACTATTTGAATTAGAAAATCACGGGTGAACAGTAATTGAAATTCACGGGTGAAATCGACAAATTCAATGAATTTTTTTTATCTTAATATTCTGCACTATACAACATTATGCACACATTATGCATATAAACTTATATATATATATATATATATATATATATATATATAAGTAATAAAATAAAACTGAAACAACTTTCTACCGACGATTTTGAAAAATGGGTGAGTGGGGGTCCATATAATAAACCAAATTTATAACAAATACTTCATAAAAAACCCCTCTATTTATCTCAATTCACTTGGCTTCACTAAACACATTTTTAATAACATTTTTTCATTATTTTAACTCACAATATTAACAACTAGATCATTCTCAGGAAAGAGGAGGCTTTCCAATAATGAATTATCCTTATTAGCGCGCAATTAGGTGACCAAATTCCTTTCCTTGATAGAACTTTCTAGACATTGTCAATAATGAAAATAATAATATGAATAAATTTTTTGTCTCAATTATTGATTTAATAATATAAAATATTGTGCAGATGATACTGTGACAATAATTGAATCAATAATGTGAGATACTATGCAACAATTATTGTAGCAATAATTGAGTAAAACTGAGTGACTTTTCATGTAAGCATCAATAATCAAAGATACTGTGCAATACCGTGTGCTACTATGAAACCACGCGTATTAATGTACTTCTATCACCGGGTATTTCAATAGTTTAACGGTAAAACTTTTGCCGTTATTTTCAGAAAAATTATTTCTGTCGTTTTCTAACTCCGACCGTAATTCTGTTGTGGGTCCACCAATGATTGAGCCGTCGTATGAATATTCCCTGATAAAACGAATATTTCCTGACCAAACAAATATTTTATGACAACTTTCTTACTTTGCAAAATTTATAAATATTACCCACAACTATAACATTATATCAAATCCACACCTTATTACTCAAAATAATATTTAGAAAAATTAATCTTTCTTCATAAAAGTTGGGGTCTTACAATGTCAGTTACCAAACCGATTATGTCTTCATGAAACCATGCAAACACATCTTGGAATTGGGTCAATAGAGTAATCATGTCATGCCTTTGGCTAGGGTTAAGGTCCGTGTCAATCTAGATTTATTTGGGGGTTTTTTGAGGTTCCGAGGTTAAAAGAGGTGGTTTGATCAAGATTTAGCTTGGGTTTGTCTTCGAACCATTCTTTTATCTCCTCAAGTACCTCATAGTCCTCTTGTTTAATCTCCATCAAGTCAGAGTCCAACTTTACAACAAAGCTGCAGTCCTTGTGAAGAATAGGCACTCCATCAGCAAGTTTAGGCAAATCTAACTTTAGAGTCCTGAAACAAAATGCTTTCACTTAATATATGAAACTGTTTGATCATACAAAGTGTTAGCATGTCATGACAAAAACAAATGTTAATGCTATACAACAAAATTAAGCAATTATTGTTATCTACATGGCAGAGGGATTTCCTGTCCCTTTTACCCTTTTCGGCAAATACAAAGAGTGTTGCTCCAATTGCCGAGGGTCAAGTCCTGGTGGAAAGCTGTGATGAAGGGGCGGTTATCGTCCTCCTCCTCTTGAATGATGACCATTACATCTGAGCAGTCGTCATCTTAGATATCCTTGTTCATACCCTCTGTATGCACCAGGAAGTACATCTTTGATAACCGTTTCTTAATGTCTTATTTGCGCTTTTGATTCCTTTCCTCCATGTTTGGGTACGAAATCAGGACTTCCTTCTCTTTAACCGGTATCAGCTTAGGAAATAGCATACCCGCCACAGAGACAGGAATTATCTTTAGAGGCTATACAGAATCAGCATCTATAGGTTTAGGCAACAACCTTGTAGATGAAGGAACTGATGTATGCTTGTGCGGGTTCCTGTGACTGGACCCAGAGGATTAGCCTAGTCTGGACTTCCCTGTTTGGCTGGGAACTTGAATTGGGAATTTGATTCCTTGATGATCCATTCCTAACCCTTTTCCTGGTTAGAAATCCAAGGATATCATTTCTTGATTGGCCAACATTACTTCAGCAAAAATGCTGGGTTTTAGAGTTGGAGCCCTAATGGGTAGATAGTGAGTGTTGCTCACCTCAAGGGCTTAGTTTTCGGTTGAGATTGATCTTTATTCTTTCCAATGTGGCATAGGGGCAGATGTTTAGGGATGATCATCCATCTATTAGCACTCCACTGACCACATATCCGGAAGACATCACTGCTATATGCAATGGCATACAATGACCCATCCCTTCGGGAGGTATGTCATCATTGGTGAAGGATATCACATTGCTATTAAAGATGTGATCTACCAGATGATGAAACTTTTTACATCTACTGTCTTTGGCAAGTGGGCTTCTTCCAATATCTTCAATAAGACCTTCTGGTGATCTTCTGAAGAGAAAACCAAGTCCAGAATAGATATCAATTGAGGTGTTTCTTTCAAGCTTTGCACCACCTTGGCTTCATTATGTCCCATCTGACGGAGGAATTCTTCAATTTTTATCTTGGGCACTTTCCCCTTAGATCTGATGACTGGCTTCATCACTCGTTGAGGGAGATATAGCAGATTTTTCTTAGATACCACAACAGTTGTGATAGACTTTGATCCTTCAACCTCTCCAAAGTTCCATGGGACTTTCTTAAGGTAGATGACATGAGGTTGTGGCCTAAATATAAATATGAGTGGTGCTGGTGCAGCCACCTTCAAAGGGTTTTCAACTCCTTTGAGTTTGTTGGGTTGAATTATAAATGATGTGGCAGCCAAATCTCCCTCAGAGGATATAAATGTTATGATTTATTTCCATTTTTGTGGTCTTGGAGGAAATATATGTTCACTCTCAAGTGATACGGTGTCATCGTCTGCCATTTACAGGTCATCGCTGTCAATTATATTTTGGATAAGATGGCGGAATGCCCAACATTCTTTAATGTTGTGATCGCCAGAATGGGAATGGTATTGTCATACTCCAGTAGTATCAAATATTTTTGAGCGTGGGTTGACTGGAGGTAGCAGTGCAATGATCTTTCCTTTATTGATCAGCATCTGTAATATTTCTTCCATCGGTTGGCCTAAATAGGTGAACTCCCTTTTGTTGGCAAAGTCCTGACGGACGTGAGCTCTTGCTTTTCTTGCTAGCTTTTTGTGACGCCCCCAAAATAGGTCCATTTCATCCAACCCATTCTGAGTCGCCAAATACATGGTACAGAAATAACTACAACTTTATTATTACAACATATAAACTGTGAGTTTAAATACTGATATTGTCGTCTAGACAATATCCACACGTAAATAAATCCCCATCATAATTATTGATACATTATTTTACAAAAATGGTGAGGACTACTAAACAACTCTTTCTAGAACCTTCATTCCATACCCCGACTAGTACTCGCTACATTCTCGCCTCCTGAGAAGAAAAATGGAACAAAAAGGAAAAGGGTGAGCTCAACTAGCCCAGTAAAGAATATTATGACTAAGATAATATACAACAAATTATCGTTAGTCTTCAAAAGGGAAAAATCTAATAGAATACAATAGACAACCAGTTTTAAATCAACAACTGCAGCGGAAACAACAATTCATTAGAAAAGTTAAGTAGAGAATGCAAACTACTATCTTCTATATATGAATTTAAAAGTTCATCGTCGATATTTTATCCCTGTAACATCAATCAATATATATCTGGAATCAAATATTCATCTTTGCACTACAGGCCAATGATATTCATCAGTTGGTCATGTTCATCTAAACACCTGTTCATCTTTGCACTACGGGCCAAAGATATTAATCAGTCGGTCATGTTCATCTCAACACCTGTTCATCTTTGCACTACGGGCCAAAGATATTCATCAAGAAATCATTCATCTTTGCACTACAAGCCAAAGATATTCATCAAGAAATCAGTCATCTTTGCACTACATGCCAAAGATATTCAGTAATTTCATCATTTAGGACTGAGGATGATAAAAATATTTTAAAAAAACGAATCTAGTGAAGCAAAAGAATAAATATTAAGGATTCGTACTTTAAACAATTCCCATTCAAAAATACTTCATAAATAACCATAGTGGGGTAAAATTCAAGAATGATCAAAACATGGATACAATCAAAGCTAGTATCCAGAATAGATATTTTGGACGAAAAGAAGAAATTTCATTTTTCGGTGAATAGTGTCGTATACGTGAATAGTAACTCCGACACCAAAAGATAGAAATTTCATAAAAACATCATCATGCTTCATGAATAGTACTCGTGAATAGTAATTCATGAATAGTAACTCATGAATAGTAACTCATGAATAGTAACCCCGACATGAAAAAGTTCCAAATTTGATAAAAATTTCAACCAATATTTCGGCATAATGATATTGATGAAATAATATCATTTTTGAAGAAAATAACACCCCTTACCTCGAAAGACAGTACTTCTAGTTGAAACACCGGATATAAGTTATGACTTGAACTTGCACCGTATAGCAATACTCAAAGTATACTAAAAATACTCACAAGAATATGCTCGATAATATAGAGAGAGAAAACTTCAGTTTCTGGTGTGATTTTCAATTCTAACCTAAACACCCTATTTATAGGAAAATGCTTAGAACACCAAAGTAGAAAATTTAATATAATATTAATATATATTTTTCAAAACCTCATACGCACACTTGCCAACTTAATTCAGCTCCTACCCATGTTAAACGAGGCCACCTAAACATTCCAAAAATGTTTTTCCTATTTTAAATATTTAAAACTTCCAAAAATCAATTATTTCGGAGCTCCGGAACTTCAATAATTCATAATAAATAGCCCTTTTATCAGAAAATTCGAATCGCGTATTTTTTTTTTATAGGAAATTCAATTCTCTACAACTTTGCAGAAGAAAGGATTTCCAAATTCCAAACAGAAATTGACCGAAATCCATAAACGGGCAATTTTACATGCTATAATCAAATTTCAGTCAAGAAATGGGGTCCACCGACACATAAAATATGCTTTAAATATTTTTGGTAACAAAAATACCCCTCCTCCACATATACTCATATCCCACATTTATTGTAAAAATATCATCATTATTATATTATTAAAATATAATAATATATTTAAATGAATTATTTTATCAGAAAAAGATAAAATTTTAATTTTCAACAATTGTCACATTAAAAATTTTCTCCATCTATATCCACATAAAATCAATATTTTCCTCATCATATGAATCAAAAATTAATTATTCACAAATAATATTACAGAATCACAATACTGGCAACCAGGCCGTTCCCAGTAAAGAGGGGGCTTTCCAATAAGAACTTCTCCTTACTGGCGCGCAATTAGGTGACCAAACCTCTCCTTAGACAGAACTTTCTAGACATTTCCAATAATGTTATCCAATAATATCATTCAGATAATATGAATTATTGCTTCGATAATGAAAAATACTGTGTAATGACAATTATTGAAACAACAACAATATAAAATATCAACGCAATAATTATTAAATCAATAAAATAAAATACTGAACAGTAATTACTATAATCATTATTGAGTAGTGCCTTCTTAAGTAAGAATCAATAATTGGTGCAATACCGCGCGTATTAATGTGTTTTAACCTCCGGGTATTCCAACAGTATTAACGGTAACAACTACGCCGTTATTTAAAAACAACTTATATTTGTCATTTTCTTCATCCAATCGCTTTCCGTTATGGGGCCCACAAAAGACTGCGTCGTCGTACGAATAAACCCCGACAGTACAAATATTCCACGACCAAACGAATATTCCCCGACAATAATGAATATTTTATAACCACTTGCTTATTCAAAATATTTGCGTATTTTACTCATAACTATTCACATTAATCAAATCAACCCTTAATATTTCAAAATAATAAATAGAGAAAATTAAATTTCATTAATAATAAGTTAGGGTCTTACAACCTCCCCTCCTTATGAAATTTCGTCCTCGAAATTGACGTACGTACCTGGTGTTTCGAAAAGATGAGAATATCTCGCTTTCATTTCCGTTTCCAACTCTCAGGTCATTTCCTCAATAGCATGGTTTCTCCACAAAACTTTAACTTGTGGTATAACCTCGGTACATAGGACATGTTCTTTCCTATCCAAGATGTAGTGTCCCCGAATTTGGGTCCTGGATCACCGCGGATCCGGTTCGCTATCTCTACAACTGTTGCGGAAGATATAAACATAGATTGTTTATACATTAAACTTTACACACATTTCCCAAAATCGAGTAACCTTAACTAATACACAATCGTGAACTATCTAACTCATAACAATACTATTCTTCAACATACTTTACATCTTAACTGCGCATTCTATCCCAAGCTGAACTTGGCATTATCCTTTTCTGTATCTGGCCGTATTCGCCTTATCTGCAATATTTTATCATGATATAGCAAGGGTGAGCATGAAAGTTGCCCAACAATTTTAAAAACAAAGTAAAGATATATCATTATGAAATAGTTTGAATAATAAGCTGGCTATCCTTCACAATGTATTTGTGAATTAGCATTAACAAAGTTTTGACTGAACAAGTATTGAACAGGAACAATAATATATCTGGACCAACTGGTAATGAAGGTGATCAGCCTTTCATACCCGACTTATACATGCAAGATGTACAGAGTACAATTCATAAGCATATCTGTCTGAAACCACTCTTAAAAAAGTTTAAGTAAAAAGAAACTTGCCTGAACCGTTGATTACCGTAACGCAATATAATAAGCTTCTCCTGAAGACCTAATATTAATAATATAGATCTCCAATAGTAGAATAATATCATCGCCGTTATAAAATAACTTAAACACATAACACATAATCCTATCAGTCTATACAACATATAATACCTATAATAGATCTTTCGGTTAGTCATAACATATAGTTAAGTATTAGACATTAGGTTTAAGTCTTAATATTATTATTATACTTTGATATTCTTTTAATCACATCATAACTTGTACTTATAAGTTATTCATTTTTATATGTTATCCTAGTAAATTAGATAACATCTTAGTAAATCGAAATACCATTTCAGTAAGACGGATTTCATTTCAGTATCCTGAAATCACTATTCTTTTTCACGAAAAATACCAAATCAACTTATTATTTTTCTATCCTTTGGTCAAACATATATACATGTATTTCATACGTAAAAAATATTTTTCCGTAATTTTTCAATTTCTTTTACTATTTTTCAAAAATCATAATTAGTGTGTGACTTAAGAAAATTAGCTACCTCGTGCTTAAGTCCAGAGATGCCCATCTTTTGACATAACCTTATATATGTTAACGTGAGGCTCCATTTTAAATTTCGTGGCAATCGGAGTTGTAGAACTCCGGTTATAGCGATTTCCGTCGGAAAATCACAAAAATTAGAATAGTCATAAATTGGCCGTTTTAACTCGGAATTAGCTCATTTTTGGACACGAGCTACATAATACCACATGTTTTCATTCCCAAAAGTCCGGAATTTTTCTCATTAAATAAATGTCTAAAACAGCCCCCGAAAATTTTTTGGCAGTTTACTTTTGCACATTTGCAGTTTTGGAGTCCTTTTCCAAAACTTAAATAGAATGAAATCTATAACTCCGATTAATGATTCGTCAATTTTGTTGGATTCCTATCTTTCCAAACTACAGTTTTCATCTATCACATTCCATATTTGGACATGTTAAGCTCCCGGGAATTAGCTCAGAAGTGGCTGTTTGAAACTGTTATTTTAACAGTTTTTATTAGCTTTGTGTAGTTTGAGAGAAATCCCATAACTTGCTCATTTTTCAACCTAATTGAGTAATTCCAAAGGGATTTTACCCTTAACACATATATCTTGCTCCAAAAATTGACCAAACTCAAAAATTCAAAGTAGAATGAGAGATAAGGTCATTTCCATATCATGCTTGGTTTCTCCAAAAATTTTATTTTTGTAGTTTTGATTATGCTTCTTCCGAACGTCATAACTACTTCATCCGGAGTCCGAATTAGTCCGTTCCGGAGTCTATGAAAAGCTTAAACAGTGTATTACAACATATCAAAAGTCCAGAATTTTTAGACCATCCAAACAAATCCGGAATTTTCTATTTAGGGCCAGCAGTTACCTATTCATTTAAAAAAACCTATTTTGGTTCTTCTTCTTTGTTCAAGCTCATCAACCTTAAAAATGGCAAGATCTAACCATAAAATATCATATATCATGTAGACCTACCCTCATATAATTCAAAATCATAAGTTCAACACTTGGTCAAAAACAACCATCACAAAACACATAAACTAACTAGAGTTTTGAGTTTAGGAAATTTTTATACCTTTAGTTCCATGGCATATCTTTTTCTTCCAACTATGTGTTGGATCTTGGATGTATGAAGATCAAAGTCTTTTCTTCTCCTTCTCCTCTTGGAGCTGCCGAATGGTAGCTCTTCTCACTCTCTTATAATGCCATTCCTCCCTTCTCTCTTTCTCTCTTTCTCCCTCTTAGTCTTGGACAAGTTTGATAATTAAAGTGAGGCTTTTCTCACTTTTAATCTATATAAGTTATAATTCAAGGAATCTAGTAAATTCTAGATGATTGATAATTGAGCTATAAGTCACATGCTAGGTTATAATTATTCCCCTTCAATAATTTGCTAGATTTTGCAAGATAACATAGGATTCTCTAGCAATAATTCACCAAAATGGGACAAAAGGGTAAAATAGACATTTCCATATCAATAATTGATTTTTTTTATTCAGCATACCAAATGTCCAATATGTCCCTCCTTAATTGGGCTTAAATTTGGGCCACCATTTCTATCTTTTGGGCTATCAATAAATAATATATTGGACTTAAAAATTTAATTCTTTGGGCCATGTAAATTAACATAGTCCAACACTCTTAATTCTTATCCAACCCAAATCATTTAATTAGGGTTTTCATTTCCTTAATTATAACTTAAATCCTTACTCATGCACATTTATTTCCTTAACCCAATTAGACTTGCTAAAATTAGGTTATAAAATTAATTAACTGAGATGTATAAAATAAATCTCTTAGAGTTAGTATATATCTAAATACTATTATTTCCCCCAACTCATAACTCTAAAGTTATTCAATCACTCATTCTTAATATATAATTAGGATTACATTAGTTTATTTTATTTGTTTATATAATAAACAAACAAACACATAATATTCATATTCATTACACACATAACTTTTAATCCCTTAGGGTTTTATACAAAACATTAGGATTTTTAATTTAACAATTAGGGTTATACCTAATATATAATCAAAAATACTTAAGCCATTATATTTAGCCTTTGACTTCCCAAATTAGGGTTTCAAATATCGAATTAGGGTTTCGAATTCCCAGTACTGAAATTAGGGTTTCCAGAACCGAGTTCTAGGGTTTCTTATAAATCGTAAAAATTTTATAACTGAACATGGACGTTCTTAATATATACGATTAGGATTTGACAGAGGTTTAATTTATCTGGTCAACCCTTGACCCTTAACCACATTCTGCACACATAATACCGTAATCACAGAACATATACTCTTATACCCTTAATCCTGAGTAATTCACTAAAAGAAATTTTAAATCCTCAAAATTCCTTTCTGAAAACATCAAACACATACACTTATTTTCTGTCTAGGTCTATTATTTGACCTTAAACCAATCATTTAAGATTTTAATAATTTTCTAATTTCTCGGGTTGTCACATTCACCCCTTCTTCTAAGAATTTCGTCCTCGAAATTAAAGCATCCTAATCTCTGCTCATTCTCTTGATCAAATCTAGGTTTTCAATTTAACCTTTACAATTTCCTCATTCGAGGATTTCTCATCTATTATCACATTTCACCATAACTACTCATTAGGAGTTTACATCTTCTAAACATTCATCAAAACTAGGTTGTCATAATAACCTTTATTTAATCATCTCAGATTCTACTCGTACGCAACGAGTTTACATTATTTCATATCCATCATCACATTCTACCACAACATTACTCTGAAGAGTTAAAAAAAAACTTTTCATATCTGTCTGAGGGATCATAAAAATTATGAACTTTGAACTCCGAGGTTTAGGGGTATTTCTACCTGCTACCTCTTTCAATTAAGAAAGAAAGGTACTCTACCTCTTAAACATTTCTTTAATAGGTATGTTTACAATCACGAAGAAGGTAAACTACCGATTCTGGTACTTTAGATGATCAGTCTATTGTACCTCAGTAATCCGAACGACTATATGCGTCCTTAAATTGGAATATTCTATCCAATTAGTATATCCCCATTTTCAGGGTTGTTTACCTCAGACTTATCATAGGATTCCGCACCAAAACAATTTGGTTCGGAAAATTTCTTTCAATGAACACTTAGAGTTTTCATAAACATTAGTCTATCTGAATCGAATAGCATAGACCCATATCGATAATTCAGTTCAATAGAATTATTTAAGTATAGCCAAACCCCGTTGGCAAATTAAAATTTTGAAAACATTTTTCGAGAATGACGTCATGATGCCGCACTGTATTTACAGTCCGTTGAGGATTCCGTCATTTGGTGATTTTATCATACTACATCATACCATAGTGGGCTGACGATCCTGAGATCACATCCAACACTAAGTAATACTGCATTGATGACTCCATCATTTTTTTTTATCATATCTGCACCAGGTTACATGGTACATAAGTGATAAATAAAAATAACTTTTGATACTTCAAATCATTTGCGTCTAGCCAAAATAAGTAGCATAGACTGTACTTTAAACCGTTTCAAAAATGATTACGAGTCTATATTTTTGTTTTCAAAAGGCACATAGTGCGTATTTAGATTGATGTCAAAAATTTGAAGTTTAACATAGCTAGGAGTTTAGGAAAACCTAACACCTTTACTAATAATCATTTGCTTAACAATCTATCTGTTCCTGTAATCCACAACACTTCATTCACACAAAACTATACTCAGTTCATCAAACTTACCACACTTATGAGTTCAGGAACTTACCACAATCATATGAGTTTAAGAACTTTCCCAGACAGACCTTTGGCGTCCATTCGCTGAGGGGTCCATAAACATTTCATATAATCATGAGTCACGAACGTACCATAAGTATGAGTTTTAAGAACTCGTACTTAACCTTATATCCTCTATCTATGACCTATCTATCTGTTATACACTTGAGAATGGAGTCATCCTCTAAATGTGCATATAACAAATAGCTCGACATAAACATTTCAATGATTATCAGTGCCAGAAACTAAGTAGTTTTTACACCAAGTACAATTCAGCTCCCATACGAAGAATCATACAACTCAGCTACCGACATGAGTCCTCAATTGAATCCCCACCTAACACTAACCCCATTCTCCATACGAAATTAATTCGTATTCATAATTCTCTTCTGGATCTGTACCAATTTATAGTACAATTCATACACAGCAATCTTGCTGTAAACTTTTCATCATTCTCTGGATCTTTCTCCATACCATAACCTTATCAGATCACGGAGTGATCTCATCGTATATATTACGATTCATTGCTATTCTGTGATCGTTTTGTTTTACGATCTCTTATCCTTACACTTGTAATCTCTTAGACTCTATCTATCTACTTCTTATACTTGGTACACATCGAGTCTCTAACAGTTTCAATATGGTACGCTGAGTGGTTTCCCACAAACAACCAACAAACTAGGTTCTGAGTTGCTAGTTCGTATATACCTCCGCTCTATGAAGGAATCGTTTAGCCCAGATACCATACATTAACTAGTATTGAGTACAATGGTACCATACTTAAACCTAACTTTTTGAACCTGCGAGATTCTTCAACTAACTCTATGTGAGTTAGTACTTATCTTAATCACTGCGGTTATTGGTTTCAGGTATTGCTACCTAAGCTTCATAACCAACAGCTTTGATACCAACTGTAGCATCCCCGAATTCGGGTCCTGGATCGCCGCGAATCCGGTTCGCTATCTCTATAACTGTTGCGGAAGATATAAACATAGATTGTTTATACATTAAACTTTACACACATTTCCCAAAATCGAGTAACCTTAACTAATACACAATCGTGAACTATCTAACTCATAACAATACTATTCTTTAACATACTTTACATCTTAACTGCGTATTCTATCCCAATCTGAACTTGGCATTATCCTTTTCTGTATCTGGCCGTATTCGCCTTATCTACAATATTTTATCATGATGTAGCAAGGGTGAGCATGAAAGTTGCCCAGCAAGTTTAAAAACAAGGTAAAGATATATCATGATGGAAATAGTTTGAATAATAAGCTGGCTATCCTTCACAATGTATTTGTGAATTAGCATGAACAAAGTTTTGACTGAACAAGTATTGAACATGAACAATAATATATCTGGATCAACTGGTAATGAAGGTGATCAGCCTTTCATACCCGACTTATACATGCAAGATGTACAGAGTACAATTCATAAACATATCTGTCTGAAACCACTCTTAAAAGAGTTTAAGTAAAAAGAAACTTGCCTGAACCGTTGATTACCGTAACGCAATATAATAAGCTTCTCCTGAAGACCTAATATTAATAATATAAATCTCCAATATTAGAATAATATCATCGCCGTTATAAAATAACTTAAACACATAACACAAAATCCTATCAGTCTATACAGCATATAATACCTATAATAGATCTTTCGGTTAGTCATAACATATAATTAAGTATTAGACATTAGGTTTAAGTCTTAATATTATTATTATACTTTGATATTCTTTTAATCACATCATAACTTGTACTTATAAGTTATTCATTTTTATATGTTATCCCAGTAAATTAGATAACATCTTAGTAAAACGAAATACCATTTCAGTAAAACGAATTTCATTTCAATATCCTGAAATCACTATTCTTTTTCACGAAAAATACCAAATCAACTTATTATTTTTCTATCCTTTGGTCAAACATATATACATGTAATTCATACATAAAAAATATTTTTCCGTAATTTTTCAATTTCTTTTACTATTTTTCAAAAATCATAATTAGTGCGTGACTTAAGAAAATTAGCTACCTCGTGCTTAACTCCAGAGATGCCTATCTTTTGACATAACCTTATATATGTTAACGTGAGGCTCCATTTTAAATTTCGTGGCAATCGGAGTTGTAGAACTCCGGTTATAGCGATTTCCGTCGGAAAATCACAAAAATTAGAATAGTCATAACTTGGCCGTTTTAACTCGGAATTAGTTCATTTTTGGACACGAGCTACATAATACCACATGTTTTCATTCCCAAAAGTCCGGAATTTTTCTCATTAAATAAATGTCCGAAACAGCCCCCGGAAAATTTTTGGCAGTTTACTTTTGCACATTTGCAGTTTTGGAGTCCTTTACCAAAACTTAAATAGAATGAAATCTATAACTCCGATTAATGATCCGTCAATTTTGTTGGATTTCTATCTTTCCGAACTACAGTTTTCATTTATTACAATCCATATTTGGACATGTTAAGCTCCTGGGAATTATCCCGGAAGTGGCTGTTACAAACTGTTATTTTAACAGTTTTTATTAGCTTTGTGTAGTTTGAGAGAAATCCCATAACTTGCTCATTTTTCAACCTAATTGAGTAATTCCAAAAGGATTTTACCCTTAACACATATATATAGCTCCACAAATTGACCAAACTCAAAAATTCAAAGTAGAATGAGAGATAAGGTCATTTCCATATCATGCTTGGTTTCTCCAAAAATTTTGTTTTCGTAGTTTTGATTATGCTTCTTCCGAACGTCATAACTACTTCATCCGGAGTCCGAATTAGTCCGTTCCGGAGTCTATGGAAAGCTTAAACAGTGTACTACAATATATCAAAAGTCCAGAATTTTTAGACCATCCAAACAAATCCGGAATTTTCTGTTTAGGGGCAGCAGTTACCAATTCATTTAAAAAAAACTGTTTTGGTTCTTCTTCTTTGTTCAAGCTCATCAACCTTAAAAATGGCAAGATCTAACCATAAAATATCATATATCATGTAGACCTATCCTCATATGATTCAAAATCATAAGTTCAACACTTGGTCAAAAACAACCATCACAAAACACATAAACTAACTAGAGTTTTGAGTTTAGGAAATTTTTATACCTTTAGTTCCATGGCATATCTTTTTCTTCCAACTATGTGATGGATCTTGGATGTATGAAGATCAAAGTCTTTTCTTCTCCTTCTCCTCTTGGAGCTGCCGAATGGTAGCTCTTCTCACTCTCTTATAATGCCATTCCTCCCTTCTCTCTTTCTCTCTTTCTCCCTCTTAGTCTTGGACAAGTTTGATAATTAAAGTGAGGCTTTTCTCACTTTTAATCTATATAAGTTATAATTCAAGGAATCTAGTAAATTCTAGATGATTGATAATTGAGCTATAAGTCACATGCTAGGTTATAATTATTCCCCTTCAATAATTTGCTAGATTTTGCAAGATAACATAGGATTCTCTAGCAATAATTCACCAAAATGGGACAAAAGGGTAAAATAGACATTTCCATATCAATAATTGATTTTTTTTATTCAGCATACCAAATGTCCAATATGTCCCTCCTTAATTGGGCTTAAATTTGGGCCACCATTTCTATCTTTTGGGCTATCAATAAATAATATATTGGACTTAAAAATTTAATTCTTTGGGCCATGTAAATTAACATAGTCCAACACTCTTAATTCTTATCCAACCCAAATAATTTAATTAGCGTTTTCATTTCCTTAATTATAACTTAAATCCTTACTCATGCACATTTATTTCCTTAACCCAATTAGACTTGCTAAAATTAGGTTATAAAATTAATTAACTGAGATGTATAAAATAAATCTCTTAGAGTTAGTATATATCTAAATATTAATATTTCCCCCAACTCATAACTCTTAAGTTATTCAATCACTCATTCTTAATATATAATTAGGATTACATTAGTTTATTTTATTTGTTTATATAATAAATAAACAAACACATAATATTGATATTCATTACACACATAACTTTTAATCCCTTAGGGTTTTATACAAAACATTAGGATTTTTAATTTAACATTTAGGGTTATCCCTAATATATAATCAAAAATACTTAAGCCATTATATTTAGCCTTTGACTTACCAAATTAGGGTTTCAAATATCGAATTAGGGTTTCGGATTCCCGGTACTGAAATTAGGGTTTCCAGAACCGATTTCTAGGGTTTCTTATAAATCGTAAAAATTTTATAACTGAACATGGACGTTCTTAATATATACGATTAGGATTTGACACAGGTTTAATTTATTTGGTCAACCCTTGACCCTTAACCACATTCTGCACACATAATACCATAATCACAGAACATATACTCTTATACCCTTAATCCTGAATAATTCACTAAAAGAAATTTTAAATCCTCAAAATTCCTTTCTGAAAACATCAAACACATACACTTATTTTCTGTCTAGGTCTATTATTTGACCTTAAACCAATCATTTAAGATTTTAATAATTTTTTAATTTCTCGGGTTGTCACACAAGATCTTGACAGGTACCTCCTCGTACGTTAAGTCTTCGGCTATCTCATCCGGTTCTAACTCAATGACGTGGTTCGTGTCGTCCATATATTTACGTAACTTTGATACGTGAAAAACGTTATGAACACGCGACATACTTGGCGGTAAAACGAGTCTATAGGCCACAGTTCCTATTCGATTGAGAATTTCAAATGGATTAATAAATCGAAGGTTTGAGCTTTTCTCACCTCACCGATTCTCGCTTTTGAAATAACTACTTCTTGCACCTCCTTCTTCAAATTCATCAGCTTTGGTGTGTAGCTTGAACAACTTTAACTTTATCGATTAAAGTCGATTATACTCGTATATCATCACGTGGGTACCTAGAGTTTTCATCTCCATCTCTATTATTTATAAATTATACGAAATGAGTCTTTGAAAATATCGTACTCGTACTTGTATACGATCTTCTATTCAACACATCAGCTACCACGTTCGCTTTTCCAAGATGGCATGGTCAGAACATGTGCTGAAATGAGTCTCCTCTTGAGTTCTTCCAAGCTCTTCCCACATTCCTTGCTCCATTCAAACTTTGTATCTCTACGAGTCAGCTGCGTTAATGGAATAGCGATTCGAGAATATCCTTCAATGAATCTCTGATAATAACCAACTAAGCCTAGAAAGCTACGTATTTTGATTACCGACTTAGGTTGTTCTCAACTGTGACTCATATCCCAACCTTGGATAGCACGTTACAATGACACCTATCAGTTTACTATCGCACGAATATTGTCCCCTACGGAGAGTCTGGTTTCGGTGCATTCCACAAAGAAAGTCACCAGATAAAGGCTCAGGTACCAAATTCTATAGTTGAATTTTTAACTCCTGAAGTTCAATAGGAGCCATTCGATATGAGATTTTAGAAATGAGTTTTGTACTGGGTTCAAAGTCGATACAAAATTTAATATCAGGCTTTGGGAGTAAGCCAAGAAATTCTTCAAGAAATTCAAATCTTATGTGTCTTTATTCAAATCCATAACATGGACTAAGAAAACTTGACATCCGTAATAAACGAATGACCTCATGGCTTGATATGAAAATGTTAGACTACAATGGTTTGATTGCTTGAATTCGAATAACAGGTTGCTTAGGAATATGAAAACTAACAACCTTACGAAAGTAATCAATTTCGTCATGATGAGTAGTTAACCTTAAAATCACATCAAAAGCAAATATCTCTATAGAAATAAGGTTAAAAGGTATTGTGATAGTGCCAACCTGAATCAAGCAAGATTTCTAAACAACGGATGTAATGAAAGTTTCTCCTAACGGAGTCTCCATATATAGGTCAAAGTCTAATTTCTCCGTAGTCAAGTTCAAACGTTGAGCGCAAGCATTAGAGATAAAAGAATGGGTAGAAACGGTACCTAGTAAGGTATAAACTTCGCAAGAATTTATAATTAACTAACCCGTGCTAACTTCGTTCGGGTTCCTCGCATTTTGACCTGTCACGACAAACGCTCTTCCAGGAACCGTTGACTTTGACTTTTCTGGGACATCCTCTTGAGTCACCATTACCGCTGGACTGGGTTTCGATACCGTACAATCTCGAGCGATATGTCCTTCTTTTCTACAATTATAGCATACCTTAAACTGTTGTGGGCAGTTTGGGCTGATATGTCCCTCTTTCCCGCATTTATAACATAAGACCGGTGGTCTTTCTCCTCCCTTAGAACCAGTTGCTACTGGCGCTGACGTCTTCACATGGTCGTTGTTGAATCTCCTCTTTTTAAAATCTCCTCCTGACTCGCTTCTTCTATTTTCATGGCCACGATTACCACCAGAGTGGTTACCGCCTTTGTCCGTATTCTTCTTTCTCCGCTGGTTATCGTTATTCTGATGACTGCTATCTTCGGTATGATCCTGGTTATGGTCCCTCGGTTGAACGTACTCGTTATCTCGCTCTAACAACTGAGCCCTGTTGACAACATTTGAATAGAGAGAAAATTTATGAGAAATGAGATACCAACGTATGCCGGATTTCAAACCTCTCAGAAACATCCGCGTCATACGTTCCTCATTCTCCACCAAATGAGGTGCAAGCCTGGATAACTCGGCGAACTTCGCCTCATACTGGGACACCGTCATGTTATTCTGCTCCAGTCTAATAAACTCCACTTCCTTCATATGACGAATACTTTCAGGGAAGTACTTGTCATTAAACTGTTTATGAAACGTCTCCAATGACATGCTGAGTGTAGCTGGATGGGTACGCTTCATAGATTCCCACCAGTAATCTGCCTCGTTACGAAACATAAAAGTAGCGAATGGAACTTTCTGTTCCTCCGTGCATCCCAAGACATCGAATATCTTGGTAATTTGTTTGACCTACGTCTCCACCTTAATCGGATCCAGATTTTCCCAGAATTCTGGTGGTCCCAACTCTTTGAACTTCTTGGCTGTGACCACCTGTGAATTGTTATCATTCCCTCCTGTACTTTGAACACGAGTCTCCCTCATCTGATTTTGCATGAACTTTAAAAAAACTTCTAAACATCCCCTCTTTCATCATCTGTTCAGTGGTGTTGTTCACAGGAGGTACATTGCCTTCCTGTTGCACGTTCTCCTCGTTGGTGATCAAAGGTGTCTCCACGGTCTCATTTCCACTGTTAACATTCTCAGTCGACATTCTCAAATACTGTCATAAAACAAGGGTTAATTAAGGAAATCAATATATCACATAATATCCCTATATACTGACCAACTAACAAATAAGCTTAGGTAGGACACACTAGCGAAGGATTTACTCGTCTCTCCCCTCCTAGTTTTATTCCCCGATCTCCGCCAGAGATCATATCCCTAAGCTCTGATACCAACTGTGACGCCCCCAAAATAGGTCCATTCCATCCAACCCATTCTGAGTCGCCAAATACATGGTACAGAAATAACAACAACTTTATTATTACAACATATAAACTGTGAGTTTAAATACAGATATTGTCATCTAGACAATATCCACACGTAAATAAATCCCCATCATAATTATTGATATATTATTTTACAAAAATGGTGAGGACTACTAAACAACTCTTTCTAGAACCTTCATTCCATACCCCGACTAGTACTCGCTACATTCTCGCCTCCTGAGAAGAAAAATGGAACAAAAAGGAAAAGGGTGAGCTCAACTAGCCCAGTAAAGAATATTATGACTAAGATAATATACAACAAATTATCGTTAGTCTTCAACAGGGAAAAATCTAATAGAATACAATAGACAACCAGTTTTAAATCAACAACTGCAGCGGAAACAACAATTCATTAGAAGAGTTAAGTAGAGAATGCAAACTACTATCTTCTATATATGAATTTAAAAGTTCATCGTCGATATTTTATCCCTGTAACATCAATCAATATATATCTGGAATCAAATATTCATCTTTGCACTACAGGCCAAAGATATTCATCAGTTGGTCATGTTCATCTAAACACCTGTTCATCTTTGCACTACGGGCCAAAGATATTAATCAGTTGGTCATTTTCATCTCAACACCTGTTCATCTTTGCACTACGGGCCAAAGATATTCATCAAGAAATCATTCATCTTTGCACTACAGACCAAAGATATTCAGTAATTTCATCATTTAGGATTGAGGATGATAAACAATATTTTAAAGAAAATGAATCCAGTGAAGCAAAAGAATAAATATTAAGGATTCGTACTTTAAACAATTCCCATTCAAAAATACTTCATAAATAACCAGAGTGGGGTAAAATTCAAGAATAATCAAAACATGGATACAATCAAAGCTAGTATCCAGAATAGATATTTTGGACGAAAAGAAGAAATTTCATTTTTCGGTGAATAGTGTCGTATTCATGAATAGTGTCGTATACGTGAATAGTAACTCCGACACCAAAAGATAGAAATTTCACAAAAACATCATCATGCTTCATGAATAGTACTCGTGAATAGTAACTCGTGAATAGTAATTCATGAATAGTAACTCGTGAATAGTAACTCATGAATAGTAACCCCGACATGAAAAAGTTCCAAATTTGATAAAAATTTCAACCAATATTTTGGCATAATGATATTGAAGAAATAATATCATTTTTGAAGAAAATAACACCCCTTACCTCGAAAGACAGTACTTCTAGTTGAAACACCGGATATAAGTTATGACTTGAACTTGCACCGTATAGTAATACTCAAAGTATACTTAAAATACTCACAAGAATATGCTCGATAATATAGAGAGAGAAAACTTCAGTTTCTGGTGTGATTTTCAATTCTAACCTAAGCACCCTATTTATAGGAAAATGCTTAGAACACCAAAATAGAAAATTTAATATAATATTAATATATATTTTCCAAAACCTCATACGCACACTTGCCAACTGAATTCAGCTCCTACACATGTTAAATGAGGCCACCTAAACATTCCAAAAACGTTTTTCCTATTTTAAATATTTTAAACTTCCAAAAATCAATTATTTCGGAGCTTCAGAACTTCAATAATTCATAATAAATAGCTCTTTTATCAGAAAATTCGAATCTCGCGTCTTCTTATAGGAAATTCAATTCTCTACAACTTTGTAGAAGAAATTTTTTCCAAATTCCAAACAGAAATTGACCAAAATCCATAAACGGGTAATTTTACAGGTTATAATCAAATTTCAGTCAAGAAATGGGGTCCACCGACACGTAAAACATGTTTTAAATATTTTTGGTAACAAAAATACCCCTCCTCCACATATACTCATATCCCACATTTATCGTAAAAATATCATCATCATTATATTATTAAAATATAATAATATATTTAAATGAATTATTTTATCAGAAAAAGATAAAATTTCAATTTTCAACAATTGTCACATTAAAAAATTTCTCCATCTATATCCACATAAAATCAATATTTTCCTCATCATATGAATCAATAATTAATTATTCACAAATAATATTACAGAATCACAGTACTGGCAACCAGGCCGTTCCCAGGAAAGAGGGGGCTTTCCAATAAGAATTTCTCCTTACTGGCGTGCAATTAGGTGACCAAATCTCTCCTTAGACAGAACTTTCTAGACATTGCAAATAATGTTATATAATAATATTATTCAGATAATATGAATTATTGCTTCGATAATAAAAAATGTTGTGTAATGACAATTATTGAACACAACAGTAATATAAAATATCAACGTAGCAATTACTCCCTCCGTCCCAGGATAAAAGTCTTTATTACTATTTTGGGTTGTCCCATGTTAAATGTCATCTTTCTTTTAATAACCAAACTTTTACACATTTTTTCCTATTATGCCCGTATCATTAAATATCACATACTTTTCTTATTCTAATTCTCTCTCCATATTTAATGACATTATTATGGGCAATTTTGTCATTTTATTCCTCTTCTTAATATGCGTGAAAAGTCCACCAGGACTTTTATCCTGGGACGGAGGGAGTATTAAATCAATAAAATAAAATACTAAACAGTAATTACTGTAACCATTATTGAGTAGTGCCTTCTTACGTAAGAATCAATAATTGGTGCAATACCGTGTGCTACTGTTCAACAACGCGTATTAATGTGTTTTAACCTCCGGGTATTACAACAGTATTAACGGTAACAATTACGCCGTTATTTAAAAACAACTTATACTTGTCATTTTCTTCATCCAATCGCTTTTCGTTATGGGGCCCACAAATGACTGCGCCGTCGTACTAATATTCCCCGACAGTACGAATATTCCACGACCAAACGAATATTCCCCGACAATAATGAATATTTTATAACCACTTGCTTATTCGAAATATTTGCGTATTTTACCCATAACTATCCATATTAATCAAATCAACCCTTACTATTTCAAAATAATAAATAGAGAAAATTAAATTTCATTAATAATAAGTTGGGGTCTTACACTTTTCTTCCAAGGTTTCACTTTCTTGGGTGATTGATTGAGTCTTTGTGATAAGGGAGAGGAGACTAGCATGCTCCTGACTGAACAACTGTCGTGTGACTTAGTGTTTGTGTATCACCAGTTCTGCCAGTTGATTAACTTGTTCGTCAAGATACTTTAACTCTCATTCCATCATGAACTAGAATTCTGAATAATCCCACTTATCGGAATTATCCTTACTGGTTTGGGGAGAACCACCCACATATTTGAGGTACTTAGACACTGCCTCTATTGATCGTGTTAACATCCTTTTCCTTATGTTGAGGGAGAGGGTTGTCTTAAATGTGTGGTTTATTTGGGTTTGGTTACCACTGTCTATTAAGTTCTAGATCTTATGCTTTAGGTAGGGGTGATCATTCGGTTATAACCGAACCGAATAAGTTATTCGGTTATAACCGAAAACCGAAATAATGATGATTTTGCTATCCGAACTAATAACCGAAATTTAACAATAACCGAATTACCGAATACCGAATTATCGAATTGTAATTTCGGTAATTCGGGAAAAAACCGAATTACTGTTATTATTATTATTATTATTATTATTATTATACTGTTATTGTTATTATTATTATTATTATTATTATTATATTATTATAAAATTAATTTTTTTAATAAGTAATGTTCGATTATTCGGATACCCGAATAACCTGTTTTTCCAAACCGAAACCGTAACCGAATAGTGAATAATAATTCGGATATAACCGAAATTGTAAAAAAAACCGAAATAATTCGGTTAAAAAATTTCGGTTCGGTTCGGTATTTCGGTTTTATCCGTTTTTTGCTCACTCCTAGCTTTAGGGCCCAACAATCCTGAGTGTCGTGGACTAAAGCTTCAAAATGGTAAGCACACTTTTTGCTTGTATTAAAGCCCTTTCCGCTTAGTTTAGCTGGTGGAAGGAGATGGGTGATTTTCTTCTGAGTTATCAGATGTTTGAAAATTGTTTTGAGTGATTCCCCTAAGGGTGTGAACACTCTTGAGCGTCTGACTTCTCCACTCTTTGGCAAGGGAGGATTTGAGGACTGTGCTTGAAAAGGGGAGTAGTTTCTCCTTTGAATAGGAAAACTTTAACTGCCTTTTTATGTTTTCCCTTGCAGTATCAAGGAAACATCCTCTTCTTTCTTCTTATGGACCCTTCGGGGGTTGTTCTCATAACTTGCATATTGGATATGCTCAGCTACGGCTTTTAAAACGGCGAGGTCTTGAATCTTCTCAGACTTCAGGCCCATTTCTGCTATTTCTCCGTGTTTAATCATTTCTGAGAATGGTTTTCCTATTCCAGCAAGGACCCTCTCATTAAATAGAGCTTCTTGAATATCTGTGAAGGTCATCACCATCTCAGTCTCTGCCATGGATGGGATTACTTGAGTAGCCAAATGCCTCCATCTTTAGGCATACTCTCTGAATGACTCATTAACTTACTTCTTTACTTTGGTAATTTGATACCTGTCTGTAGCCATCAGAGTTTGAAAGCTGTATTGACTGAGGAAAGCATGGGTTAACTCCTCCCAGCTGTGAATTTTGGAGTTATCCAATCTGGTGTACCATGCTCTGGCTTTTCTAGTCAGACTTTTCTGAAACAACTGTATTCTTAGCTTTTCATTATCGGCGTAGGATCTGAGCTCTCCAATAAACATTTTTAAGTGGTTATAAGTATCTCCTAATCCATCATACTTCTCGAAGTCAGGAACCTTAAATTTCACCGAATAATGAACCTCGGAGAAGATCCAAAGGTCTAAATAGGAAACACTTCCATGCGTTCCAATCCCTTTGATGGACCGAATGGTCTCTTCCATTTGTAGAACCTTCTTTTGAATATCACCATTGTCTTGATCTTCTTTAAGATGGGTGATTTCAGGGGTTTTGTTGGACTTCTCATTGTGAGACTCAGGTGTTGAGACTTCTTTGTTCAGCCCTTGGATTCCTCCCTGTACAGAGGATTCTATTTGGATGGGTATTTGTGGACCCTGAGTTGATTTGTTTAGTTCTTTTAGGAGAGTAGCCAACTCAGTTATTTGATTTCTTAATCTTTTGAACTTTTCACGAGAGAACGGGGTAGGATTAGGCTGAGCACTTATAGCCATGTCTGGAGGTGGGCTTAGTGCCTTTTTGGACTTTGAACGGGTAATGGGACCAATCGTTTTCCTACAAAAAGACTATGTAGTTTAGTCTGGGAAAACGAGGAAATATTACATGTTATGTAATGTGTCCATTTTTTAGGAGTGTTTTAAGGTTTTCCTGCAAAATGGATATCATTTGTTTTGATGATAGGATAGCATGACAGGTCTTAATATGAAAAGGAATTCATGTTCACATACTCCTTTATATTTTCCATTACATTGAGATTGACATGGAAATGAAATTACAAGTAATTGAAATGGGAAGGTATGAAAAGACATCCCTTTGCATTTGGTTTAACAGAGACTGACCTATCTTAGGTTACTCTCGCGTCTTTTCGGCATGAAGTTCCTCAGATTATCGCAATTTACTTGATGGGAAGTTATTCCGATCTTTCAACTGGAGCGAATCTGGGTGGTGCCTTTCCTGAGCCTCGTGGTTAGCCTCCTGGCGCAGGAATCACATAACATACATTCACATACATCGTTTCTCACCGTATGGAAATGATGACATGTGTGAAGCACTAATATCATAAGCAGATATGGTGTTAAGCACTAAAGTGCAGTAAATAAAGCATTATTACACATCCATTCAATGTAAATGCAGTATTCATATATAAGCAGATAAAACTTTTTGAAAAGCTTGAAAAGCGGCTTAAGCCCTCTTATTAGAGTCGCCACCTGTCGACGTCAGGATTTTTATTTGTCCCTTTCTGTTCTTGTCTTTTGGCGTTTTCATTGTAGGTGAGATTTGCTTGAAAAAACAAGTTTGAAAAGGTCCAATATGTATATGCCGACGATTTGACTATAAGAGTCGCCAGTTGGTATTTTTAAATGGTTGCACCAACTAAACCGAGAAAAGGTTTGCACAAAGACCCGTGTATTTGACACTGTTTAACTGGTCTACAAAATCGAAATTTGTTAGGGTCTGGGGGCTTAATTAAGCGGAGGGAAGGTTTTAGGCACCCCCCCGACTTCCGTGATAACACGGTTACCCCACTTTTCATTTAAACTTATATCTGCATATGTGTGTGTAGGGCCTATGTTGTGACTTCCCCAAAATAGGTATACACAACCCATTCTGAGTCGCCAGATACACGATTCAGAATTCAAATACAAACTTTATTTATACAACTGTTAAACTGTCGTGCAAAATACGACAACACATAAGCTGTGAGTTTCAATAGAAATAACAGTACTCACACTCCAAACCGATGATACTTTACATAAATGTACAGTCGATAACTATTTTAGGAATTAAAATCTTTGGAAAATGCTCAAGGAATCCTTCATACATGGGAGGCCATGCATCTAAGTTATAATAGATATCATATGATTTGAGCATTACCCTTTGTTAACCAAATAGACCCCAAAGAAGAACGAGAAGATTACTATCTTGCTCATTACATTGGTGGGTATCTTCTTGCCATATAATTATCTTCATTGTCTCAAATCGATAATTATATTCCAACCATACTCCAAGATTATATAAATAATGCTCATAGATATAGTCAGCAAGTGGATGTGCACAACCATATCTTATGATAACATGAGTTTGTATGTGGTTAGACATCATATATGATATTTGAAACTGTTAACTTATGTCATACTCCATCCTAAATGTTTTGATGATGACCATATTATTTCTCTAATCATGCTCTATGAAATTTCAGGAAAAGAAATGGCATTACAGGAACATCGAGGAGGAAAATATAAAGATTTGAAGTCCTAGGAAATATATGTAAGATCTTAACATTAATTACTTTCAAATACAAGGATTTAGGGCAGATGCATTACATACATACATATAATTATTGTGATTATATAAATTAACTAGTCTAGGCTATAATGTGTTAAATATTATTTCCATAATTTGTGAAATAGTGTCACTAAGATCATGGAGTAATTGTTTTAAAAGGAATTGCCTTAACTCATGCATCATAATCTAAGGAATCTATTGGATATTCCCACCGACTCACTTTCTGGTAAATCATATATGGTAATTAGTTAGTGGATGTTTTTAAGGTAATCAATATATTATTGTAGTTCTAGAAATTAAGTGGCTGATGCATATTGTTATGAATTTCCTTATAACTATACGGAATATAAAATGAGGAGCTATAAGAGATATGTTAGGAACCCAATCAGGCTTGAACCTTTTATCAATCACACTGATTTATATCATGATTTTAGCGGAACATACCAAATTGTTTTCACCACGTGGTAGGCACTCAATCAGATTTGAACTTTTCACCAATCACTGGTATATAATATGATCCCAACGAAATATCTCATATTACTCATAACAGTATGACTGGAAAGGGATTTGATCATATTGTGATTAGCACATAATCTGGATATTACTATAAAATGCATAATTTGTGCAATTTGTTTCAAATGGTCATATTACAGAATAGGCTCCATGCAACGGTATCATACTCTGGTTGCCTATAAAAGAACATGATCTAATGATAAGAAAAATTAAGAAATACATACAACCTTTGATATACATAGAGAAAAGTTACGTGTGTTTCTTCTTTACCTTCTTCCTACTGCTAACTATAATCTTATTGAAGAAGTCTCTGAGGTTCATTTCCAAGGTGATCTTATAGCATATAATTTGGTAATATCTTTCTTCCTCATCATTGCATATTAGAGCCTTGCATTGTTAAGTGATAAATTATTTTGGTCAATAGACCTCTATTTGTATTTTAATTTCTCGTACAAATCAATATCATCTAAATCTGAATTGTAATCTGGTTTGGATTACTGCATTGTTACAATCAAGTTTGAAGAAAGCATAGGTGCTTGAGAGTGCATAGGTGCACAAGGAGCACACGTGCTCAAGTGGTTGAAACTTGTATTGTAATTGAAGTTATTTAATAAAAGTGAGTCTCCAATACTAGTTGGTATTTGACGTGGATTAGGCTATTATTATAGAGGTTAGTAGTTAAACCACGTAAAAATTCTTGTGTTCATGTAATTGCTTATTCTGCTAAATTTTCTCATCATTCGGCTAACTATTAATCCAGCAATCTGCATTCAATATCTATAAATTTACAAAACTGATTCAGTAAATTGTATTCACATAATCACATTCTGAAAAATGCAAAGTTTCTAAATTAAGCATTTTGCAAAGTTTTAAATCAACTAAACATCTTGTCTTAATATTTTAATTTATTTAGAATCCAGCCTCCTCCATTGAATATCCAAAGAATTTTTTATTTGGTCAAAAGTTTGACATTGTTTGTTCCTACATTTATTCAACCCCTCTTCTAAGTGTGCCTACTTAAATTTCATTTGGTATCAAAGCTTGGCTCTACTTATCTTGGTCTTAAAGGTGACTTTTAGGGAAAGATTCTGACATGGCACAATTTGGAAACACTCGTTAAGAAGGGCAATCAACAAAGCGACCTCCATTACTTTATGGAACAGAGAAATACAATTTCTGGAAATTCTGAATGAGGATCTATCTTAAGCGAGACCCATGGGAATGGTGGGTGGTAGAGAATGGACCGGTTATTCCAAGTAAAAATGACTGCACTCCAAAAACTCTACTCGAGATGGATTCAACCGAAACCTATATGGTTTCATATGATTCAAAGGAAATGAACACACTTCTCAGTGACATGGTACAATCTGAAATAGATAAAGTCTCATCATGCAACACAACAAATGAGATATGGGATATTCTAGTGGTGAGTCACGAGGGTACATCCAAAGTACGTGAAGTTAAGTTAAACATGCTCATACATGATTATGAAATGTTTAAGCTAGAAAAAGAAGAAACAATCAAAATGTCTCAAGCACGATTTCTAGTACATAAAAATTCCTTGAAGTTGCTCGACAAGTCAATTCCACAAAGTGAAATCAATCGTAAGCTACTTCAGGCTATGCCCAAAAGGCTTGCATCCAAAATTACTACTCTTCAAGATTCTGTCAATATTTCATCCATGTATACTTTAACTCTCTTTGTGACGCCCCCAAAAATAGGTATTCATCACTCATCTTGAGTCACCAGATACATGGTAAATAAATTCAAATACAACTTAATTATACAATAGTCGTGCAAAATACGACAACATATATACTGTGAGTTTCAATACAAATATTGTAACGTATATAATATGACAATAATCATACTCAAATTAATACATGCCATATAAAGTACAACATCAAATATTTCAAGTCTCCAAATGGACACGAGAAGATTTCTGTTCTCTTCATTTTACTGCGGTGCACTTTTGACGCTTTAAGGATTGAGTTCTCATCACCCTATTGTTGTTCACCAAAATCAATTATTAAGTGACGTATAAAATACGACACACACATCTTAGGTCCTCAATACAATTATATATTGCATGACATGTCATAGTGAGGACTACTAATGCTATCATCTGGACCGTCACTCCGTTCCCTGACTCGTCCCAGCTATATTCTCATTTCCTGAAGAGAATAGTGATAGAAAGGATGAGCTCAACTAGCCCAGTAAGAAATATTATTACTAAGATAATGAAGAATAAATTATCATTAGTCTTTAACAATGTTAAACTGATAAAATACAATAGACATCAAGTTTAACTGCAGCGGAACAAGCAATCCAATAGAAAAGTCAAGTAGAGCATAAAACCTACTATCTTCTATGATTTAAAATATTTTCCATCAACTTAATCGTTGAGACTCAACTTAATAAATAAACCACATCATCAAGTCATCTCTGCTTTACGGGCCAAGGATATTCATTAAATTATCAAATGTCATGACTATACCGAATAATCCCTGGTCATAATCATATCAAAAACTATCCATCAATGCACTACAGGCCACTGAGGAATTTTACCACATCATTCATCACATTACGGTCATGATTATACCGAATAATCTATGGTCATAATCACACCAAGTCCACCTATGCACGTAAGCCAAAGATGACTTTTGTCACAATATAAACATGAGAATGATGACAATGATATAAGCATTAATCAAACGAAAACAAGGATAAATATTAAAGACTTTAAATTTATACAATTATTATAAACTCATAATCTAATATTATTAATATTATAACAATATTTTAATCACTTCTTAAACTTATAAACAATTTTTTCAATTGTCTACACTTTATCAAATAATGCATTTAATCATTCAACAATGACATACTCATAAGATTTCATCACGAATGATCAAATCCCTTATCAAAAATCTGCATATACCCTATATAGGATTCCCAAGCTATAAAATCTTATTTTCCAACTTTTTTACTTTACATAACATGTTTAACTCATTACTCATAACTAGATCATTTTTATGAAAAATACTAAATCAGTTCCAAAAATATTTCTTTTTTGGGATTTAGTAGAATATAATCCTATATTGAACATAAATTTTTCTCGGAATTTTTAAAATTCATTTAATATTTTTCAAAAATTAATTTCTTAAGAAATTAGCTACCTCAAGTTTAACTCCAAAAATTTCCAAATCTTGGCAGGATCTTACACATGTTAACGTGATCTTCCAGTTTAAATTTCATGGTCATCAGAGTTCTAGAACTCTGGTTATAGCATTTTTCATCAGAAAAACCTAAATATTGAAATGATCATAACTTGGTCATTTTAAGTAGGAATGAGCTCATTTTTGGACATGAGGTACTTTATACCATAAATTTTCATGTCCCAAAAGCCCGGAATTTTTCTCACAAATTAAGTGGCCAAAAATGCTCTTTTAAATTTCTGGGCAGAAGCTTTTTCCTAATTCCCTGCTTTTGACTCCTTTGCTAAAATCAGTCCACACGAAAATTTACAACACCTTTTATAGTGATTCCACTTGGATAAGTTAGAAAACTCATAGATATAACTCTAAAACTTGACCACACTCAAAAATTTGAAATATAATAGGAGATATGGTCAATTAAATTTCATATTCCATTTTTACCAAAATTTGATTTTCAACCATTTGTGATTTATAAGAAACTTTCATGTTTTCACATAATAACCAACATAACTCATCATGACAATGACATAATAATTCAATAAAACAAGTTCAAGAATTAATTTATCCAGGAACCAACAACGTCCAAATTGTTAACATGATACTGCTATGTGGAGAAAAATTCAAGAATGCTCAGAAGAATATTTTCATGAAAAGATACTGGATGAAGCGTAAATATCCAGGATATTCTACTAATTTCATGAAGTATAGAATCCAAAACTTTAACCAACTGAGTATAATAGAATATATGAAACTGCAAATGGATTTTCGCCCGCCATGCGGTAATCCATGTATACAGATCATTTCCATAATTTAATAAGGAATGAATACAAATGATCATTTACCATGCATGTGGTAATCCACATAGACAGGTTATTCCAGCAGACTAATAAAGAATGGAATAACAGAAGGATTCACCATGCGTGCGATAGATTGCACAAATAGGTTATTCCCAACAAAATAATAAAGAATGGATTGAGGTCATGCGTAAATGCATAGACAGGATATTCCGACAGAATAATAAAGAACGGAACCAGGTCAGGCGAAATTCGCACCGACAGGATATTCCAACATAATAATAAAGAATGGAAAAACAACAGAAATCATGCATGCGTTAGACCGCACAGGTAGGTTATTCCAACAGAACAATAATTAATAGAACCAGGTCAGGCATAATACGCACTGACAGGATATTCCGACAGAATGATAAATAATGGAATAACATAAGAATTTGACCATGTATGCGATACTTCGCATAGACAGGTTATTCCAACATAATAATAAAGAATGGAATAACAGAAGAATTTCATCAAGTATAGGGGAGTCCGCGTATACAGGTTATTCCAACAGAATAATAAAGAATAGAATAACAGAAGTTCTCATCATGAATACGAAAGAAATAATACCCCTTACCTTAGAACAAACTGGATACTGGAATAGTGAAGTAGCAGAATACTTTTCTTATTTCTCTTTATAGTTTCTCTCTCTAGAGTTTCAGTAAATTCATAAGAAATAATAAAGGAATGAGCTTCTATTTATAGAAGAATGGACTGAATAGTAACTAATTCATGAACGGTCCAGATTGATTTGCTTTTAAACGGACGGTCCAGATTGGTTTACAATAAAATATTCTAATAAAAAAAATCTTTTGAATAAAATATAATATATTCTATTTATAATCTAATAAAACGAATAACTTTATAAAAGTATTCTGTTTTATATAAAAAGATTTTACTATGCAAAACACTATGCATAATAAAATATATTATATTCTAATTATTGTCTAATAAAATAAATAACTTTATAAAAGTATTCTATTTTATATAAAAAGCTTTTCTGTTTTATTACATTAATAATACTAATAAAACATAACTTCATCGTCATTATTATAATTCACACTATTAATCGACCAGGTCGTTCCCAGGAAAGAGGGGGCTTTCCAATAAGGATTTTTCCCTATTGGCGCGCAATTAGGTGACCAAACCTCTCCTTGGTAGAACTTCTAAACATCGTTAATATTGTAAATAATAATATTAATAACTCTGTCATCTCAATTATTGATTTAATAATATATAAAATATCGACAATAATTGAATCAATTAACGTGAAATACTATGCAACAATTACTGAAGCAATAATTGAACAAAACTGAGTGACTTCTCACGTAAACATCAATAATCAATACCGTGTGCTACTATGCAACCACGCGTATTACTGTACTTTTACTACCGAGTAGTTCAACAGTATTAACGGTAAAACTTCCGCCATTATTTCTATAAAAATATTTTTGTCTTTTTTTAATCCGACAATAATTCCGTTGTGGGGTCCACCAATGATTGTGTCATCGTACGAATATTCCCTGTTAAAATGAATATTCCCCGACCAATCGAATATTATATAACAACTTGCATACTTTGCAAAATTTATAAATACTACCCACGACTATAACATTATCTCAATTTCACACCATAATATTAAAAAAAAAATATTTCGAGAAAATTAAATCTTTATTCGTAAAATTTGGAATTTTACAATCTCCCCTCCTTATGAAATTTTGGCGGTAAAACGAGTCTATAGGCCACATTTCCTACTCGATCAAGGATTTCAAATGGGCCAATAAAATCGATGGTTGAGATTTCCTCTCTTCATCGATTCTTGCTTCTAGAATAACACCCTCTTGAACCTTCTTCTTCACATTCATCAGCTCTGAGTATGTAGTTTGAACGGCTTTAACTTTATCGACGTCTAAAGTCGATTCTACTCGTATATTCGTTATCTTCACGTGGGTCCCTAGAGTCTTTAACTTTATCTTCATCATTTATAAGTTATACGAAATGGGTTTTATAATGGGGTCAATACAAAATTTGATTTCACGCTCTAGGGGTAGGCTAAGAAGTCTTCAAGAATACTTCAGAAAATTTATTAATAATAGAAATATCATTCAAAACTGTGACCCTAATCCAAGACTTGGATAACACGTCACCTTGATATCTATCAACTTGCCACCGTTATTCATGATGTCCCCTACGAATAGTCTGGCTTCGGTGCATTCCAGACAAGAAAGTCACCAGATAAAGGCTCGGGGCTCTTTACTTATGGCTTGATATGACAATGATTGACTTTAGTGGTTTGGTTGCTTGAATTCGCAAAATAGGTTGATTAGGAATATGAAAGCTAACAACCTTACGAAAAGCATGATGTGTAAGACCCCAACTTTTATGAATAAAGATGATTTTTCTATAATTATCATTTTTGAATATTATGGAATGAATTTGTTATAATGTTATAGTTGTGGGTAGTATTTATAAATTCTGCAAAATATGCAAGTTGTTATATTATATTCGATTGGTCGAAGAATATTCATTTTAGTAGGGAATATTCGTACAACGGCGCAATCATTGGTGGACCCCATAACATAATTTATGTCGGATTGAGGAACCGACAAAAATATATTTATAAAAATAATGGTGGAAGTTTTACCGTTAATACTGTTGAACTACTCGATAGTAAAAGTACAGTAATATGCGTGGTTGCATAGTAGCACACGGTATTGATTATTGATGCTTACGTGAGAAGTCACTCAGTTATACTCAATTATTGCTACAGTAATTGCTGCATCATATCTCTCATATTATTGATTCGATTATTGTCACAGTACCATCTGCATAATATGTTATTTTATTAAATCAATAATTGAGACGGCAAAGTTATTCATATTATTAAATTACAATATTTATAATGTCTAGAAGTTCTGTCAAGGAGAGGTTTGGTCACCTAATTGCGCGCCAATAGGGAGAAATCCTTATTGGAAAGCCCCCTCTTTCCTGGGAACGACTTAGTTGATAAATATTGTGAGTTATAATATTAATGTTGAATGTTATTAAAATTGAAGTTGTGCTCGGAGTTGAATTTGGAGATGCGGACGTGATATTTGAGTCCGGAACGATGAAATTAGTATAAATAGACTATAAACACAAAATTTTCCAGATTTTACTATTTGGTCAAAAAGTCAACAGTTAACTTTTTCGGGAAAAGTCAAATTTTAAATTTTCAAAATTTATATTTTTGATAAAAATAGTTTCATTGTGTTGGAATTATTTGTGTTAGTGAAAATCGACATTTATTTCAATAATAATTGATGTCTGGAGGTTATATTGACCAATCAGGTATTTAACCGGATAAATGAGCAATTGATTGCTATTATTTCACATGATTATAACTGTTTGTTCACATGTGTATACTATTGTTTCACATTCTTGTTACTATTAGGGGAGTTGGTGCAAGATTGATAATACTTGCATGACTAAGTTAAAAATGGAGGTATAGATGGAGGTACTATACTGTAATTCATATTTTCACATGTCTAGAACTATTGATTCACATGATTTACTATTGAATCACATTATTTACTATTAGGGGAGGTGGTACAAGTTTGATAATACTTACATGACTAAATTAAAAATAAAGAAAAAGTTGGAGGTATTGTACTGTAATTTTTTGAGCCCCAAAACGTGCAATTATTGAAACTATATTTTTCTATAAATAGAAACTCATTCTTCCTTTATTTATCACCAATTTACTAAAGCTATAGAGCAATTATTATAGAGAGAAATTGTAGAGAGAAAATCTGTAGAAGAAGAGAAGCCTGCTACCTCACTACTCCTATATCCAGTTTCTTTCAAAGGTAAGGGGTATTATTTCTTTCTTTCATCTTCATGAAGAGAACTTCTGTTATTCCATTCTTTATTATTATGTTGGAATAACCTGGTTATGCGAAGTATCGCATACATGGTGAAATTCTTCTGTTATTCCATTTTTTATTATTCTGTTGGAACATCCTGTCTGTGCTTTACGCCGGACCTGGTTCCGTCTTTATTATTCTGTTAGAACATCATGTATGTGCTTTACGCCGGACTTGGTTCCGTCTTTATTATTCTATTGGAATATCATGTCTGTGCGTTTTACGCCAGACCTGGTTCCGTCTTTATTATTCTGTTGGAATAACCTGTCTGTGCAGTCTACCGCATGCATGGTGATTTCTTTTGTTATTCCATTCCTTATTATACTCAGTTGGTTAAAGTTTTGACTTCTATACTCCATGAAATTAGTAGAATATCCTTGATATTTGCGCTTAATCCAGTATCTTTTTATGGAAATATTCTTCTGAGCATTCCTGAATTTTATTCTACAAAGAAGTATCATGTTGACAATTTGGACGTTATTAGTTCCTGGATAAATTAATTCGTGAACTTGTTTTATTGAATTCTTATATCATTGTCATCATCCTCATATTTATATTTTTTTGAAAGTCATCTGTGGCATGTAGTGCATAGATGGACTTGGTATAATTATGACCAGGGATTATTCGGTATAATCAAGACAGTAATGTTATAAATGATGTGATAAAAGTCCTCATTGGCCCGTAGTGCATTGATGGACAGTTGTTGGCATGATCATGACCATTGATGAATACACGAATGTCCTTGGCCCATAGTGCATGGATAATTGTGGTCTTGATACTAAAGAATATCATTGGCCGTAGTGCAGGGGTGATTCGATGATGTGGATTATTTATTAAGCTGAGTCCCAGCAATAAAAGTGATGAAAAACCTTTTAAATCATAAAAGATAGTAGATTTTATTCTCTACTTGACTCTTTTAATGGATTGCTTGTTCCGCTGCAGTTAAACTTGATGTCTATTGTATTTTATCAGTTTAACATTGTTAAAGACTAATGATAATTTATTCTGGATTATCTTAGTCATAATATTTTTTACTGGGCTAGTTGAGCTCACCATTTTGCTTTCATTGTTCTCTTTAGGAAATGAGAACGTAGCGGGGACTAGTCGGGGAACGGAGTGACGGTCCAGAGGATAACATTAGTAGTCCTCACTATTCTGTTAAATATTGTGACAATAAATATAATGAGGACTTATTCTGAGAGTGGATATTATCTAGAAGACAATATTTGTATTAAAACTCACAGCTCTTTTGTTGTATATTAAAGATTGTATTTGTATTCTGTACCATGTATTTGGCAACTAAGGATAGGTGATGTATACCTATTTTGGTGGCGTCACATGATGAGTAGTTAATCAATCGATTCCTAAAATCACATCAAAGGCAAGTATTTTCAAAGAGATAAGATCGAAATGTAACGTGAAAGTGTCGATTTAAATCAACAAGATTTGTAAACAGTGGAGGTAACAAAGGTTTCTCCTAACGAAGTTTCAACCAATAAGTCAAAGTCTAACTTCTCAGGAGTCAAATTTAAACGTTGAACACAACTAGGTGAAATACAAGAGTGAGTAGAACTAGTATCAAATAAGATATAGACTTCGCAAAAGTTTATAATTAACTTACCCGTAATAACTTCATTCGGGTTTCTCAACAAACGCTCTCACTTAAACTACAGATTTTGACTTGTCTGGGACATCCCAGTTGGACTTAACTTTGCTGTAGAGTACATTCCACCCTTAATTGCTTCGTCACATTCCTGATCCATGATTCGAATCATTATTCTCCGATCCATTTCGAATTGGGGTTGACCGATCTGCACAGGGTAATTCCGAATTCGATGTTGGATTCTCCCAATTGCTGTCCAAAAAGCGAAATCCATTTCATCTATTTTAGTCTTATTAGATTGAACATGTTTTTCTACAATATCAACATGTCGTAAGGCTTTTACCCATGCATCATCTATTCTCATTCGCTCATTTGCTTCTTCTTTTATAAGAACTTTGATCATAGCATTCCCAAATTCCAGCTCTAATAGCTTATACTTTGCCAAAGAGTGCTTCTGTTTAAGCATCGCACATCGGGTAACATAATTTTGAATTGTTGCATCTCTTTGCTCCACAACCGCCTGTCGTTCTTCAGCTTGCTCTTCCAACTCATGAATACCATTTTGTAATTCCAAATTTTGATCATACACTCCATTGCTAACATTTTCAGCTGCCATTTTCAAACACTTCCATAAAACAAGAGTTAATTAACATATCACATGTTATCCCTATACTCTGACCGACTAATTAAATACCAAATAAACTTAGGTAGGTCATACTAGCGAAGGAATTTCCCGTCTCTCCCCTCCTAGTTTTTGTCTCACATCTCAGTCAGGGATCATATCCCTAAGCTTTGATACCAACTGTGACGCCCCCAAAAATAGGTATTCATCACCCATCTTGAGTCGCCAGATACATGGTACATAAATTCAAATACAAATTAATTATACAACAGTCGTGCAAAATACGACGACATGTATACTTTGAGTTTCAATACAAATATTGTAACGTATATAATACGACAATATTCATTCTTAAATTAATACATGCCATATAAAGTACAGCAGTAAATATTTCAAGTCTCCAAATGGAACACGAGAAGATTTATGTTCTCTTCATTATACTGCGGTGCACTTTTGACGCTTTCAAGGTTGAGTTCTCATCACCTTATTGTTGTTCACCAAAATCAATTATTAAGTGACGTATAAAACATAACACACACATCTTAGGTCCTCAATACAATTATATATTGCATGTCATGCCATAGTGAGGACTACTAATGCTATCATCTGGACCATCACTCCGTTTCCCGAATCGTCCTAGCTATATTCTCATTTCCTGAAGAGAACAGTGAAAGAAAGAATGAGCTCAACTAGCCCAGTAAGAAATATTATGACTAAGATAATGCAGAATAAATTATCATTAATTTTTAACAATTTTAAACTGATAAAATACAATAGACATCAAGTTTAACTGCAGCGGAACAAGCAATCTAATAGAAAAGTCAAGTAGAGCATAAAACCTACTATCTTCTATGATTTAAAATATTTTCCATCAACTTAATCCCTGAGACTCGGCTTAATAAATAAACCACATCATCAAGTCATCCCTGCTTTACGGGCCAAGGATATTCATTAAATTATCAAAGGTCATGACTATATCGAATAATCCCTAGTCATAATCATACCAAAAACTGTCCATCAATGCACTACAGGCCACTGAGGACTTTTACCACATCATTCATCACATTACGGTTATGATTATACCGAATAATCCCTTGTCATAATCACACCAAGTCCACCTATGCACGTAAGCCAAAGATGACTTTTATCACAATATAAACTTGAGAATGATGACAATGATATAAGCATTAATCAAACGAAAACAAGGATAAATATTAAAGACTTTAAATTTATCCAAATATTATAAACTCATAATCTAATATTATTAATATTATAACAATATTTTAATCACTTCTTAAACTTATAAATAATTTATTTCAATTGTCTACACTTTACCAAATAATGAATTTAATCATTCAAAAATGTCATACTCATAAGAATTCTTCACCGATGATCAAATTCCTTATCAAAAATCTGCATATACCCTATATAGGATTCCCAAGCCATAAAATCCTATTTTCCAACTTTTATTTCACATAACATGTTTAACTCATTTACTCATAACTAGATCATTTTTATGAAAAATATCAAATCAGTCCCAAAAATATTTCTTTTCTGGAATTTAGCATAATATAGTCTCATATTGAACATATATTTTTCTCGGAATTTTTAAAATTCATTTACTATTTTTCAAAAATTAATTTCTAATTAATTCCTTAAGAAATTAGCTACCTCAAGTTTAACTCTAGAAATTCCCAAATCTTGGAAGGATCTTACACATGTTAATGTGATCTTCCAGTTTAAATTTCATGGTCATCGGAATTACAGAACTCCGGTTATAGCGTTTTTCGTCAAAAAAACCTAAATATTGAAATGGTCATAATTTGCTCATTTTAAGTCAGAATAAGCTCATTTTTGGACAGGAGGTACTTTATACCATAAATATTCATGTCCCAAAAGGCCGAAATTTTTCTCACAAATTAAGTGGCCGAAAATGCCCTTTTAAATTTTTGGGCAGTAGGTTTTTCCTAATTCGCAGCTTTTGACTCCTTTGCTAAAATCAGTCCACACAAAAATTTACAACACCTTTTATAGTGATTCCACTTGGATAAGTTAGAAAACTCATAGATTTAACTCTAGAACTTGACCACACTCAAAAATTCGAAATATAATAGGAGATATGGTCAATTAAATTTCATATTCCGTTTTTACTAAAATCTGATTTTCAACCATTTGTGATTTCTAAGAAACTTTCATATTTTCACATAATAACCAACATAACTCATCATGACAAAGACATAATAATTCAATAAAACAAGTTCAAGAATTAATTTATCCAGGAACTAACAACGTCCAAATTATCAACATGATACTGCTATGTGGAGAAAAATTCAAGAATGCTCAGAAGAATATTTTCATGAAAAGATACTGGATGTAGCGCAAATATCCAGGATATTCTACTAATTTCATGAAGTATAGAATCCAAAACTTTAACCAACTGAGTATAATAGAATATATGAAACTGCAAGTGGATATTCGTCCGTCATACGGTAATCCACGTATACAGATCTTTTTCACAATTTAATAAGAAATGAATACAAATGATCATTCATCATGCATATGGTAATCCACATAGACTGGTTATTCCAACAGAATAATAAAGAATGGAATAATAGAAGGATTCACCATACGTGCGATAGATTGCACAAACAGGTTATTCCCAACAGAATAATAAAGAATGGAACCAGGTCATGCGTAAACGTACAGACAGGATATTCTGACAGAATAATAAAGAACGGAACCAGGTCAGGAGAAATTTGCACCGACAGGATATTCCAACATAATAATAAAGAATGGATTAACAACAGAAATCACCATGCATGCGATAGACCACACAGACAGGTTATTCCAACAGAATAATAATTAATGGAACCACGTCAGGTGTAATACGCACCGACAAGATATTCTGACAGAATGATAAATAATGGAATAACAGAAGAATTTCACCATGTACGCGGTACTTCGCATAGACAGGTTATTCCAATATAATAATAAAGAATGGAATAACAGAAGAATTTTACCAAGTATAGGGTAGTCCGCGTATACAGGTTATTCCAACAGAATAATAAAGAATGGAATAACAGAAGTTCTCTTCATGAATACGAAAGAAATAATACCCCTTACCTTAGAACAAACTGGATACTGGAATAGTGAAGTAGCAGAATACTTTTCTTCTTTCTCTCTATAGTTTCAGTGAATTCATAAGAAATAATAAAGGAATGAGCTTCTATTTATAGAAGAATGGACTGAATAGTAACTAATTCATGAACGGTCCAGATTGATTTGCTTTTAAACGGACGGTCCAGATTGGTTTACAATAAAATATTCTAATAAAACAAAATCTTTTGAATAAAATATAATATATTCTATTTATAATCTAATAAAACGAATAACTTTATAAAAGTATTATGTTTTATATAAAAAGATTTTACTATGCAAAACTCTATGCATAATAAAATATATTATATTCTAATTATTGTCTAATAAAATAAATAACTTTATAAAAGTATTCTATTTTATATAAAAAGCTTTTCTGTTTTATTACATTAATAATACTAATAAAACAGAACTTCATCGTCATTATTATAATTCACAATATTAATCGACCAGGTCGTTCCCAGGAAAGAGAGGGCTTTTTAATAAGGATTTCTCCCTATTGTCACGCAATTAGGTGACCAAACCTTTCCTTGACAGAACTTCTAGACATCGTTAATATTGCAGATAATAATATTATTAACTCTGTCATCTCAATTATTGATTTAATAATATTTAAAATATCGAGAATAATTGAATCAAATAACGTGAGATACTATGCAGCAATTATTGTATCAATAATTGAACAAAACTTAGTGACTTCTCACGTAAACATCAATAATCAATACTGTGTGCTACTATGAAACCACACGTATTACTGTACTTTTACTACCGGGTAGTTCAACAATTTTAATGGTAACACTTCCGTCGTTACTTTCATAAAATATTTTTGTCATTTTCTCAATCTGACAATAATTCCGTTGTGGGGTCCACCAATGATTGTGCCGTCGTACGAATATTCCCTGTTAAAACGAATATTCCCCGACCAATTGAATATTATATAACAACTTGCATACTTTGAAAATTTTATAAATACTACCCACAACTATAACATTATCTCAAATTCACACCATAATATTAAAAAAATATTTCGAGAAAATTAAATCTTTATTCGTAAAATTTGGGATTTTACAATCTCCCCTCCTTATGAAATTTCGCCCTCGAAATTTACATACGTACTTTGTACACCGAACAGATGAGGACACTTTGTCAGATTTTTACTCTTGAGGTATAACCTTTAAGCGTAGAATATAATCCAGGATTTTAACAGGTACATCTCCATACGTTAAATTATCCGTTATCTCGTCCGGTTCTAAATCAATAATGTGGTTCGGGTCGTCCACATAATTACGTAACATCGATACGTGAAAAATGTTATGAACACGCAACATACTTGGCGGTAAAATGAGTCTATAGGCCACAGTTTCTACTCGATCAAAGATTTAAAATGAGCCAATAAAATCTAAGGTTGAGATTTCCTCTCTTCATCGATTCTTGCTTCTAGAATAATGCCCTCTTGAACCTTCTTCTTCATATTCATCAGCTCTGAGTATTTAGCTTTAGCGGCTTTAACTTTATCGATTAAAGTCGATTCTACTCGTATATTCATTATCTTCACGTGGGACTCTAGAGTCTTTAACTCTATCTTCATCATTTATACGAAATGGATTTTTGTGTTAACAACATCGCACTCATAAATGCATACGATCTTCAACTCAACGCGTCAGCTAGCACATTCGCTCTTCTACAATGATATTTAATGGTATAGTTGTAATCTTCAACAGCTCGAGCCAACGTCTTTGGTGCATTATACGTTCGTTTTAGTTGAAGAAATATTTAAGGGTTTTAGAAATGGGTTTTGGACTGGGGACAATACAAAATTCGATTTCACACTCTAGGGGTAGGCTAAGAAATCTTCAAGAATACGTTAGGAAATTTATTAACAATAGAAATATCATTCAAAATTTTGACTCTCATCCAAGACATGGATAACACGTCATATTGATACCTATAAACTTATCATCATCATTCACGACATCGCCTTAAAAAAAGTCTGGCTTCGGTGTATTCAACACAAGGAAGTCAACAACGAAAGGAGCGGGGCTCTTTACTTATGGCTTGATATGAAAATGATTGACTTTAGTGGTTTAGTTACTTGAATTCCCATAACATGTTGGTTAGGAATATGAAAGCTAACAACATTACGAAAAACATGATGAGTAGTTAACCAATCGATTTCTAGAATCACATCAAAGGCAAGTATTTTCAAAGAGATAAGATCGACAGGTAACGTGAAAGTGTCGATTTGAATCAAATAAGATTTATAAACAGTGGATGTAATGAAGGTTTCTACTAACGAAGTTTCAACCAATAAGTCAAAGTCTAACTTCTCTGGGTTCAAATTTAAACGTTGAACGCAAGCAAGAGAAATAAAAGAATGGGTAGAACCGGTATTAAATAAGGTATATACTTCACTAGAGTTTATGATAAGTTTACCCGTGATGACCTCGTTTGGGTTCTTTGCTTTTTGGGAAGTCACAACAAACGTTCTCCCTTGAACTACAAGTTTTATCTTGTCTGGGACGGCCTTTGATGCCTCCATCCCAGATGGACTTGTCTTCGGTGCACGACAAAATTGGGCCAGATGACCTTCTCTTCCACAATTGTAAGATGTTTTGGATGGCATCGCGCAGTTTGGACTGATGTGTCCCTCTCCTCCACATTTGAAGCATATGATAGGTGGTCGTTATCCTTCCTTAACAACGGGTGCTGGTGCTGACGTCTTTCCATCAATGTTGAATCTCCTCTTCTTGAAATTTCCATTCTTATTGTTTTGGCCATGATTACCACCGAAGTGGTTACCATTTCTGGCATGTTGATTCCCTCCACGTTTATTGTTACCGCTTCGATGAATGCTGTCACTGGTACTATCATTTTTCTGGCTGCTCTCTTTTGGTTGGGTTGACTCATTATCACACTCCAATAACTGAGCCCTATTAACGACATATAAATACAAACACAGTTTATGAGAGATAAGATATTGACATATCTCGGGTTTCAAACCTCTTAGAAACATTCGCGTCATTCTCTCCTCATTATCAACCAAATGGGACGCAAACCAGGACAACTCGGCAAACTTGGCTTCGTACTGCGACACGGTCATGTTGTTTTGCTCTAGCTTGATGAATTTTACCTCTTTCATGTGACAAATACATTTTGGAAAGTACTTGTCGTTGAACAGTTCTTGGAACTTCTCCCAAGACATCTTCAGTGCAGCAGGTTGAGTACACTTTACAGATTCCCACCAGTAATCTGGCTCTGCCCGCAACATGAAGGTGTCAAAGGGAACCTTTTGCTCCTAGGAGCATCCCAAAACATCAAATATCTTGTTGATCTGCTTTATCCACTTCTCCGCCTTAAGTGGTTTTGGCTCTCCAAAAAACTCCGGTGGTCCCAGTTCCTTGAACTGCTTAGCGGTGACCGTCCGAGAGTTGCCAGTGTTTCCACCCGCATTTTGGATAGGAGCCGTTCTTGCCTGATATTGCATGAATTGCATAAAGCCTCTGAATATTCCATCGTTCATCATCTGGTTCGTGTTGTTGTTTGTCTGACGATTGTCACCTTCCTGATGCACATTATCTTGATTATTGATCTGTGGAGACTCAACGGTCTCTTGTGCTCCATTGATGTTCTCAACATTCTCGGATGTCAATTTCAAATACTGCCACAAAATAAGGGTTAATTAACATATCACATATTATCCCTATACTCTGACCGGCCAATTAAATACCAAATAAACTTAGGTAGGTCATACTAGTGAAGGAATTCCCCGTCTCTCCCCTCCTAGTTCTTGTCTCAGATCTTTGCTAGGGATCATATCTCTAAGCTTTGATACCAATTTTGACACCCCCAAAATAGGTATACATCACCCATCCTGAGTCGCCAAATACATGGTACAAAGATTCAAATACAACTTAATTATACAACAGTCGTGTAAAATACGACAAAACATGTGCTGTGAGTTTTAATACAAATATTGTCATCTAAACAATATCCACACTCAATTGATTCCTCATTACATTTATTATCACACTATTTAACAGAATAGTGAGGACTACTAATGCTATTATCTGGACCGTCACTCCGTTCCCCGACTAGTCCCTGCTACGTTCTCATTTCCTGAAGAGAACAATGAAAGTAAAAGGGTGAGCTCAACTAGCCCAGTAAGAAATATTATGACTAAGATAATATAAAATAAATTATCGTTAGCCTTCAACAGTGTTAAACTGATACAATATAACAAACATCAAGTTTAACTGTAACGAAACAAGTAATCCATTAAAAGAGTCAAGTAGAGAATAAAATCTACTATCTTTTATGATTTAAAAGATTTTTCATCACTTTTATCGCTGGGACTCAGCTTAATAAATAATCCACATCATCTCTGCACTACGACCAAGGATATTCATTAGTATCACAACCACAAATTATCCATGCACTACGGACCAAGGATATTTGTGTATTCATCAATGGTCATGATCATGCCAACAACTGTCCATCAATGCACTACGGGCCAATGAGGACTTTTACCACATCATTTATAATATTACGGTCATGATTATATCGATTAATCCCTGATCATAATCATACCAAGTCCATCTATGCACTACAGGCCACAGATGACTTTCAACATAATATAAACATGAGGATGATGACAATGATATAAGAATTCAATAAAACAAGTTCAAGAATTAATTTATCCAGGAACTAATAACGTCCAAATTGTCAACATGATACTTCTTTATAGAGTAAAATTCAAGAATGCTCAGAAGAATATTTCCATGAAAACATACTGGATGAATCGCAAATATCAAAGATATTCCACTAATTTTATGAAGTATATAGAAGTCAAAACTTTAACCAACTGAGTATAATAAAGAATGGAATAATAAAAGAAATCACCAGGCATGCGATAGACCGCACAGACAGGTTATTCTAACAGAATAGTAAATAACGGAACCAGGTCATGCGTAAATGCACAGATAGGATATTCCAACAGAATAATAAATAACGGAACCAGGTCAGGTGAAATTCGCACCGATAGGATGTTCCAACAGAATAATAAATAATGGAATCAGGTCATGCATAAACGCACAGACAGGATGTTCCAACAGAATTATAAAGAATGGAATAACAGAAGAATTTCACCATGTATGCGGTACTTCGCATATACAGGTTATTCCAACATAATAATAAAAAAAATGGAATAATAGAAGAATTTCACCAAGTATAGGGTAGACCGCGTATACAGGTTATTCCAACAGAATAAAAAAAAATGGAATAACAAAAGTTCTCTTCATGAATATGAAAGAAATAATACCCATTACGAGTACAACAAATAATATCCCTTACCTTAAAAAGAAGAGTACTGGATATAGGAGTAGTGAAGTAGCAGAACACTTTTCTTCTTTCTCTCTATAGTTTCTCTCTCTAGAGTTTCAGTGAATTCGTAAGAAATAATGAAGGAATGAACTTCTATTTATAGGAGAATGGACTGAATAGTAACTAATTCATGAACGATCCAGATTTATTTACTTTTAATCGGACGGTCCATATTAATTTACTATGCAGTATTAATAAAATATTCTAATAAAACAAAAACTTTTAAATAAAATATAATATATATTATATATATAATATATAATATACATATAATAAACATAAACTCATTCACGGAATGCACTCCCGTGAACCAACTTTTCCCCACCTAATTAACTAACATGCATATACATATATTAATTTACTCCTTCATTCCTTGATCAAATATAAATATATATAATATAAGTACTCCCTTCCTGGCATTTTCTTATCCTCCCCCATGACTAATGTCTCTCCCCCCACCCATCATTATCATATATATATATATATATATATATATATATATATAGCAAAATTGAAATAACTTCTACCGATAATTTTGAAAAATGAGTAAGTGGGAGTCCAAATAATACGCCAAAATTTACAACAAATACTTCATAAAAATCCCTCAATATTTTTAACAACATTTATCATCTTTATTATAATTCACAATATTAATCGACCAGGTCGTTCCCAAGAAAGAGGGGGCTTTCCAATAATGATTTCTCCCTATTAGCGCGGAATTAGGTGACCAAACCTCTCCTTCACAGAACTTCTAGACATCGTTAATATTGCAGATAATAATATTAATAACTCTGTAATCTCAATTATTGATTTAATAATATATAAAATATCGACAATAATTGAATCAAATAACGTGAGATACTATGTAGCAATTAATGTAGCAATAATTGAACAAAACTTAGTGACTTCTCATGTAAGCATCAATAATCAATACCGTGTGCTACTATGCAACCACGCGTATTATTGTACTTTTACTACTGGGTAGTTCAACAGTTTTAACGGTAACACTTCCGTCGTTACTTTCATAAAATATTTTTGTCGTTTTCTCAATCCGACAATAATTCTTTTATGGGGTCCACCAATGATTGTGCCGTCATACGAATATTCCCTGTTAAAACGAATATTCCCTGACCAATTTAATATTATATAACAACTTACATACTTTGCAAAATTTATAAATACTACCCACAACTATAACATTATCTCAAATTCACACCATAATATTAAAAAAATATTTCGAGAAAATTAAATCTTTATTCGTAAAATTTGGGATTTTACAATAATGATCTTTAACAAGAAGAAATGATCCATGACATTCAACTGCCAAAATTAGCAAGATACATCAAAAATCATCCTCTAGATAATATTTTTGGTAACATAAATGAAGGAGTTACCATAAGAAGAAGAGCACAAAATCTTTGTGCATTTTCAGCATTTTTATCCCAAATTGAACCAAAGAAGCTATACTTGACAAAAATTGGTTACTAGCAATGCAAGAAGACCTACAACAATTCAAAAGATGTCAAATTTGGGAGTTGATACCCGCTCCAAAAGATGTATCTATTATTGGAACTAAATGGGTGTTCAAAAACAAGCTTGACGAGTATGGAATAATTACAAGAAACAAAGCTAGACTAGTGGCTCAAGAATACAAGAACAAGAAGGGATAGACTATGAAGAAACATTTACCCATGTAGCTCAATTGGAATCCATTCGAATATTGTTAGCATTAGTGTGCTTCAAAAAGTTTAAACTACACCAAATGGATGTCAAAAGCGCCTTCCTCAATGGCTATATAAATGAAGAAGTATACATAAAATAGCCTCTTGGAATCGAGCCTAAAAAGTTCCCACATCACGTATACAAACTAAATAAAGCACTCTATGGACTCAAACAAGCTCCAAGAGCTTGGTATGAGAGATTAAGTAAGTACCTCCTATCAAATGGCTTCATAAGAGGTAAAATTGATTCTACTCTATTTATTATACGACAAAATAAAGATATCGTCATTGTAAAAATATTATTAGACGATATAATATTTGGTGTTACTAATAACTTTCTTTGTGAGTGGTTCTCTAAATGTATGGACGAGGAGTTTGATATTAGCTTAATAGGAGAACTCAATTACTTTCTGGGCCTTCAAATCAAGATAAATTAGGACGGTATTTACATCCATCAAACCAAATATACAAACGAACTACTCAGGATATTCAGATTTGATAACTCAAATTCAAAGGCCACACCAATGAGCATATCAATAAAACTCAAAGCAAATGATAAAGGTATGGATGTGAAATAACAAAATATAGAGGTATGATCGGATCTTTATTATATTTAAGTGCCTCTAGACCTGATATAATGTACAATGTATATCTATGTGCTCTCTTTCGAGCAAAATCCAAAGAATCACATTTACATGTTGTTAAACGAATATTTAAATATTTGAGTGGTACCACAAATTTAGGTTTATTATACCCAAAGTTTAACCATTTTGATTTAATGGGTTACTCAGACGCAGACTATGCAGGTTGTCAAATAGATAAAAAAAAAAGCACAAGAAGTGCTTGTACATTTCTGGGACAAAGTCTTGTCTCATGGCATAATAAGAAGCAAACATAAATTACCCTATCCACCACTGAGGGTGAATATTTAGCAGCAGGGAGTTGCTGCTCCCAAATTTTATGGATGCGTCAAACATTATGTGACTTTGATATTTTGTGTAAAAATGTGCCTATATATTGTGATAATATGAGCACCATTGATATTTCCATAAATCCAGTTCTACACTCACACACAAAACACATAGAAGTTCGACACCATTTTCTTAGAGATAATGTGTCCAAGGGCCTAATCAAATTAATATTTATCCCCACTGAGCACCAATTAGCAGACATATTTACAAAACCTCTGTGTGAAGAAAGATTTTGTACTCTAAGAAGAGAACTTGGGATGTGTCTGATATAGTTATATATGTTCTGCATGCTTTAAGGAAATTAGACATACAATCTAGATATCCCGACATGACTTACTGCCATAAATAAGCTAAAAATCTATTCAGATTTCTCCTACCAAACATGGCTCCACGACTTCCTATATCTCAGTAACACGTACACATGTTAAATTATAATCTACTTTACTCTTTGGGCTTCTTCAACTCTCCCACATCACTCCAACCGTCTCTATACTCATCCCTTACTCTAAAACTCTCTCTGTCAAAATGCGAACTAGACTCGCAAAGCGTCTTCTTGATGAATTTGACGATGAGATGCCTCTACCATCTTCGTCTTCTCAACCTCCGGCTCAGTCATCTCGAAAAATGAAACGTAAGGAACTGTCGATAAAAACCATCTCCGAAGACTCCTCCCCTGCAGAATCTGAAGCAAGTCTGCCATCTCCACTGGTTGGCACTTCTACTGGGACCAAACGTCATCGAATCAAAGAATCAACACCGAGATCTCCACCAATGTCGGTAATCCCTTTATCTTTCTCTTTGCATGATGTTCCGGAGAACTTTTTTAGAGGTCATAACTTCGAATTTCTCTTTAAATCCTCAATTTATTAAAAATAGTTTATTTATGAGAAATCAATTGATATGTTTTACCACCAAAACTCACCCCTTCAACATCTCTTTAAATCCTGTGGATTGTCCTCCCTCAGCTCTCCTCCATCTATGACCTATCCAAAGTTGGTTCAACAATTCTATACCAACCTCAAACATAATGGTGACTGCTATACTTCCTTTGTCAAAGGAATATCATTGTTTTTTACTGCTATGGATTTAGGAAGCATACTGTCTATTCCTTTTATGGGTGATTACCCATTTACCCTTAAAGGACCGATCTACTCACCTCTGTCCCCTCTTGACCAACTTCAAACCATAATGGTTGACCCCACTCAAACTTTAATAATTCTTCTCAAGACTATTGATGTGTCCCCTATTACTATTGTCCCTCACAAAATATTGAGGTATAACCTTTTACCTCATATTGGTGGTGGGCCTGAATTCACATACCAGGACTTGGTCTTAGTTGCTCTGTTAATGAAAGGGAAACCTTTTAACTTCTCTCTTATGATGCTCAAACATATGGTTAACTGCATAAAACACTCCAAAAATGCCTTCCTTATAGTTGTTTTCTCATAAAACTGTTCACTCACTTCCAAATTCCCCTAGACAATGAAGGTTCGATCACCATTACTGATTCAATCGATTCTGTAAATCTCAAAAGTTCCCATTTCACACTGGTAGATGGAAAGTTCAAGCGAATTGCACCATATGTCCCCTCAGTTCCTCCAGCACCTACTTCCATCCCCCCTGCTCCACACCCCCTTCTCTTAAATTTTAACTCTTCTCAATACTCTTCTTACAAATCAAAACACACTCCATGCTAATGTAAAAGACATTCAACACCGCCTTTCTGTGTTAGAAAAGGGAAAACTCCCCATCAGACGAGCTGAACTTCACACTATCTTTCACACTGTGGAGGATGAATTCATTGATCTGCAGGCCGGATTTGAACTACAATCCAGGGCCATGGTGGAAGATCTGTAGCGGATACTGAATCGTAATGCCTGTCAACTAAGCACTGAACTAAAATTCATCTGCAACTAGATTGGGTCCCTAGGTCGAGTCACTAAAAGGCGCGTGAATGACTTAAGTGAAGAATTACAGGCCGAAACAGTCAATTCTCGCATCCTTGAGTGGCCACAGTGCAACTGGTTGGCTGAATACCAAGGTGACTTCCTGGACCTTCCTCTACCAATTCCTACCTTCATCGCTCGTCCTCCACGTTTTGCAGACACTATGTCTTTGGAAGAAATTGAACACCTTCGGCTACATCGCCCATATTTCACTGCTAGAGAGGCCAACCATGTTTATATTGATGAGGAGGATGCTTAGGTTCTTGCTCCATCTTTCCCCTTTTGCTCTCTGCTTTCCCTTTTTGATAAATGCCAAAGGGGCAGATGAATTATGACTGCTTGTCTGTCGGTTTCCATTTGCCATTTCTTGATTCAAGACTGATATTTCTTTAAATTTCCTGCATGATTACATACTTTTGGTTAAATTTCCTGCAAGATTACAGTTGTTGGGGTGGTATGTGTTCTGAAATTGACCTTGGTCTTTCTTATAGTTGCTCACATACTGTACCGACTCTGAGCTGATAGCACATTGATCCGTGGAGTGTGACCCCGCACAAATCTCACAAACGAAGGCAACTGTTTTCACCTTGCGTTCTGCCAAAGTATCTATCTTCTTAGTCATAGCTGCCATTTATGCCGACAACTGTGTAATGGCATCAACCTCCAACATACCTGCAACCTTGGGCTGTGGTATCCAAGCAGTAGGATTCTGATTATCATTCGCAACCATAGTCTCGATAAGCGTATAGGCCTTGTCATAGCTCTTTGCCCATAATGCCCCTCCTGCGGCTGCATCCACAATCGGTCTCGACTGCCATCCTAACCCATTGTAAAAGGAATTTATCACCATCCAGTCTGGCATACCGTGATGCGGACATTTTCTAAGCATCTCTTTATAACGCTCCCATGCCTCATATAAGGACTCGCCCTGGTTTTGCTCAAACTGAGAGATAGCTGTCCTCATTTTTGCAGTCTTGGCAATGTGGTTATTGGCCCTGACGGCAAAGAGTGTAACCAACTTCTAGCCTTATCTCTCAACGAAAATGGAAATAACCGTAGTCTGATGGCATCATCTGTCACCCCATTATATCTGAATGTGTCGCAGATCTCGATGAAGCTAAATAGGTGCTCATTCGGATCATCTGTTGCAGCACCCCCAAATTGAACTGAGTTCTGTACCATCTGAATCGTGCCCGATTTGATTTCAAAGGTGTTTGCTGCTATCGCCAGTCTGACTATGCTTGACTGTAGTCCATTTATGTTTGGCATGGAATACTCCCTTAGAGCCCGATGCTGTTCTCTTTGCTCAATTCTTTGTTCTTCCGCCATATCCGGTATAGTACTCTCTAACTGTGCTTGCAAATTTCTCCTCACACTCGTTTTCCAACCTTTTCCGTTTATATTAGCATGCACTGGTGTTAACTCTGAGTTGGATGATCGTGTGTGCATAAAACTCTACAAGTGCCTATAACCAAAAACAAAATATAAATAGAAATGAGAAACGATCAGAATTGTTTAAGTCATATAATTTAGCTTTAAACTGATGATAAGTATCTAAATTAACGCCTTTCCCCAGCAACGGCGCCAAAAAATTATTGCCTCTTTTATAGTTCTAATAAAAGAGCTCTAACTCATGCAAGTATACACAGGTCAACAAGTAATACAGGGTAAGTAGAGTATCGATCCCACAGAGAAAGTTGTTAAATTTAAACTATCATGCATCAATTAACTCACCTTATTTATATGCTTAGACTATTGACTAAAATTTTTGAATTAAGCTAATTATGATTACCAACTAAAAATAAGGATAATAATGAAATAAATATAATTTGGAAATAATGGGATCCTAACTTCATTCAATATTTCATCTAATCGCCACTATCATGCAAGAAATGTTCACATATCACAGGAAAATAGCCAAGAGCACGAATAGAGTTATAACCATTTTTTAATGCATTATAACCTACTTACACAGCATCTACAGATGTTAGACTCTATGTAATCACCAATACAACCAAAATCACTATATGTCTATGTGAAATTGCAATTATATTGATTTTAAGCTAAAGCCCTTATTCTAGCTCATACGGTGAAACAGTATATGTCTATCTAGTTCAAAAAATACACAAGCCATATACAACAGCCCCATATTCGTATGCCATCATGATTACAATCCATACCCATATGTTCATTATCAATTCCTTACAAGTACTGAGACGAATGGTGATCAGGCATTCATACATGTAAAACAATCATGACAGATAGTCCATATGATATGCAAAACAACCCTAAAATTTAAGTGTACAACCAAACTACATATTAAAATCCATTAGAATCCCATAATGGAGTTTAGTTCATGACTGAACCAAAAGCCATTATGGGATCAACGCTAACAATGATCAATAAACAAACAATTGAAGTAAGAAAGATAGAACGATCAAACCCAATCTATGGATAGAAACCAATGATCAACTATTAAATCCTAATAGAAATCCAATAGATAATAATCAAAATCCACGATGATAGAGAATTCCACGAAGACGTAGAGAAGTAGATGTTTTGGCTTTTTTCTACGTTGGAATCTCTCCAAAAGTGTAAACCCTAATTTTTATGAAAAGAATACGCTAAAAGTTATCGAGTGTGTGTCTGACACCAGTCAGAATCGTTTAAAAATAATTACACATCATTTAATTAACAATTGAAAATAAAACAAAATTACAGCGTCAGCATCGCGCGCGGCCGCGCGCTTCTATAGCTTCTCAGTCTCACGGCTGCGAGACTTGCAGTGTGTATGTCCAGTCCAACCGGCCTCTCGCGCGGGCGCGCGTCTGCTACCTCGCGGGAGAGCGTCTCTCCCCTCGCGGTCGCTCAACTTGCAGTAGGTCCTCATTGTTTAGCCATATACTCGCGCGGGCACGCGAGTCTAAGCTTGTCCCATCGCGCGGCCGTGCGGCTTGTACTCAGCAGGTTCTGGTTTTGCTGGTGCTGCTTATTCATTCATGCTTTATCCTCTTACTTGCTTGGCCTCCATGCTTCATTGTACCTCCATGCCATGCACATCCTTGCCTTTGCTTCGCCTTTACGCATCCATTAGCCTCTAATTCCGTCAAAATTAAGTCGATTCCTGCACTTATTCACCAAAAGGAGTTTTAAGTACATGCAATGCAAAATAACGTGAAATGCAACTAAAACACAATAAAATGTACTTGAGTTGGGCACAATTCGCATGAATTAGTATGCAATAAGTAGGTAAAAATATTACTTATCAGTGGCTGATACATATTGTTACGAATTTGCTTATAACTATACGGGATATAAAATGAGGAGCTATAAGAAATATGTTAGGCATCCGATTAGGCTTGAACCTTTTATCAATCACACTGATTTGTATCATGATTTTAGCGGAACATACCAAATTTTTTCCACCACGTGGTAGGCACTCAATCAGATTTGAACTTTTCACCAATCACTGGTATATAATATGATCTCAGCGAAATATCTCATATTACTCGTAACAGTATGACTGGAAAGGGATTTGATCATATTGTGATTAGCACACAATTTAGATATTACTATAAAATGCATAATTTGTGCATTTTGTTTCAAATGGTCATATTTCATAATAGGCTCCATGCAACGGTAACATACTCTGGTTGCCTATAAAAGAACATGATCTAATGACAAGAAAAATTAAGAAATACATACTACCTTTGATATACATAGAGAACAATTACGTATGTTTCTTCTTTACCTTCTTCCTACTGCTAACTGTAATCTTATTGAGGAAGTCTCTGAGGTTCATTTCCGAGGTGATCTTATAGCATATAATCTGGTAATATCTTTCTTGCTCATCATTGCATACTAGAGCCTTGTTAAGTGATAAATTATTTTGGTCAATAGACCTCTATTTGTATTTTAATTTCTCGTACAAATCAATTTCATCTAAATCTAAATTGTAATCTGGTTTGGATTACTGTATTATTACAATCAAGTTCGAAGAAAGCATAGGTGATTGAGAGTGCATAGGTGCACAAGGAGCAAAGGTGCACAAGTGGTTGAAACTTGTATTTTAATTGAAGTTGTTTAATAAAAGTGAGTCTCAAATATTAGTTGGTATTGAACGCGGATTAGACTACTATTATAGAGGATAGTAGTTGAACCACGTAAAAATTCTTGTGTTCATGTGATTGCTTATTCTGCTAAATTTTCTCATCATTCGGCTAACTATTAATCAAGCAACCTGCATTCAATTTCTATAAATTTACAAAATTAATTCATCAAATTGTATTCACATAATCACATTCAGAAAAAGGCTAAGTTTCTAAATTAAGCATTTTGCAAAGTTTTAAATAAACTCAACATCTCATCTTAACATTTTAATTTTTTTAGAATCCAGCCTCCTCCATTGAATATCCAAAGGAATTTTTATTTGGTCAAAAGTTTGACATTGTTTATTCCTACACTTATTCAACCCCCCTTGTAAGTGTGCCTACTTAAATTTAAAAAACACGCCCTTTAAGCTCTTAGTACATTTATGTCCTCCTCATTCTAATGGGGTGCATTTTTTACGCTTACAAAGTTGGGTTCTCATCACCCTATTGTTGTTCACCAAAATCAATTATTAAGTGACATATAATATACGACACACCCATCTTAGGTCCTCAATACAATTATATATTGCATGTCATGCAGTTTTATAATGTATTGAGAAACTTCCACAGTCTCGGACCATCACATTATTCCCTTGTTATTCTCGCTCGACCCAACTACACTCTTAATACCTGTAAGGAATTGTGAAGCAAAAGGGTGAGCATAAATAGCCCAGTAAAGAATATTATGACTAAGATAATTAATTTATCAATAGCCTTCATCGGTAATAAATCAAATATTTAGAACATATGGTAGATGATAAAAGTTTTCAACCATAATTGCAACAGAATCAACAATCCATTAGAAGAGTCAAGTAGAACATAATGTCTACTATCTCCTCCAAATTAAAAGTCCATCATTAATATTTCATTCTTGTAATACTCATCAACAGTTCTTTGTTGTACCCAAGACAAAGTCTCATCACCTATCTTAACCTGAACCACCAAAGATTATAGTTAAATTCACAATTCATATTTATAATCAGGTAAATCAACAGTCCATCTTTCCACTACGAGCCAAATACATACAACTGTAAAACCAAAAATCAACAGTCCATCTTTGCACGTAAGCCAAAGATATATAACTATAAAACCAATAATCAACCATCCATCTTTGCACATAAGCCAAAGATATACAACTGTAAAACCAATAATCAACAGTCCATCTTTGCACGTAAACCAAAGATATACAAATATAAAACTAATAATCAACAATACATCTTTGCATGTATGCCAAAGAGGATTTTTACCACATCATTTGTCTATAAAATAAATAATCCACATCACCGAATTATCCATGCACTACGGGCCAAGGATATTCGTTAGTATCACATCCACGAATTATCCATACACTACGGGCCAAGGATATTCATTATTATCACATCCACGAATTATCCATGCACTACGGGCCAAGGATATTCGTTATTATCACCAGTGGTCATAATCATACCAAATAAATGTCCATCAATGCACTACGGGCCAATGTGGACTTTTACCACATCATTTGTAACATTACAGATCATGATTATACCGATACATAATTCCTGGTCATAATCATACCGATCAATAGTCCATTTATGCACTATGGGCCAAAGATGACTTTCATTACAATATAAGCATGAGGATGATGAAAATGATATAAGCATTCAATTAAATGAGATCAAGGATAAATTTTAAAGATTTATAATTCAATTTATCCAGAGTTTAAAAATGTCCAAATTGTCAACATGATACTACTTTGTGAAGTAAAATTCAAGAATAATATTCATGTATCAAAAATAATTTGGACAGAAAAGAAATCAATTTTTGTAGTGAATAGTACCCCGGATGAATAGTACACGAGTGAATAGTGTCCCATGAATAGTACTTCATGAATAGTGATGTACGTATGAATAGTACCGTATGTATAAATAGTGTTGTATGTATGAATAGTGTCGTATGTATGAATAGTACTTCGGCATGAAAAGATTAAAATTTAACAAGAATCTTCAGAAAAATATTTCAGTGGAAAGATACTAGATGAAACGCAAATTTTAAGGATATTCTACTAATTTCAAGGAGTATAGAAGCAATACTTATCAACATGAGTGTAGAATTGGGAATAATAAACGAAATAATATTACTTACATATTACAGAGTATAGAAGAAAATATTATTTCTTAAGAATATTGAACAAAAATAATATCCCTAACGACTGTTGAACGAAAATAATATTCCTTACGAATATTGAACGAAGAATATTCCTTATGAATATTGAACAAAAATAATATTCCTTACGAATATTAAACAAAAATAAAATTCCTTACGAATACGAAATATAATATTGTAAGCAAATATGAAATAAATAATACACCTTACCTTAAAAGGAAAGTACTTCTGACTGGTATAGCGGGGATATTCTTGAAGAAAACTTGCACTATTTTCAACACTCAAAGCTTCCTTATATTCTAAAGAAATATTTGACGCCCCCAAAATAGGTATACATCACCCATTCTGAGTCGCCAGATATCACACTATAAAAATCAATTACAAATTTCATTTATACAACTGTTGAATTGTCGTACAGAATACGACCACGGTTAAACTGTGAGTTTTAATACAAATGTATGTAACTCTCATGGTTCCTCGACCACAACCTTACAATGGTACTTTATATAAAATTACAGTCAAAAACTGTTTTAGAAATTAAAATCTTTGGGAAGTGCTCAAGGAAACCTTCGTACATGGGAGGCCATGCGTCTAGGTTATGATAGATATCATATGTCCACAGAATTATCCTTGGTTGACCCAATAGACCCCAAAGAAAAACGAGAAGATTAATATCATCTTCTTTCCAATGGCGAGTCTTCTCTTGACATATAACTATCTCCACTGTCTCCAAGTGAAAATTATATTTCAAATAAACTCCAAGATCATATAGGTAGTGCTCGTAAATATACTCAGCAAGTGGATGTGCACAACCATGTCTTATGATAACACGAGGTTTTATGTCATTAGATATCTTGTATGATAGTGGCAAAACACCCTTCCAAAGTTGGGTTCACCTCACCCTATTCGGTTCACCAAAATTAAATATCAAATGACGTATACAATACGACACACTTATCTAAAGTTCTCAATAAAATTATTTCCATACTATTTAGGGAAAACCTTAACAGCTATAGACCACCGTTCTATTCCCCTGTTATCCCCGTTCGACTCGGCAACACTCTTATTACCTGAAAGGAATTATGAAGCAAAAGGGTGAGCACAACTAGCCCAGTTAAGAATATCATAACTAAAGATAATTAAATTATCAATAGTTTTCGTCAATAATAAATCAGAGATTTAGAACATATGGTAGATGATAAAACTTTTCAACCATAGTTGCAGCGGAACGAGCAATCCATTAAAAGAGTCAAATAGACCATCAGGTCTATTATCTTCTCCATGTTAAAAGTCCACCAATAATGTTTTATCCCTGTAACATCAATCAACAATTCATGTCCACAATCATATGAATAACTCATAATCATAATTGTGATTCTGAATTCCTTCTCGCACCCAGGACGAAGATAATTTTCATCACTTATCTTCACTTGAAACATCAAAAATCATGGTTATACCAAATCACAATTCCTGCTCATAATCATACTAATAAATTCATCTTTACACTACGTCCAAAGATATACAACTGTATAACCAATAACCAACAATTCATCTTTGCACTACAAGCCAAAGATATACAACTGTAAAACCAATAACCAACAGTCCATCTTTGCACTACAAGCCAAAGATATACAACTGTAAAACCAATAATGCTGAGACTCAGCTTAATAGTATCACGACCACGAATTATCCATGCACTACGGGCCAAGGATATTTGTGTTTTCAATTATGTTCATGATTATACCGAATATCCCTGGTCATAATCATACCAAGTCCATCTATGCACTGCGGGCCAAAGATGACTTTTACCACATCATTTGTAACATTACGGTCATGATTATACCGAATAATCCCTGGTCATAATCATACCAAGTCCATCTATGCACATAAGTCACATATGACTTTCAACACAATATAAGCATGAGGATCATGACAACGATATAAAGAATCAATCAAATAAGATAAATGATAAATATTAAAATTTATAATATAAATTATCTAGGGTTCAAGAATATCCCAATGTTATCAATCACTTAATAATCTCATAATCTAATATCATTAATATTATAAGAATATTTTAATTATTTCTTAAACTTATAAACAATTTATTTTAATTATTTATATTTTACCAAATAATGCATTTAATCATTCAAAAATGCCATCCTCATAAGATTTCATCACCAATGATCAAATCCCTTATCCAAAATCTGCATATACCCTATATAGGATTCCCAAGCCAAAAAATCTTATTTATCAATTTTTAACTTCATATAACATATTTAACTCATATACTCATAACTAGTGTATTTTCATGAAAAATACCAAATTAGTCCCAAAAATATTTCTTTTCTGGGATTTAGCAGAATATAGTCCCATATTGAACATATATTTTTCTCGAAATTTTTAAAATTCATTTACTATTTTTCATAAATCAATTTCTAATTAATTCCTTAAGAAATTAGCTACCTCAAGTTTAACTCCAGAAATTCCCAAATCTTGGCAGGATCTTACACATATTAATATGATCTTTCAGTTTAAATTTCATGGTTATCGGAGTTATAGAACTCCAGTTATAGCATTTTTCATGTCCCACAAGGCCGGAATTTTTCTCACAAACTAAGTGGCATAAACAGCCCTTTTAAACTTCTGGGCAGTAGCCTTTTTGGTGTTTTGTAGTTTTTGACTCCTTTGCTAAAATCAATCCACACGAAAATCTACAACACCTTTTCCAGTGATTCCACTTGGATAAGTTAGAAAACTCATAGATCTAACTTTAGAACTTGACCACACTCAAAAATTCAAAATATAATAGGAGATATGGTCAATTGAATTTCATATTCCATTTTCACCAAAATTTAATTTTCAATCCTTTGTGATTTCTAATAAACTTTCATGTTTTTACATAATAACCAACATAACTTATCATAACACTTACTAATACTACATATACCCATGATTTTCATCAGTCCAATGCTTTTATTATGACTTTCATCATAATCCACGTAAACATATCATTACCACAATTTAATAAGGAATGAATACAAAGGATCATTCACCATGCATATGGTAATCCACATAGACAGGTTATTCCAACAAAATAATAAAGAATGGAATAACTGAAGAATTCACCATGCATGTGATAGATCGTACATACAGGTTATTCTCAACAGAATAATAAAGAACAGAACCAGGTCAGGCGTAATTTGCACCGACAGGATATTCCAACAGAATAATAAATAATGGAACCAGGTCATGCGTAAACGCACAGACAGGATATTCCGACATAATAATAAAGAATGGAATAATTGAAGAATTTCACCATGTATGCAGTACTTCGTATAGACAGGTTATTCCAATATAATAATAAGGAATGGAATAATAGAAGAATTTCACCATGTATAGGGTAGTCCGCGTATACAGGTTATTCCAACAGAATAATAAAGAATGGAATAACAGGAATTCTCTTCATGAATACGAAAGAAATAATACCCCTTACCTTAGAACAAACTGGACATAGGAGTAGTGAAGTAGCAGAATACTTTTCTTCTTTCTCTCTATAGTTTCTCTCTCTAAAGTTTCAGTGAATTCGTAAAAAATAATGAAGGAATGAACTTCTATTTATAGGAGAATGGACTGAATAGTAACTAATCCATGAACGGTCCAGATTGATTTACTTTTAAATGGACGGTCCAGATTGGTTTATAATAAAATATTCTAATAAAACAAAATCTTTTAAATAAAATATAATATATTCTATTTATAATCTAATAAAATGAATAACTTTATAAAAGTATTCTATTTTATATAAAAAGATTTTTACTATGCAAACACTATGCATAATAAAATATAATATATTCTAATTATTGTATAATAAAATAAATAACTTTATAAAAGTATTCTGTTTTATATAAAAAGATTTTATTATACAAAACACTATGCATAATAGAATATAATATATTATATTTATAGTCTAATAAAACGAATAACTTTATAAAAGTATTATGTTTTATATAAACAGATTTTCTGTTTTATTACATTAATAATACTAATAAAACAAAACTTCATCATCATTATTATAACTCACATTATTAATCGACCAGGTCATTCCCAGGAAAGATGAGGCTTTCCAATAAGGATTTCTCCCTATTGGCGCGCAATTAAGTGATCAAACCTCTCTTTGGCAGAACTTCTAGACATCGTTAATATTGAAAATAATAATATTAATAACTTTGTTATCTCAATTATTGATTTAATAATATATAAAATATCGACAATAATTGAATCAAACTGAGTGACTTATCACGTAAGCATTAATAATCAATACAGTGTGCTACTATGCAACCACGTATTTTACCACCGATTATTTTATGACAACTTGCTTACTTTGAAAAAATTTCAAATGTCACCCTTAACTTTAAACTTTTATCAATTAAACAATTCACCAAAATAAAAAAAATTGAATACTTTTATTTCATAAAATTCGGGGTCTCACAAAATACGCTCAATATTATAGAAGAAGAATTCTCTAATTCTGGTGTGATTTTTATTTCTAAATTAACCATCCTATTTATAGGATAATGGCAGGATACTATTTAAGAAAATAATCACGGGTGAGCAGGAAATTTTTCACGGACGAATTCGGCGCAGAATCAAATTTTTTTTATTTTTACTATGTAACACTATGATGCACTATGCAGTACTCTACAAATACTATGCAGTACTTTATGCAACACTATGCAGTACTATGCAAATACTATGTAGATATGCAAATACTATGCAAACACTATGCAGTATTATGCAATATAATAAAATATAATATATTCTATTTATAAAAAGTTTTCTATTTTATTACTATTATAATAGTAATAAAATCAAAACTGAGATAGCTTTCTGCCGACAATTTTGAAATATGAGTAAGTTGGGGTCCATATAATAAGGCAAATTTATAACAAATAATTCATAAAAACCCCTCTATTTATCTCAATTCACTTGGCTTCACTAAACACATTTTTAATAACATTTATTCATCATTAATATTATAACTCACAATATTAACAACCAGATTATTCCCAGGAAATAGGGAGATTTCCGATAAGGACTTCTCCTTATTGGCGCACAATTAGATAACCAAAACCCTTTTCTCGATAGAACTTTCTAGACATTGTCAATAATGCAAATAATAATACGAATAACTTTGTTGTCCCAATTATTGATTTAATAATATAAAATATTGTCCAGATAATACTGTGACAATAATTGAATCAATAATATGAGATATTATGTAGCAACTATTGTGGCAATAATTGAATAAACTGAGTGACTTCTCACGTAAGCATCAATAATCAAAGATACTGTGAAATACCGTGTGCTTCTGTGCAACAACTCGTATTACTGTATTTTTATCACCGAGTATTTTAACAGTTTAATGGTAAAAGTCTTGTCGTTATTTATATAAAAAGATTATTTATGTCGCTTTCTAATTCGAAAGTTATTCCGTTGTGGGGTCCACCAATGATTGTGCCATCGTACGGATATTTCCCGACAAAAAGAATATTCTCCAACCAAACGAATATTTTATGATAACTTGCTTACTTTGTAAAATTTTCACATATCACCCTTAACTTTAACCTTTTATCAATTTAACAATTCACTAAATAGAATAATAATTATAAGAAAATTGAATACTTTCATTTCATAAAATTGGGGGTCTTACATATATGCAGTTATTTGGAAGTAGTGTTATGCCCCGTTTGCACCTATATACAAAGGGTTTGACTTTTGTATAAAAGTTCAATTTTAACAATATATAGCAGTGATGTTTTATAAAATATATTTTTCAAACCCTTGTGCTCAATAATAATTGAGGCCTTTGATACTTCCATTTTATTATGTGTTTGACTTGATTGATTTTATTTTCGAGATGTGAAGCATCTTCAAGAAAATAAGATATATAGCAGTGTCGAATTCCTTGTGGGCATGAGAGCCATCTAAGGATATTCAGACACCATAGATAATTTACAAGATGGTTGCAGCTGCAAAATGTCCATCACGGGAACCAAATCTAGATTCAGAAGCTGAATCTATGATCACATGATTCCTAGGCTCACATGAGAAATCAATATGTACAATAGCTAGAAAAAGAACTAGATTTGAGTAAATTTTAACCATTCTAGCTTCCACAGTTCCAGTTTAGTCACTATGAACCGGTTAAAACCAGAAATAGCCAGATTTAGGCAAATCTAGCCCGCAGGCTAAAAGATTAAATATCTACATTATGAAAGCAGTAAAGCAGATATTTATATAAAAGTGGTAAATATATATATATATATATATATATATATATATATATTGACGATCAACTGCCACAAAGTAAAGTCCAACTCCAAGCAAGACTTTGAAATATAAATATATATATCAGTAAAAGGCCACGAAGTGATCTCTAGGCCAAACAGGAATGTATGTATATATATAGAGCAATAAATGGCCACGAAGGAAACTCCAAGCCTGAAAAAATGTAAATATATGTATATATATATAAGTTATAAACGCACAGGATATTAAATTCAGGCTCAATCGAACAGAGTTCGATGATAATATATATATATATATAAGTATTTATATATATATATATATATATATATATATATATATATATATATATATAAGAAGTAAACGCATCGGATATTCTATCCATGCTCATTCGAATTCGAGTTCGTCAGTATATATATATATATATATATATATATATATATATATATATATATATATATATATACACACACACACACAATAAAAAGCCACGGATTGACGATCTAGGCATATCCACACAACGTGACTCTCAACATTAGTAGATATAAATATATAGATGTAATAAAAAGGTTAAAAACCTGAAAAATCTTACAGTGGGCTGCCAAGAAGACTTCAGATAGCTTTTGATGACAGAAAAATTGGTTTCCACCGGTTAAACTTCAGTATGTAACAAAACATGAGCTTACAAGTATTTAGAAAGAAGAATCACTCAGTTTAAAGCACTCTAGCAGTGTTTACAGGCTGAAATGGACAGAATTTTCTCTTCTTTTCTCTTTTTTTTCAAATGAGCTGCCAAGAGCTCATATTTAAAGACCAGATGGTTGTGGGTCTACCCATGGCTGCACTGGGTGCCTCTAACTATGTGGATCCCATCGTCTTGAAGTACATGTACTTTGGCCACGCGTTGTCTGCTCGAACCTTCATAACTTTTAATTCGGGCTTCCGGGATTCCGATAAAGGAGTGATGTACTTTTTCTGAAAGCTATTGTCGAGAGCTACACAATGACTGGGATTAGAGGTTGTACGAAGCCGGGAAGATGGATCCATGACCAGATCTCCAATTCTTTAAAGTCTATCTGGTATCCTGTCTTGTGTAGTTGTCACTCGGGATTTGAGCTATGGTTCTTGTGGGACACCTTTGTATGCAGTGTGGATTGAAATGTGTTGAGACGACGTGAATGTGGCATTGAGGTGGAAAAATGATGATTTAACCCCCATTGGGTTTATCTCCAGCTTTTACCTAGATATAGCAGTCGTTACTCAGGGTTATCTCTGAGATTTCTCTATTGTGAATGTTGAATGTCCTCAGGGTTATCTCTGAGGTATGCTTGACCTCCTGGGTGTGACGCCCTCAAAATAGGTATACACAACCCATTCTGAATCGCCAAATACATGGTACAGAATTTAAATACAAACTTCATTTATACAATACGACAAAACGTAGCTGAGAGTTTTAACACAAATATTATCTTGTAGACAATATTCGAACTCAAATGAAGTTCTCATTACATTTATTATCACACTATTTCATAAAATAGTGAGGACTACTATAGCCACCAGCTTGGACCGTCACTCCATTCTCCGACTAGTCCCAGCTATATTCTCTTTTTCTGAAGAGAATAATGAAAGAAAATGGTGAGCTCAACTAGCCCAGTAAAGAATATTATGACTAAGATAATGCAGAATAAATTATCGTTAGCCTTTAATAGTGTAAATATGATAGAATACAATAAACAACAAGTTTAACTGCAGCGAAATAAATAATCCATTAGAAGAGTTAAGTAGAGCATGATATCTACTATTTTCTATGATTTAAATGTTCATCATCAATATTTTATCGCTGTAACACAGCTCAATAAATAATCCACATCATCGAATTATCCATACACTACAGGCCAATGATATTCGTTAGTATCACATCCACGAATTATCCATGTACTACGAGCCAAGGATATCCGTTATTATCACCAATGGTCATGATCATGCCAACAACTGTCCATCAATGCACTAAGGCCAATGAGGATTTTTACCACATCATTTGTAATATTACAGGTCAAGATTATATCGATACATAATTCTTGGTTATAATCATACCAATCAACAGTCCATCTATGTACTACGGGCCAAAGATGACTTTCATCACAATATAAGCATGAGGATGATGACAATGATATAAGCATCAATCAAACGAAATCAAGGATAAATATTAAATATTTTTAATTTATCCAGAGTTTAAAAATATCCAAATTGTCAATATGTTAACTTATTTGTGGAGTAAAGTTCAAGAATAATATTCATGTATCAAAAATAATTTAAACAGAAAAGAAATTATTTTTTGTCATGAATAGTGTCCCGGGGGAATAGTACCCAAGTGAATAGTATCTCATGAATAGTACTTCGTGAATAGTACCCCGTGAATAGTAATTCGACATGAAAAGATTAAAAATTAACAAGAATATGCAGAAAAATATTTTCGTGAAAGGATACTCGATGAAGCACAAATTTCAAGGATATTTTACTAATTTTAAGTAGTATAGAAGCAATACTTATCAACATAAGTGTAGAATTAGGAATATGAAACGAAATAATATTACTTACATACTACAGAGTATGGAAGAAAATATTATTTCTTACGAATATTGAACAAAAATAATATCTCTTACCTTAAAAAGAGAGTATTTCTGACTGGTATGGTGGAGATATTCTTGAAGAAAAACTTGCACTATTTGCTACACTCAATTTTTTCTTAAATCAAAAGAAATACGCTCAATATTATAGAAGAAGAATTCTCTGATTCTGGTGTAATTTTTATTTCTAAACTAAGCATCCTATTTATATGAGAATGGTAGGGTATTATTTGAATTAGAAAATCATGGGTGCACAGTAAAGGATTCGCGGACGAATTTTGAAAAGTTTTTGATTTCACTATGCAGCACTATGCAAACACTATGCAGTACTATGCAACACTATACATAATAAAATATAATATATTCTATTTTATATATATTATCCATACACACACGACACACACACACATCACACACACTGATATATATATATATATATATATATATATAATAAAATAAAACTGAGAAAACTTTTTACCAATGATTTTGAAAAATGGGTAAGTGGGGGACTATGTAATAAGCCAAACTTACAACAAATACTTCATAAAAAAATCCCTTTATTTATCTCAATTCACTTGGTTTCACTAAACACGTCTTTAATAATATTTTTTTCATCATTAATATTATAACTCACATTATTAACAACTAGATCACTCACAGGAAAGAGGGGGCTTTCCGATAAGGACTTCTTCTTAGTGGCGCACAATTAGGTGACCAAACCCTTTTCCTTGACAGAACTTTCTAGACATTGTCAATAATAAAAATAATAATATGAATAACTTTGTCATCTCAATTATTGATTTAATAAAATAAAATATTGTGCAGATGATACTGTGACAATAATTGAATCAATAATGTGAGATACTATACAGCAACTACTATTGCAATAATTGAGTAAAACTGAGTGACTTCTCATGTAAGCATCGATAATCAAAGATACTATATAATACTGTTTGTTACTATGCAACTACGTGTATTACTGTACTTTTATCACCGGGTATTTCAACAGTTAACGATAAAAGTTTTGCCATTATTTTTATAAAGAATTATTTCTGTCGTTTTCTAACTCCAACGGTAATTCTTTTGTGGGGTCTACCAATAATTGTATCATCGTACGAATATTCCCTAATAAAACGAATATTCTCCGACCAAATGAATATTTTATAACAACTTGCTTACTTTACAAAATTTGTAAATATTATCCACAACTATAACATTATATCAAATCCACACCTTATTATTCAAAAATGATACTCAGAGAAAATTAAATCTTTATTCATAAAAAGTTGGGGTCTTACAACCTCCTCTTCTTATGAAATTTCGTCCTCGAAATTGGTGTACGTACCTGGCATGACGAAGAGGTGAAGATACCTTATTTTAATTTTAGTTTCTAACTCCCAGATTATTTCTTCAATTTCGTGGTTTCTCCACAAAACTTTGACTTGAGATATAACCTTTGAGCGTAGAATATGTTCCTTCTTATCCAAGATTTTAACAGGTACCTCTTTGTACGTTAAATCTTCTGCTATCTCTTATGGTTCTAATTCAATAATGCGGTTCAGGTCTTCCACATATTTACGTAACATAGATATGTGAAAAAAATTATGAACACGAGACATACTTTGCGGTAAGGTGAGTCGATAAGCCACATTTCCTACTCAATCGAGGATTTTAAATGGGCCAATGAATCGAGGATTGAGCTTTCCTCTCTTTCAAAATCTCTTTACTCCTTTCCATGGAGCAACACGTAATAATACATGATCTCCAACATTGAATTCCATGTCTTTTTGATGAAAATCAACATAACTTTTTTTATCGATCTTGTGAGATTTTTATACGTTGCTGGATCATTTGAATCTTTTCCATAGTCATACGTACTGATTCTGGTCCAAACAACGTTGCTTCACCCACGTCATCACAGCATACTGGAGAAAAACACTTTCATCCATAAAACGCCTCGATTGGAGTCATGCCTATACTTGCTTGATAACTGTTGTTATAGGAGAATTCCATCAATGGAAAGAACTAGTCCCAACTTTCTTTGAATTCAAGGACATGGAGTATTAATAGATCTTCAAGAGTTTGAATATTCCTCTCCAACTACCCGTCCTTCTGAGGATGATATGCCGAACTAAATCGTAAATCTGTGCTCATAGCTTTCTACAAACTGACCCAAAACTGTAGAGTGAATCTTGGGTCTCGATCAGAAACTATGGATACCGGCATACCATGCAGTCTTATAATCTCATTTATGTATATATGAGCAAGACATTCAAGTGAATAAGTTTCTCGTATGGGTAAGAAATGAGCAGACTTGGTTAATCTATCAACAATGACTCAAATAGCATCTATGCCTTGAGAAACCTTGGGAAGTCCAGTAACGAAATCCATGATAATATGCTCCCACTTCCATTCTGGAATTTCAAGTGGTTGCAATGGACCTTTTGGCACTTGATGCTCCGCCTTGACTCGTTGACAAGATAAACACCTTGAGACAAAACTTCGCGATCTCTCTTTTCATATTTCTTCACCAAAATATATGTCAAAGATCATGATACATTTTGATACTCCCAAGATGGATTGCAAATGGTGTGTTGTGTGCCTCCGTCATGACTTTATACTTTAAATCAGAGTCGTTAGGAACACACAGTATGGAGTTGACTCAAAATATTCCTTCTTCATTGATTCTTGCTTCTAGAATAGCACCTTTTTGTACTTTCTTTCTCATAAGCATCAGCTCCAGGTCTGTAACTTGAATAGCTTTAACTTTATCGATTAAGGTCAATTTTACTCATATATTTGACATCATCATATAGGTTCCTGAAGTCTTTAACTCAATCTCCATCCTTTGTAAGTTATACAAAATGGGCCTTTACGTTGACAATATCACACTCATTCCCGCATATGATCTTCTACTCAATGTGTTAGCTACCAAGTTCGCTTTTCTAGGATGGTATTAAATGGTATGATCGTAATCTTTCAATAGCTCGAGCCAGCGTCGTTGCCGTATGTTGAGCTCTTTTTGGGTGAATAAATATTTGAGGCTTTTATGATCTGTATAGATCTCCACTTTCTCCCTATATAGGTATTGCCTCTAGATTTTAAGCATAAAAATGACTGCTGCCAACTCTAGATCATGATTAGGATAATTTCTCTCATATTCTTTGAGTTGTCGTTACGCATAGGCTATGACTTTACCATGTTGCATGAGATCACATCCTAACCCTCTGTCTGAAGCATCGCTGTAGATGACAAATCCCTCCGAACCAGATGGTATTATCAGAACAGTTTCTCAGATGAGTCTCCTCTTGAGTTCTTGAAAACTCTTCTCACATTTCTCGCTCCAATTGAATTTTGTATCTTTTCGAGTCAGCTGAGTTAATGGAGTAGCGACTCGAGAAAATCCTTCCACAAATGTCTGATAATAACCAGCTAAGCCCAGAAAGCTACGTACTTCGGTCACTGACTTAGGTTGCTCCCAGCTTTGAATTGCTTCAATCTTTGTCGGGTCAACAGATATTCCATGATTTGATATCATGTGCCTAAGAAATGCTACTTCCTCAAGCCAAAACTCACATTTCTTCAACTTGGCATATAGCTTGTTTTCATGAAGCTTTTGGAGTATCAGCCTCAAGTGATGCTCATGATCTTCATGGCTTTTGGAGTAAATGAGGATGCCATCAATAAAGACAACCACAAAATGATCCAAATATTCCTTGAATACTCGATTCATCATATCCATGAAGGTAGTAGGAGCATTAATCTGTCTAAAAGACATGACTAGGAATTTGTAATGCCCGTATCGAGTTCTGAAAGCAGTCTTTAGAATGTCATTAGTTTTAATCTTTAACTAATGATATCTAGAATGAAGATCGATCTTTGAAAAGAATTTAGCGCCTTGTAACTGGTCAAATAGGTCATCAATGTGAGGCAACGGGTACCTATTTTTGATGGTGACATAATTCAACTCCTGATAGTCAATGCAAAGTCGCATACTCTTATCTTTTTTCTTTATGAACAGAACAGGAGCACCCCAAGGAGACGTACTAGAATGAATGAAGTCGATGTCTAACAACTCCTACAGTTGGATTTTTAAATCCTGAAGTTCAATAGAAGTCATTCGATATGGGGCTTTGGAAATGGGTTTTATACCGGGTTCAAGGTCAATACAAAACTCGATTTCACGCTCTGGGGGTAAGCCAGGAAGTTCTTCAGGGAATACGTCAGAAAATTTATTAACAATAGAAATATCATTCAAATCTGACGTTTTTTTGTTTAAATTCGCGATATGGGAGAAGAAAGCTTGACATCCGTTTTTCAATAAACGAATGGCTTTGTGGTTTGATATGACAGTGATTGACTTTAGTGGTTTGGTTGCTTGAATTCGCATAATAGATTGGTTAGGAATATGAAATCTAACAACCTTACGAAAACAATCAATTTTAGCATGATGAGTAGTTAACCAATCAATCCCTAAAATCACATCAAATACAAGTATTTTCAAAGAGATAAGATCAACAGGTAACGTGAGTGTGCCGATTTGAATCAAACAAGATTTATAAACAGTGGATGTAATGAAGGTTTCTGCCAACAGAGTTTCAACAGATAAGTCAAAGTCTAATTTTTCTGGAGTCAAATTTAAACGTTGAACGCAAGTAGGTGAAATAAAAGAATGGGTAGAATTAGTATCAAATAAGATATAGACTTCGCAAGAGTTTATGATTAGCTTACCCGTGATAACTTCATTCGGGTTCCTCACTTTTTGGGAGGTCACGAAAAATGCTCTCCCTTGAACTACCGGCTTTGACTTGTTTGGGACAGCCTTTGGTGTCTCCATCCCAGCTGGACTTGACATCACTACACGACAAAATTGAGCTAGGTGACCTTCTCTTCCGCAATTATAACACGCTTTGGGTTGCTGTGTACAGTTTGGACTGATGTGTCCCTCCCCTCCGTATTTGTAGCATACGACCAGTGGTCATTCTCCTTCTTTGAAAACAGGTGTTGGTGCTGCTGTCTTTCCATCATTGTTGAACCTTCTCTTCTTGAAATTTCCACATGACTTATTTCTTCCAGGATTACCACCGAAGTGGTTACCATTTCTGGCATGTTGATTTCCTTCATGTTTGTTATCACCGCTTTGATGACTGCTACCAGTGATATTATCATTTTGTCAGCTGCTATCTCTTGGTTGGGTTGACTCATTATCTCACTCCAATAACTGAGCCTTATTTACAACATTTGAATATAAGCAAATTTTGTGAGAAATGAGGTATTGAAGTATTTTGGGTTTCAAACCTCTTAGAAACATTTGCGTCATACGCTCCTCATTATCTACCAAATGAGATGCAAACCGGGATAACTCCGCAAACTTATCCTCGTACTGCGATACGATCATATTGTTGTGCTCCAACTTGATGAATTCCACCTCCTTCATGTGACGAATACATTCAGGAAAGTACTTGTCATTGAAAGATTCTTGGAACTTCTCCCAAAACATCTTTAATGCGGCAGATTGAGTACGTTTTACAGATTTCCACCAATAATCTACCTCTCCTCGCAACATGAAGGTGGCAAATGGAACCTTTTGCTCCTCGGAGCATCCCAAGACATCAAATATCTTGGTTATCTGTTTAATACACGTCTCTGCCTTAAGTGGTCCTGGCTTTCTCAAAAACTCCGGTGGTCCTAGCTCCTTGAATTACTTAGCGGTGACCAGCCGTGAGTTGCTAGTGTTTCCACCTTAATTTTGAACAAGAGTCTCTCTCGCCTGATGTTGCATGAATTGCAGAAACCTCCTAAACTTCCCGTCGTTCTTCATTTGGTCGGTGTTGTTGTTTACATGAGAATTATTGCCTTCCTGATGCACATTATCCTGGTTATTGATCATCTGTGACTCAATGGTCTCATGTGCTCCATTGCTAATCTCAACAATTTCAGATGCCATTTTCAAACACTGCCACAAAACAAGGGTTAATTGACATGCCGCATATTATCCCTATATTCTGACCGACCAATTAAATAACAAATAAGCTTAGGAAGGTCATACTAGCGAAGGATTTACCCGTCTCTCCCCTCCTAGTTCTAGACTCAAATCTCAGCCAGGGATCATATCCCTAAACTTTGATACCAACTGTGACGCCCCCAAAATAGGTATACACAACCCATTATAAGTCGCCAAATACATGGTATATAATTTAAATACAAAGTTCATTTATACAATACGACAAAACGAAGCTGAGAGTTTTAACACAAATATTGTCTTATAGACAATATCCAAACCCAAATGAAGTTCTCATTATATTTATTATCACACTATTTCATAGAATAGTGAGGACTATTATAGCCACCAACTTGGATCATCAATCAATTCCCCGACTAGTCCCACCTATACTCTCATTTCTTGAAGAGAACAATGAAAGAAAAGGGTGAACTCAACTAGCCCAGTAAATAATATTATGACTAAGATAATGCAGAATAAATTATTGTTAGCATTCAACAGTGTGAAATTGATAGAATACAATAAACAACAAGTTTAACTGCAGCGAAACAAACAATCCATTAGAAGAGTCAAGTAGAGCATGATATCAACTATCTTCTATGATTTAAAAGTTCGTCATCAATATTTTATCGTTGTAACACTGCTCAATAAATAATCCAGCTCATCGAATTATCCATACACTACAGGCCAATGATATTTGTTAGTATCACATCCACGAATTATCCATGCACTATGGGCCAAGGATATTCGTTATTATCACCAATGGTCATGATCATGCCAACAACTATCCGTCAATGCACTATGGGCCAATGAGGACTTTTACCACATCATTTGTAACATTACAGGTCATGATTATATCGATATATAATTCCTGGTCATAATCATACCAATCAACAGTCCATCTATGCAATACGGGAAAAAGATGACTTTCATCACAATATAAGCATGAGGATGATGACAATGATATAAGCATCAATCAAACGAAATCAAGGATAAATATTAAAGATTTTTAATTTATCCAGAGTTTAAAAATATCCAAATTGTCAACATGATAACTGCTTTGTGGAGTTAAATTCAAGAATAATATTCATGTATAAAAAATAATTTGGACAGAAAAGAAATCAATTTTTATCATGAATAATGCCTCAGGTGAAGAGTACCTGAGTGAATAGTACCCTGTGAATATAACTTCGGCATGAAACGATTAAAAATTAACAAGAATGTTCAAAAAAAATATTTCCGTGAAAAGATACTTGATGAAGCGCAAATTTCCAAGATATTCTACTAATTTCAAGGGGTATAGAAGCATTACTTATCAACATAAGTGTAGAATTAGGAATATGAAACGAAATAATATTACTTACATACTACAGAGTAGGAAGAAAATATTATTTCTTACAAATATTAAACAAAAATAATATCCCTAACCTTAAAAGGAGATTATTTCTGACTGGTATGGCGGGGATATTCTTGAAGAAAAAATTGCTCTATTTGCTACACTCAAAGTTTCCTTAACCCAAAAGAAATACGTTCAATATTATAGAAGAAGAATTCTCTGATTTTGATGTGATTTTTATTTCTAAACTAAGCATCCTATTTATAGGAGAATGGCAGGGTACTATTTAAATTAGAAAATCACGGGTGCACAGTAAAGGATTCACAGACGATTTTCACTAACGAATTCTAAAAAAAATTGATTTTACTATGTTGCATTATACAGCACTATGCAAACACTATGCATAATAAAATATAATATATTCTATTTTAAATAAAGAACAAAACTTATAATATATATATATATATATATAATATAACAAAACTGAGATAACTTTCTACCGACGATTTTAAAAAATAGGTAAGTGGGGGTCCATGTAATAAGTCAAACTTACAATAAATACTTCATAAAAAACCTCTCTATTTATCTCAATTCACTTAGCTTCACTAAACACATTTTTAATAACATTTTTTTATCATTAATATTATAACTCACAATATTAACAACATGATCATTCCCAAAAAAGAGGGGGCTTTTCGATAGGGACTTCTCCTTATTGGCACGCAATTAGGTGACCAAACCTGTGACGCTCCCAAAATAGGTCCAATCAATCCAACCTATTCTGAGTCGCCAAATACATGGTACAGAAAACAACTACAACTTTATTACTACAATTGTCGTGCAAAATACAACAACACATATGTTGTGAGTTTTGATACAAATATATACCAACTGTGACTCTAGACACCAACTTGGATAGTGCGTCACAATGACACCTTATATAAAAGTACAGTTAATAACTATTTTAGAAATTAAAATCTTTGGAAAATGCCCAAGAAAACCTTCGTACATGGGAGGCCATGCGTCTAGGTTATGATAGATATCATATGCCCACAGAATTATCCTTGGTTGACCCAATAGACCCCAAAGAAAAATGAGAAGATTACTATCATGTTCTTTCCAATGGTGAGTCTTCTCTTGACATATAACTATCTCCACTGTCTGCAATTGAAAATTATATTTCAACCAAACTCCAAGATCATATAGGTAGTGCTCATAGATATACTCAACAAGTGGATGTGCACAACCCTGTCTTATGATAACACGAGTTTGTATATCATTAGACATCTTGTATGATTATGGCAAAACACCCTTCCAATGTTGGGTTTGCCTCACCCTATTGTTGTTCACCAAAATCAATTATTAAGTGACGTATAATATATGACACACACGTCTTAGGTCCTCAATACAATTATATATTGTATGTCATGCCGTTTTATAATCTGTTGAGAAACTTTGACAGTCTCGGACCATCACACTATTCCCCTATTATCCCCGCTCGACCCAGCTACACTCTTATTACATGAAAAGAATTATGAAGCAAAAGGGTGAGCACAAATAGCCTAGTAAAGAATATCATGACTAAAGATAATTAAATTATCAATAGCCTTCGTCGGTAATAAATCAGAGATTTAGAACATATGGTAGATGATAAAATTTTTCAACCATAGTTGCAGCGAAACGAGCAATCCATTAGAAGAGTCAAATAGACTATAAAGTCTATTATCTTCTCCACGTTAAAAGTCCACCAACAATGTTTTATCCCTGTAACATCAATCAACAGTTCCTTTCCACAATCATATGAATAACTCATAATCATAATTGTGATTCTAAATTCCTCTTCGCACCCAAGACGAAAATAATTTTCATCACCTGTCTTTACACGAAACATCAAAGATCATGGTTATACCAAATCACAGTTCATGTTCATAATCATACCAATAAATTCAGCTTTGCACTACGGGCCAAAGATATTCATTAACAGTTCATCTTTGCACTACAGGCCAAAGATATTCAACAACAGGTCATCTTTGCACTACGGGCCAAAGATATTCATCAATAATTCATCTTTGCACTACAGGCCAAAGATATTAATATCTCAAAGAAATACATAATTATTTCATAATTTATATAAACCATAATTATAACCATGTTGATCAATTCACCTTTGCACTTAAACTAAAAATATTCAATTGTAAATTCAATGGTCATGATCATACCAGTCAACGATTCAACTTTGCATTACTGGCCAAAGAGAACTCATAGTCACAATCATACCAATAATTTACCTATCTTTACACTCAACTCAAAGAGAAATTTCTTCACCAGGATTATAAAAATGTAATATATTACTTTATAATCTCATAATTTAATATTATTAATATTAAAACAATATTTTAATCATTTCTTAAACTTATAAATAATTTATTTTAATTATTTACACTTTACTAATTAATGTATTTAATCATCCTAAAATGCCAAACTCATAAAATTTCATCACCAATAACCAAAACCCTCATCAAAAATCTACATATACCTTATATAGGATTCCCAAGCCATAAAATTCTATTTTTCAATTTTGTTACTTCACATAACATATTTAATTTATTTACTCATAACTAGTCCATTTTAATGAAAAATAACAAATCAGTACAAATAAATTTTCTTTTCTGGGATTTAGCAGAATATAGTCCCATATTGAACATATATTTTTTTCAGAATTTTTAAAATTTATTTACTATTTTTCATATGGCCAAAACTGCCGAATATTGAGATATTTATCATAAATTATACTTTTATCCAAAAATTCCAAAATTTATTGGGTATACTGATATTATATAGATGTACTCCCAATAAAAATTTCTTCAATTTTGGAGTTAACCACAAGGAGTTATAAGGGTTTTCTTTTAAAATAGTATTTTCCCATAAAATTCATAACTTCTAATCTATACATTCAAAAATCGCCATTTTTAGACACAATCTAGAAAATCATCAAATTATCATTTCAAATTTTTTCAGAATTTTTGAAGGTCGGAAAAATTACGAAACATGAAAAACATAATAACCCTTACAATCTCTTACCTCAAAAGAGAAGTATTTCTGACTGGAACATCGGATGTAAAGCTGAAGGAAACTTGCACTGAATAGCAATTCTCAAAGTATCTAAATACTCACAAAAATACGCTCGATAATATAGAGGGAGAAAACTTATATTTCTTGTGTGATTTTCAATTCTAACTTAAGCGCCTATTTATAGGAAAATGCTAGAACGCCAAAGAAAACTAAACTAATAAAATAATATTATATTTTCTTTTTTCTCATCTTCTACGCCACCAACCATTCAATGACCAGCCATCACACTTGAAAAATTTTCTAGCACATGTTTTCCACCAAAAATAAAAAGTGGGTCCCACCCAATTTTAATAAAAATTATTTTATTTTCCAAAACTTCAGTAATTTATAATAAATAGCCCTTTTATCAGGAAAAATACAAATTTTATGTCCATTCCACCCGAAATTTAATTCTCTATAACTTTGTAGCTTTAAGTTTTTCTAAATTTCAGACATAAAATATCCAAAATCCACAAACGGATGATTTTTAACACCTTTTAAAATTCATAACAAATCATGCGTTAATTTTTAACGGTTCAAAATTTGTGGACATATACTCAACTTATATATGTATAACATATCCAAAAATCACAACAATCCAATGGTCGGATTAAAATTATAACTCACGTAATAGAGCTTTAAGAACACCGATTTGATTTTTTTAATACCTCCAGTCCGACAAAATACTGATAAAATACCTCAACATTAATTCCTTCATTTATAATCACATAAAATAAATAAATCCATCATTTATATCCTCATCAAATAAATATTTTCTTATCAATAATTAATTATTCATAAATAATATTACAGAATCACAATAATGACAACCAGGCAGTTCCCAGAAAAGAGGGGGCTTTCCGATAAGGATTTCTCCTTACTGGCGCGTAATTAGGTAACCAAACCTTTCCTTGACAGAACTTTCTAGACATTACCAATAATGCTATCTAATAATATTATTCAAATAATATGAATTATTGATCTGATAATGGGAAATACTGTGCAGTGACAATTATTGAAACAAAAATAATATAAAATATCAACGCAGTAATTATTGAATCAATAAAATAAAATATTGAACAGTAATTACTGTAACAATTATTGAGTAGTGCTTTCTTACGTAAGAATCAATAATTCAAAAATATTGTGCAATACCGTGTGCTACTGTGCAATCACTTGTATTACTATATTTTAACCACTGGGTATTCCAACAGTGTTAATGGTAACGATTACGCAACCACGTGTATTACTGTACTTTTATCACCGAGTATTTCATTAGTTAACGGTAAAAGTTTTGTTGTTATTTTTATAAAAAGTTATTTCTGTCGTTTTTTAACTCCGATAGTAATTCCGTTGTGGGGTCCACTAATGATTGTGTCATCATACAAATATTCCCTGATAAAAAAACGAATATTTTATGACAACTTGCTTATTTTGCAAAATTTATAAATATTACCCACAACTATAACATTATATCAAATCCACACCTTATTATTCAAGAATGATATTTAGAGAAAATTAAATTTGTATTCATAAAAGTTGGGGTCTTACACTAGGGTTGTCTCCGGGGTTGGACTGAGTATCCCGGGGTTGTATCCGAGGTTGAAACTGATTTTTCCAAGGTTGTCTCTGGAACTGGAACTGCATCCCTCGGGGTTATCTCCGAAGTTTGGAACTGAATCTCCTGGGCTCGTCTCCGGGATTGCAACTGAGTAACTCGGGGTTGTCTCCGAGATTGAGAATTGTATCTCCCGGGGTTGTCTCTGGGGTTGAAACTATTTTGACTTACAGGGTTATCTTTAGAAGACGATTCTGCCCTCCTGCAGGGTTAGCACCAGGAATGCAAAATTTCGAGTGTCTACAGAATGTTGGAAAGTACAAATATTAAATTAACTCCCAAAATCCATTAGGAATTAAAATAATAATAATAATAATAATAAGACTCATTTTATTAATTTATATTTAAAATTTCCAAAATATTAAATAATAAATTTTAAGCTATTTAATTTATTCTATCACCATAGATTAAATTAAATACACTTAACTTATTATTATGATTATGCTATTAACTTCTTAAATAATTAATCTTCCTTTTGCGGAGTGACCCTTTAAGTTCTCCATATTAAACCGATTGTGAATAAATCAATTAGAACAATTCTAATCTTATTTAGATAAATAAATTAAACTATTAATTTATTTAAACAAATAATATTTATTCTACAATAAAGATAAGCCTCCTTAGTAATCAACGACTTTCTAGATAAGATATATTTCAACATTAATCATAAAAGAATCTTTGAGTAAATAATTATCGCACAATTCAATCCTTCCACCATACAATTTCCCAATTAAATATAAGACATGGAATTTCTGTCAAGTCTTATTTTATTTAAATATATGTAATTCGATTCCAAAATGCACAACTCCGAATAAATGCAAATTAGAAACTCCTTTCTAATTTCATTCCACCTTGGCTGAGGATTCCTGAGTTGTCATTTGTCGAATCACATATGACATATCTCTTCTTTTATTAGAAGTAATAGATTCTTTATTGATCATACATTATCTCCATATATAACTTATTACACCCAAACATACCATTTGATATACCCTAAGGGTCTTAAGGGACATGTCAAAGTATAACTTATTATATACAAAATACTATGACGATCTCAAGTCTAAGGATCACTTGTACTACTATCACTACAGGAATTCCTATTTACATGAAAGTAAAACTCCATTATGTATTCCTTAGCGAGTCACGTTCAGTGAACTTATTCTCCAATAAGCACCTACATACTTGCTTTAGCGTCTCCACATAAATAATCACGAGATGAATCATCTTCATCCAAATGAGCAAGCAACGTACGTACCAATCTATCCGGATTCACTAATTCTCTTTTTAGTATCCATTGATTGAGAAAATTTTAGTTTTAAGCTATCTAAGAATTTAGATATCATTAGCATGATTTCATCATGATTCTAAAAGCATTGCTTAAAACTATGGGTTTATCACATATTATTAAAATAGCACCATGTGGAAAATTAAATGTCTTTAAATAAATAATTCTTTAATTAATAAATGAATAAGATTGTTTACAAAGTATATGTTTTATCTTCATACATGATTGTCTTGTATACATACTACTTTCATTAGCAGCAAAACAAGTTTCACAAAATAAGATATTTTTAGAAATGGCAGCAATTCGACTTTTGATCATCCGTTGTGTATTATTTATTTGAATTTTCTTGCCTTTTATAGACCTTCCTTGAAATCTCCCCATTTGAAACTTATCGTTACTTCATTCTTACTTGAAAACTTGTAGATCTTTCATTTGTTGACTCTAAAAATGTATGTTAACTTTGGACCATATCACAACGTTTTCATCGTACTGACAGCTACAGAAATGGGCACGTGATCGAGTTCTGTCTTTTAACTAATATTGTTGTTGGATACATTCTCATGAAATGCCCCTTCTCCTTAACCTCAAGTATTTTAATAAACTACCTTGGGATCTTCACTATACAATGATCAGCATTGTCAGTTATTGTCAGAGCTGATGAACTCTACAATTTTTCCTAATCATAGAGTTGAGTGACCAGATATGGAGTATCTGACTTGACAAACTCTATGTTTTACACTTGGCTTAAGTGTACTCTATGATGTTCTTCCTTAAACTTGTAAGAATAAGCCTTTGTCTTTTTTTTGTTAATAATCTTTAACTTTTCTCTGATTCTGCGATTATTGTTTATACTCTACGAACTTTTAAAGTTTATTTGGCAATTCTACAAACATAGAGTATTGGCAATTTTAGCACTACGATCTTTAAAAATGTGATCAGTAAGCTTTAAGATTTTCAACTGCTTGCTTTACGAACATCTTCAGACTTAAGCTCTATACAATACATTCACTCTACAAAGTTGGATCAACCTCACAAATTTGACCCTTACACCAAGTCCTTTTACACCAATTTCAGTTTAAGGACTGTACAAAAGCTAATGTAAGGTTATAAAATGAGCAAACATTTTGTACTCGATTCGTATTTTTTTTTACTAAAAGTTTGATTCAAGCTCGATACAAAATATAAGTGATTCAAATATGAGAAAATTTTAAAGTTCAATAAATTACTCGAAACTCTTCAAATTAAAATTTTTTATTGATACTCAGATCATATTCGTTCAAAAAATTCAAACTGCTCGGGTTCGATTCAAGATCGTGCTCAACTTTATAGCTAAACGAGCCTCAATCAAATCTTATTTTATACTCGATAAATTTTGTGAACCAAATCTGAGCAACTCAATACTCACCTCGACTAGATTTATTTACACCCTTAGCTACTGGTTACAGATATACATTAATTTCAAACATCATCATCAAATCTAAATCATTCATTGTACTAACAATCTCTCCCTATTTGATGATGAGAAAACCAATAGTTTCAAACAATCATCCATTCTAAATGTAAATAATTCAAAATTTTAAACATCATTTATATAAAGTGAGTAAATGTATTTCTAGGGAAAGAGAATGAATTTGTTTATAGAAGAATCGTTACAGAATAAAAAAATTATAATAAAAAATAAATTTCTTTACCGTCTACCTTTTTTGCTTCGAGGAGGATCTCTTCTCTCAGCTTCTCTTCTCCTGAGGTAGCTTTCTCTCCCTTCTTCTGATCTTCTTTAAATCTCTTTCATCTAGTGTATGGGTCCAACATTTAACATGTTGAATCTTTCTTCTTCTTCTATGTGAATCCCTTAAAGATTTCTATCCATGAATGACAGATCACTAGTTGGGAGTCGTGAGCCAGTAGGGGTTATTGCTGTAATACCCCGAAAAAAAATATAATAAAATAAAATAATAATAAAAAAATAATAATAAAAATTATTTTGTTTTAAAAAAAAATATTAATTGGACATTGTATTTTATTTGGGCCATGTGGTCATTTAATTTATATGGGCTAATAAATATTAATAAATGTGGATAAATTAAAAATTTTAAAGTTGGGCCTTAAAAACTAATTTAGTTTAATTTATATGTGGGTAATAATAAATCCTATTAAAAATAGGAGAGTAAATAAGATATATTAATTAATAAATAAATAATTACTAAACCTAATCTTACTTTCTTATATGAATCGGAAAAAAAAAGGGCAGCGACTGAGAGAGAACTGATCGAGAGCCACGAGGAGAGCAATTTATATTATGTTGCTAGGTATTTCTGGTAAGTATTAACTATAGTTTCTTGGATTTAGCAGTCATTAATTGAGATCATTATGCAAGCATGTATATATGTCATATGATTTGGATTACATGTGAAAGTATTGTTATGAATTAATGGAAATCATGTGTGGATGGGACATGTGTAATAATAAAGTATTACAAGCAAGAGATGTTGAATTGTTGAGTATGATTATGTTAGTAGAATTAATTGTTAAAATTTTGAATACATTAGCAAATTTAACTCTATGATGGTAATATGATAACAATAGTTGTCGAATTGTGTTGCTTCCTTGGTGCATCTGACTAAAGAAGTAAAAGCATATATATACATATATAAGATACTTTAATTTAATATTTGACTCTTATTTTGAAAGGAACAAAGAAAAATTAAAAAATTAAAATTATTTAGTAATTAGTAATTTAACGCATAGTTTATTAATTTATTTTGTTAATTTGTTTAATTAGTTTGAACGGAGGGAATTTAAAGAGTTATTTTTGGAATATAAATTTTGGAGTATTAATAATTGATAAAAGGCGATGATTAAAGGCATATTAAATAGATTATGAATTATTTTGAAATTATTAGTTTGGATTATTTTTAATTTGAGGTGAATATGTTTAGGTTGCGAATAACGTTTCGTATTTGATATCGTTGGTATTTGAGGGTAAGATTTTGTGGAGTGTGCTATAAATGGTTTGGAAGTTTCAGGTACGGATTTCGTACTCTTTCAGCGACATTCTTGTTAAATTTGATTTGTTCGTTTTGTCCCTTATTTCGAATTTCGTTATTCTTTCACATAACTGTTTCTTGTGAAATTCATATAATAGTTTCATTTTGGAGTTGATATATATGACTCGTATTTGTACTCTTTGAATTAGATTATCATGTTTAGTATTTATTTTGATAATTGTAGAGCGGTACATGTTGCAACCTTCTTTTTGAAATCTTGTGACTGGAATTTGATTTGATTCAACATGTACATATAAAACCCTTTTTGTTGGTATTATATCGCATGTGTTATGACATGGTATTTTGTTAGAATATACCGTAGGGTATACCAGAGTTATAACCACCTGTGGGGGTACCACAGGCATGTCGTCTTGGCACGAGAGGCATGACACTTTCCGTGGCGGTGTGATTAGTCCACGGTGTCTCCGTTTTGGGCTCCAGAGGAAGTGGGCCATTTGGTGTTTTGTTGTGGGAGGTGTATGGGTTAACCCTAGTTTTCTGTTCTGCGGATTGGTGATGTTGTGCCGAACACACCTATCCGATTTGCATACATTTGGATCCGCGGTCCAATGTGTGATTTTCCTGTGTGGCATTAATTTGACTTGCATGTGTGGCATTGTTTTGATGTGCGTGTGTGGCATTATTTTGGTTGCTTATGTGGCACCATTTGATTTGCCTGTGTGGCATTGTTCTGACTTGCCTGTGTGGCAATGTATATTTCTGAGCTCACTCGGTATGAAATAACACCCAGCCATTTGATTCAGCCTATTATTTCATTGTATTAGTTTTGTTTGTTTATGTTCAATTTAATTAATTGAGTTAGTTACTTCAGTTCATTCTTCACTCTTCTGTTTGTTTCGTTAAATCTGTTTATTCAGATAAATTCTATTCAGACGTTGGATATCATATTTTCGTCAGTCTTTAAGCTTGAGGCTTTGTTAAGTATATTCCTTCAGTTGATTTTGTATTTCAGTTATACATCTTTGTATTATCTATATTCGTACTGGGCAATTGGCTCATGTTGTGTTTTTCTTCCGACAGGTTTGCAGGGGTGATTCCGGGCTAGTGTGATGAGAGTGTTGCCTTTGACCGTCTAGGTCGTTTCAAACTTTAAGTTTTGATTATTTGGACTCTGTTTGGAGAATTATATTTAGTATTTTATTAATGGATCACCACTATTAATATTTTGAGGTTATTAGTGCTCTGTTTACTTATTTTGAGGTTGGTTGTGTTTTGTATGTGACCTCCCTTTCCTTTTCGAGAAGAGGGGGTTACAGAGATAGTATCAGAGCTTAGGTTCTTTCTTGTAGAAAACCTATTTAGGTTTGACCTGTGAGTTGTGGGTAAACCATTGGGTAGACGTAGGAGTTGATTCGATTTTGTTAATTATTTGGTTGGTCTCTATTTTGACTAACTGTCGATTTCTTTTTGATTTGTAGTTGATTTGAGGAAAGTGGAATAATTTATTATGGTGATTGAGTAATGATATTAGTTAAGAATTGTGATTTAATCATTGAGGTGAATAAAGTTATACTTTGTACGGATAGGAAATGATCTTATATGAGATGTGATTATAATGTGAGTATTTGTATATTTCAACGAGTATTTGATTTTGGAAAATTAATCTTTTAGAGTTGTTTTTTTTTTGTGACAATTATTATGATCGTTGAATTGAGGATTTGATTTTAGTTAGGTTTTAATTTATATTAAGATTGTGGATAATTTAAGGTTTGTGTATTGATGGCATACTATGGTAAACTGAAAATTTTTAAGTATAACGGATTTCTTGTAATTTGAGTTGTTGATATACGAGGTAATTAGATTAATTATTTGGAGTTAATGATCAATTTTGTGGCTATTTTCTAATAAGATATTGGAGTTATGTTCTATGAAGATTCTTTGTGATAGTATGGGGGGACATTGAAATTTATTGGATTAAGGTTTACAATAAGGGATGATTGATTTATTATATGATTAGATAGAAAGTTATGAAATTCAATTGATTTTGAGAGATCTTGAATAGTTGTAGTTCGCTTATGCAGATGGTAGAATATGTGACTTGGAGTTTGATATGGTGGTAAAGAGATCTTAATAGTATATTTTGGTCTAATAATATTTGAGAACTAAATTTGATTTGAGGTTATGATATTTTGGAACTCTTAAGGAATTAGGAGTGTTGGTGATATAATTTGTAATATTGTTCTGTTTATTCAATGTCATTAAAGTTTTTTCATGAATTTATGTAAAAAAAATTGTTAAATCTTTGTTATGTGTGAAACATAAATATTTTACGAATTAAATATAATTTTAAATATTTCAGGTATTCGAATCGTATTTAGATGAAGAGAAAATTTTGTGTTTTCAAATTATGTTACGAAGAGTACGTACGTTTATAAGAACGAATATCAAGAAAATTGACGAGGGCCCGCACCAACAGTAGATCATGTGATTTAACGCGGAGAACCTTACCAAGGCTTGCCACAATAGCTAACGAATCTTTTACGAGTACGTGGACAATTGTGTGGACTGATGGACTTATCCGCGTTGATCGTTACAAATGGCGGCGCTACTTCGTAACTAAATTATTATTATTTTTTGTAGCTTATTTGAATTCCGAGGACAGAATTATTTTTAAGGGGTGAAAAATGTAATGACCCATATTTTTTTTTATTAATAATTAAATATTAATTGATTTTATCTTATACAGTTGTGTTTAAATTGGAAAAGATAAATGATTTTGTTTCCCTCTTTTCTTCCATGTTTTGTTTGGATTTTCTTTTTAAAATTCTTTTAGTAGATAATTAAATAACTAATTAAATTAAAATTGAGGAAGATAATTCATTTTGTTAAAGTCTTGTGGTAAAATCATTCGGAGCCGGAAGCTACTTGGGAGATAGAGGAGTCTATTCGAGCGGAGTATCCGCATCTTTTTGATAATTAGGTATTTTCCATTCTTTTGATTCCGGGGACGGAATCCTTTTTAAGGGGTAGGTGATGTAATACCCCAAAAAAAAATATAATATAATAAAATAATAATAATAAAAATAATAAAATTATTTTGTTTTAAAAAAATTATTAATTGGAATTTGTATTTTATTTGGGCCATGTGGTCATTTAATTTATATGGGCTAATAAATATTAATAAATGTGGATAAATTAAAATTTTTAAAGTTGGGCCTTAAAAACTAATTTAGTTTAATTTATTTGTGGGTAATAATAAATCCTATTAAAAATAGGAGAGTAAATAAGATATATTAATTAGTAAATAAATAATTACTAAACCTAATCTTACTTTCTTATACGAATCGGAAAAAAAAGGGGCAGCGACTGAGAGAGAACTGATCGAGAGCCACAAGGAGAACAATTTATATTATATTGCTAGGTATTTCTGGTAAGTATTAACTATAGTTTCTTGGATAAAGCAGTCATTAATTGAAATCATTATGCAGGCATGTATATATATATATACGTCATATGATTTGGATTACATGTGAAAGTATTGTTATGAGTTAATGGAAATCATGTGTGGATGGAACATGTGTAATAATAAAGTATTACAAGCAAGAGATGTTGAATTGTTGAGTATGATTATGTTAGTAGAATTAATTGTTAATATTTTGAATACAGTAGCAAATTTAACTCTATGATGGTAATATGATAACAATAGTTGACGAATTGTGTTGCTTCCTTGGTGCATCTGACTAAAGGAGTAAAAGCATATATATACATATATAAGATACTTTAATTTAATATTTGACTCTTATTTTGAAAGGAACAAAGAAAAATTAAAAAATTAAAATTATTTAGTAATTAGTAATTTAACGCATAGTTTATTAATTTATTTTGTTAATTTGTTTAATTAGTTCGAACGGAGGGAATTTAAAGAGTTATTTTTGGAATATAAATTTTGGAGTATTAATAATTAATAAAAGGCGATGATTAAAGGCATATTAAATAGATTATGAATTATTTTGGAATTATTAGTTTGGATTATTTTTAATTTGAGGTGAATATGTTTAGGTTGCGAATAACGTTTCGTATTTGATATCGTTGGCATTTGAGGGTAAGATTTTGTGGAGTGTGCTATAAATGGTTTGAAAGTATCAGGTACGGATTTCGTACTCTTTCAGCGACATTCTTTTTAAATTTGATTTGTTCCTTTTGTCCCTTATTTCGAATTTCGTTATTCTTTCACATAATTGTTTCTTGTGAAATTCATATAATAGTTTCATTTTGGAGTTGATATATATGACTCGTATTTGTACTCTTTGAATTAGATTACCATGTTTAGTATTTATTTTGATAATTGTAGAGCGGTACATGTTGCTGCCTTCTTTTTGAAACCTTGTGACTAGAATTTGATTTGGTACAACATGTACATATAGAACCCTTTTTTGTTGGTATTATGTTGCATGTGTTATGACATGGTATTTTGTTAGAATATACCGTAGGGTATACCTAAGCTATAACCACCTGTGGGGGTACCACAGGCATGTTGTCTTGGCACGAGAGGCATGACACTTTCCGTGGCGTTGTGATTAGTCCACGACGTCTCCGTTTTGGGCTCCGGAGGAAGTGGTCCATTTGGTGTTTTGTTGTGGGAGGCGTATGGGTTAACCCTAGTTTTCTGTTCTGCGGATTAGTGATGTTGTGCCAAACACACCTATCCGATTTGCATACATTTGGTTCCGTGGTCCAATGTGTGATTTGTCTGTGTGGCATTAATTTGACTTGCATGTGTGGCATTGTTTTGATGTGCATGTGTGGCATTATTTTGGTTGCCTATGTGGCATCATTTGATTTGTCTGTGTGGCATTGTTCTGACTTGCCTGTGTAGCAATGTATATTTCTGAGTTCACTCGGTATGAAATAACACTCAGCCATTTGATTCAGCCTATTATTTCATTGTATTAGTTTTATTTGTTTATGTTCATTTTAATTAATTGAGTTAGTTACTTCAGTTCATTCTTCACTCTTCTGTTTGTTTCTTTAAATCTGTTTATTCGGATAAATTCTATTCAGACGTTGGATATCATATTTTCGTCAGTCTTTAAGCTTGAGGCTTTGTTAAGTATATTCCTTCAGTTGATTTTGTATTTTAGTTATACATCTTTGTATTATCTATATCCGTACTGGGCAATTGGCTCATACTGTGTTTTTCTTCCGGCATGTTTGCAGGGGTGATTCGGGGCTAGTGTGATGAGAGTGTTGCCTTTGACCGTCTAGGTCGTTTCGAACTTTAAGTTTTGATTATTTGGACTCTGTTTGGAGAATTATATTTTGTACTTTATTAATGGATCACCACTATTAATATTTTGAGGTTATTAGTGCTCTGTTTACTTATTTTAAGGTTCGTTGTGCTTTGCATGTGACCTCCCTTTCCTTTTCGAGAAGGGGTGTTACAATTGCATTTGAAGATCCTGACCTAGACGAATAGGATTGACCTTAATATCCTTGATCCAAAGGAATGGCATAAGGTGTATAAATTCTAGGAGGAGGAATGACCTTAATATCCTTGATCAAAGAGGTCATTGAGAAAACTTTGTCATGAAACTCCCCAGTAGCACGCAGTACTCCATAAGGTATTCCAAAGTATTTCATATTATTGAACCAATATTTGTCACAGTAATAACTGCATAATATTTCATATTATTGAACCAATAATTATCACAATATTTTATATTATTGAATTAATAATCGTCACAGTAGCAACTTCACAATAATTCATATTATTGAACCAATAATTGTCACGGTATTTAATATTATTGAACCATTAATTGTCATCATAGCAATGCTAGTAATGAAAAATCAAGGGTATTAAATAGTTAAAGAGACTCATTATTTCAAGAACACTGATATCTGTGATATTAATACATTAAGGCAATAATGTAGAAGATGAATAATATAATAATAATTGTAATTAGTAAAGAAAATGTAATCTTTAAATATGTAATGTGTGTATAACTAATATATGGTAGATTAAAGATAATCTTTAAATGTGAAACATGTGGATAATAACTAAATGGTATAGATTAAAGAAAATATTGTAATGTCAAAAGTGTGGTTAAGTGATGTGTTGTAGATGATGTTTAAGTTTTGGCTATAAATAGGGGGGGGCTTAACATAAGGAGTTTCATAACTTTCTTGTTTATCATTCCTTCTGTTCTCTAAAAATTATTAAGTGTAAGTGTCTATCTGAGTGTGCTAAGACTACCTTAAGTATTAGTGAATATCATTAATATATAGTGCAATAATTGTTCAGGTGAATTTTTCTATTAAAGTTGCACAAGCACCCAAACACATCACACGGTATTTACAACCCTTCATTTATAAGATTCATTTTGAAAAGTTTCATCTGGAAGATTGTTTTGAAATATTAATTTATTCCTTCAAAAACTATTTTGAAGTTTATTCTACTCTATTTTTGTACACTACACAAATTTATATTATCAAGTCACTTTTGACGTTTTCATAATATACGAGTTAGTGTACGCCATGAAACTTATATGTGGTAGTTACTAATTAAATTATAAATATACATAAAGGTTGATCAAGTACATAGAAAATAATATCTAATCACGTACTGAGGTAAGGGATATCATTTTTTTTCATACTCCTAAATTTATGGTAAGAAATAATTATTCGTTTCTACAGTCTTATCATTAAACGATAAAAAAATTGAAATGATTAGAATATCCTTAATAGTTGGTGTTTCATCTAATATCTTTTGATTTGAATCTTCCTATTGAATTTAGTGGACATAACAATTATTCATAAAAATAACAAACTTATAAATATCAAAAGAATTTACTAATATAAGTAAATACTCAAACGAGAAGTCGTTAAAGATAATCTTGCATCGTAATCTGAACATATTTATCATTACCAATTAAAAATAAATTAATCTCATAAAAGTGAAAAAATCAATATCTCACAAAAGAGGGGAAACACCAACTATTAAGGAAAATAACTGACCAAAACTTATTACTTGCTAAAATAACAAAAGAATCACTAGTACATGTATATGCATCACCACTTTTATTATTTAAGCATCTTAATTAATACAAGGGACAAATGAATTTATTAAAATTTATAATGTATTAATATATAATCTTAATAGTATAATCTCTAACATATAAGAATGTGCAATCTCACTTTTCAAATATTTTTAAATATTACCATTATCTCCCTAAATCAAAGAAAGAAATTGACCAACACTTATTAAGAAAGAAATTGACCAATACTTATTGATGTTAATAAAATGTGTTATATTTTTATCCCTTAATACTTAATCTTTTATGTTTATTTTGTGCTAAATATACTCATTAGTCTTGTATTTTTATTTAAGGTGCAATTAAAGGATTCATTTACTTTAAAAGTGCTTTGAAGACAAATTGAGCATTATTCAAACTTAAAGTAAAAGGAGGGGCAAATTTGTAATTACATGAGCACATGGATTTAATGTTTTATTAAAATAAAGTAAATATCTTGACGATCAAACAATATTTAATGCTCCTATTCATGGAATGAAATAAACAAGAAGAATCCATAAAAAGAAGGAAGGAGGTTGAATAATGTTGGTGTACTGGTCAAATCCAATAAAAGAAAGCAAAGTCTATCTAGAAAATATCTTTGAAGGAAATTGATTGTAACTAGAAAGTTACTTCCCGAAACGAATTGATCGAGTCTTGATGCCTATAAATAGCGGATACCAAAAGAGATTAGGGAAGATTTTTCTACAAATTTCTATTCTATTATTCTTTGGTGTTTTCATGGTCGCGTGTAGTTAAATTCATACTATTAGTTTAAGTGCACAAAAACCTGAAAATTATTACACTGTAAGATTTAATTGATTTTAATTGTCTAATTTTTATTTTGAGTATTGGATATTCTTCCGTGCTTAATTTTTATGATTGATTTGTTTAATTGTTAGGATGCATATGTGACTCCCCCAAAACATGTATACAACACCCATTCTGAGTCGTCAAATACATGGTACATAAAGCAAACTACAACTTTAATAATACAAATGTCGTGTGAAATACGACAATGTCTACTGTGAGTTTAAATACAAATATTGTCTTCTAGACAATATCCACACGCAAATATGTCCTCATTACAATTATTCAAACACTATTTTATAGAAATAGTGAGGACTGCTAAAACATCTTTCTAGAACCATCACTCCATACCCTGACTCGATCCTGCTTTGTTCTCACCTCCTGAGAAGAAAAATAGAGCAAAAAGAAAAGGGTGAGCTCAACTATCCCAGTAAAAAATATTATGACTAAGATAATATACAAAAAATTATCGTTAGTCTTCAACAGGAAAAAATCTGATAAAATATAATATACAACAAGTTTTAGATCAACAAATACAGCGGAAACAACAATCCATTAGAAGAGTCACGTTGAGAATGAATTCTATTGTCTTCTAAGATTTAAAAGTCCATCATCAATATTTCATCTCTCTAACAACAATCAATATACATCTTTAATCATCTTTGCACTACAGGCTAAAGATATTCATTCGTATCACCAGTTGGTCATGTTCATCTCAATACCTGTTCATCTTTGCACTACGGGCCAAAGAGATTCATCAGTTTAATCATTCATCTTTGCACTACAGGCCAAAGATATTCATCAAGTATCACCATTAAGGACTGAGGATGATGAAAAACATTTTTAAGAACGAATCCAGTGAAATAGAAGGACAAATATTAGGGATTCGTACAACAGTTTGTCCAAGATCAATAATACTTCATAACAATTGATTTTGAAGCAGAACTCAAAAATAACGATCAAAACATGGATACAATCAAAGATAGTAGCCAAAATAGATATTTTGGACAAAAAGAAGAAATTCTATTTTTCGATGAATAGTGCCGTATTCGTGAATAGTGCCGTACATATGAATAGTAATTCCGACACCAAAAGATAAAAATTTACAAAAACGTCATTACGCTTCGTGAATAGTACTCGTGAATAGTAACTCGTGAATAGTAACTCATGAATAGTAACTCGTGAATAGTAACTCATGAAAAATAACTCCGACATGAAAAAGTTCCAAATTGATAAAAAGTTCAGAACAATATTTTGGCATAATGATATTGAAGAAGATAATATCATTTAAGAAGAAACAACATCCCTTACCTCAAAATAACCGTACTTCTGACTGAATTTCGGTATAGTGCTGACAGAAACTCGCACCGTATAGCAACACTCAAAGTATACTCACAATAATATGCTCGATAATATAGAGAGAGAAAGAGAGAAAACTTTGTTTCTGGTGTGATTTTCAATTCTAACTTAGCCCTCTATTTATAGAAAAATGCTAGAATGCCAAAAGAGACTAAATTAATAAAATATTAATATTTATCAAATATTCAAGCCCACCACCAAGGAATCTTATTTTAGCATTTCCCACATGCCCACTTTCTAGAAAAAAAATAAAAAAAAAGTTTTTGAAATAAAAAAATAATTAAACTTTCAAAAATCAATTATTTCGGAACCCCGGAACTTCAATAATTCACAATAAATAGCCCATTTGTCAGAAAATTCGAATCTCGCGATTTTTTATAGGAATTTCAATTCTCTACAACTTTGCAGAAGAAAGTTTTTCCAAATTCCAAACAGAAATAATCCAAAATCCATAAACACAAAACATTTGTTAAACATTTAATGCCACAAAAATACTCTTCCTCCTCATATACTCATATATCCCACATTCATTGTAAAAATATCACCGTTAATATATTATTAAAATAATATATTTAAATGAATTATTTTATCAGAAAAAGATAAAATATTAATTTTCAACAATTGTCATATTAAAAATTTTCTCCATCTATATCCACATAAAATGAATATTTTCTTTATCATAATAATCAATAATTAATTATTTAAAAATAATATTATAGAATCACAGTACTGACAACCAGGCCGTTCTCAGGATAGAGGGGGCTTTCCAATAAGGATTTCTCCTTACTGACACGCAATTAGGTGACCAAACCTCTCCTTAGACAGAACTTTTTAGACATTGCCAATAATGTTATCTGATAATATTATTCAAATAATATGAATTATTGATCTGATAATGGAAAATACTGTGCAGTGACAATTATTAAAACAATAATAATATAAATATCAACGTAGCAATTATTGAATCAATAAAATAAAATAATGAACAGTAATTACTGTAATAATTATTGAGTAATGCCTTCTTACGTACGAATCAATAATTCAACAATACTGTGCAATACCGTGTGCTACTGTGCAACCACGTATATTACTGTATTTTAACCACCAGGTAACCTAACAGTGTTAACGGTAATAATTTACGCCGTTATTTATAAAACTTAATCTTTGTCGTTTTCTTTAATCCAACCATTTTTCGTTATGGGGCCCACAAATGACTGCGTCGTCGTACGGAGATTCCCGACAAAAAGAATATTTCACGACCAAACGAATATTCCCCGACAATAATGAATATTTTATAACCACTTACTTATTTTGTAAACTTTGCACATTTCACCCATAACCAAAGCATTATATTAACCCTTATTAATTTAGAATAATGAATAGAGGAAAATTTAATTTATTTATAATAAGTTGGGGTCTTACAGCATACTAGTTTATTATTCGTTGCATTCTATTGCTGAATTAGATATCAAATCTGTAATTGTTTGGTCACTCTAATTTGTGAAGCAACTAAGATTAATAATTTGCTACAGATCAAAAAATTATTATATATTAGAAAGAATACCTAACTAAATTAAATACAATCGCGTGTGTTTGTGTTGTTTAGTTTCATCAATATTTTTATTTCTTAAAACTGCTATTAGATTAATTTTTTAACACGTGTCTAAGGTTGTTTAGTAGTTAGAGTTATTTAGATCGTTTGTTTCTAATTAACTACAATTAAAGAGAGATAGAAAAATAATTTCAAAGGTGAATATTTAAAATACTAATTGATTTATGACTGACAATGGATGTCAACTTAATCCAAGACTTTTTCTTCTGATTTATTTCATTAGATTACTTTGGTTAACATTATTTAAATTTTCTTTGTTATTTAAAACCTTTATTCTAGTCTATAAAATATAAAATTAGACTAATCATTATTTGTGCGATCGACTCTTACTTGCACTACTATATAAATATTTTTTTGTAGTAAGATTTTAATTTTGGTTGACTGCGGCAGCACGCCACTTATTATTTACTAAATAATGACGAAAAACAAATAATATAGTGTCTTTTATTTTCGTAATAATATAATTAAAATTTATCATAAATAGTCCGTCTTATTTCAATTAATTTAGTTTATAATTTGTAGAACAAATAACATAATAAAGCCATGTAATGTAAAACATTTATACTTTCACATAACTTCATTATTTTAGAAAAAAATAGTAAATTTTACAACCTATATTTATAGTGTGTTGTTGCAATAATTATGTATTAATTTTCTTCACATTGTAAAGCTATTTATAGAAGAGAAAATTGATATTTGTACATGGTAATTATTCACATAAAAATAAAGTAGGTTTCATTTTCACGTGAGTAGGGACCGTGTGAATATAGAATAAATTCATGCTCTCCAATTTAATGTAATATAAAATTAGGAAAATTAATTAAATTGTTCATATAATAAAGTTTTGGAAAATTAATTCGCCATGGGAAATGATGTGTTAAAATTATGTACCGCAAATGTCTAATTGAAGAATTGACAAGTATATGTCGAACTCACAGAGACTATATTAATTTTAATGTATCCTTAATATTTATTTTAGGCGAATTAGAAATAAAGATTGAAAATTGATTAACTATAATATCCAAACTAATAATGAGGAAACAATCTAGGAATTTGAATACATTAAATAATAAACACAACATATAATTCAATCTTTTCTATTTTTATAACTCAACTATGATTTTGATCTATCTCCCTTCCCTTTAATTTAGTAATTTATAATTAACGTGGGCAAGCATAGACTATGAAAATTTAAGGATTAACTATAACCCATCAAAATTTCTTTGAGCAAGCATGAATTATGAAAAACTTATATGTTAACAATAATTTATCAAAACCTCTTAATTAATTTAAAATCACAAAAAATTATAAAACGAAGGTATTTCAATAACGAAACATGAAGGTGAAATTAATTAAACATAAAAGCATAAATAATAGAAGAGATGAAAAATATTATCATGAATAATTAATTAATTTCATCTTCATCCTAGATTAAAGAAATTAGCTAGACTTGAAAAATAATTAAACTAACTAAAATAAAGAAAAGAAGAAGATTAAAAATAAATAAGAAAAATCCCTTTAATTAACGTTCATTTAACGAACGTACAATGAATAAGTAATTTAATCTACTCACACTCTTACTAGCTCCTAACCTAAACTAAGATAAAAATACCTAATATTTTTCCCTCCTCTCTATAACAAGAGACCTATTTATAGAAAAAATAAATTAGTGTCCTAATTTAGATTTATTAAACTTGACACTTTTATTCTCTTTCTATGTAGGTTTCAACTTTCTACTAAAAATCAACTTCTCAAAGAGATCTCCTAGATAAAGAGATCTTCTAAATAAACTTTCCTTTCTATTGTTGGATTTGACTTGCATACCAAGATTATTACACCTCTTTCCTTCTCATTATAATTCTTTACATGAATTAGAGCATTAAATATTGTTTGATCACCAAGATTTTGACTTTATTGCAACAAATATTAAATCTTATAAAATAAAATAAAATATATTAATTTAATAAATTAATATAATTAAAAAGACAAAATTAAGAATAATAAAATGTATGAATTATATGTTTATGAAGAAATATAAAAATTATACTCCAATGCGATTAGTTTTAGGATAAACTTTTTCTATTTTTTTTCTTATACTAAATAATTAACCTTATTTATTTCTTTATTTTTTTACTCTTTTTTTTATAACAATTACTATGTCTTTCCGGTTCTTCATCAACACTCGTCACTGAAGAGGCACCAAAACGCCCACCGCTGCAGCCCTTATACTTACTGGTAGTATATCATGGAATCTTTTGCCCATCGTTTTCTCTCTCGTCTTTTCTCTCTCTTCTTCTTCATCGGTTACTCTTTGAACTTGCTAAACGCTCGTCATCATCATCATCATCACAGATAACACCAAAACAAAACCGACTCGCATTTGGTGACAACGAGTTCACAACCAAAATTGGTGCTGTCATCAGGTAATATCTCTGGTTTTAATGATATTGGGTCCTACTTTATGCATGTCATTCTGCCTTTTAGCACCATAAAGAACGTTTGTTGTGTTGATTTTGCAGTTTTTGGTGAATGCCGCTTTAACCCATTTGCGTTGTGGCCTTGAACTCTCCGGAAAACTCAGGGTAAGCAAAACCCAGTTCTTGTTTAGCTTGTATTAAGCTGCATTTGATTTCTTTAGGCTTTTGTGTGCATATTTGTGTAATGCCCAGTTTTCTTTTTATTTTTTTTTGGGTGGTTCAGGGGTTTATGTTCTCTAAAAAAGTTTCTGTTCAGGGGTTTATGGTCTCTAACTTTTTTTTCAGCACAAGTTGCTAAATTTCCAAGTTTTTAAGATTGAATTCAGCATTATTTTATTGGATTTGTCAAATTTATGATTTTTATACATTTTTGTGTGGGTTTAAGTTATAGATGTGATCCAGTTCTATAAGAAGGTTTTTGTGCAGGGGTTTATGGTTTCTAGCTTTGTGTTCAGCACAAGCTATTAAATTTCCAAGTTTTTAAACCTGGATTGATTAGTCAATTGGTTTTTGTCAAATTTATGTAATTTCTGATTTTTATACATTTTTTCTGGTGGGTTGAAGTTTTAGAGAAGATGGGGTTAGATTTTTGTAATAACTCTATATCCAACTGGGTTAGTTGAAATTCTAATAATAATAAGTTGAATTGGGTTTTTCTATGAAATGGGGGTCCCTTGATTATTGCATTTGTACTTCACCCTTATTGTATGAGGGGTTTTTTTTCTCCTTCTTCAGGATGTCTGCAAAAAATCTTGGTTATGAAGCATGGGAAGAGAGGATGATTTGTCAGGAGAAGGGCAAGCGAGTTGTTCACTACTATTTGAAGTCTACATCAGGACGGTCACTCCTTGCTGTTGTGGGGACTGAAAGAAGTCTTCGTCACATGGCTTATGTTGTGACCAATGAGTTCTTGGAGGCTTATGGGTCAAACACATCAATTAATCGCAGCCTCAAATGGGGAGCACGACGAGATGTCATCAGCTGGCTCATTTCATTGGTGAGAAATGATGGCCCACCAACCACCAAATCAAGTATGTACTACTGCCGTAAGATTCTAAGGAATTCGCTGCTCAACTTTATATTCGTCAGTGTTGCATGTAAAGATAAACTCTGTGCTTTTATTGTGCTCGAATTAAGGCTTTGCATGGGCATTCATGCTAAAGCATTTGTGAACAAATTATTCAAACCACATTTGCTATCATGAATACAAGCATTTGAATATAATGGGAGAAACATAAGAAACTAAGAACTGTATGAAGGTTGTGCACTACAAGTTGATTTCACTCTTTAACTTTTATTATTTCATTTAGGTTACTGGTTGCATTTTTAGTCTTAGTCACTGCAGTGCAAAGCCATACTTCTAACTAAGCTTCCAAAATGTTATGATTCCGTAGCTTATAGCCCACCTTGTAGCCTAGTGGGACTTGATGAGCTCCCAAAGTAAGAGATGGGGGAATCCTGCACCTACTTGTTAGAAATTATAAATTTTTTATGTCTGATTTTCATATGAAAGTAGAAAACCATTAAAGATTTATTGGTTCTAATTATTTTTTTTGCCAAGACATGGCTTGAGTTGAAGGTTTTGTGTCAAAGTCATAAAGCAGATCATCATATTGAAAAGTGGATGTCTTTGTTATGGGGCTCCTAGAAACAAGTTCAGTTGGTGACTATCATTTGTATGATTGGACTTTTAAAGTATTCCTTGTTTATTCCGAAATATGATGAAAAGCAAAACCTATTCAGCTTATTGAAATCATAGCGCATAAAGAAAGGTGGATCAGGTGGTCTTGTGGAAATTTTGCATGCCTTCCATTCTGTCCAAGTTTCAATTTTTATTGAGGTGCTAATATTAGTTGACCGTTATGTTATTTCTTGCATATGTATCTAAGGATGGAAAGCCAATATTTTCTAACCTTTTGTGGGATTTTATTTTGTTTTATTTTTAATTTGCTATTTTAGTGTTCATTGCCATCATATTTCTCACTTCTTACTTCAATTCTTCTCACATAACTTTCTCCTTTAATTTGGGTGATCATTTGGGTTGGAGTATTAGGTTTTATAAAGGTGGTGTTTCTATTTCCTGGTGGTCAAATTTTGTGGGTTCCATGTGGAGATTGTTTCTTCATTTTTTGGTATTTGGGGTGTAATATTTGTACTTAAGTAACATATTAATGAAAGCATAGTTTTGTTGAATGAGAAAAATAATGACATGCCTTCTACAACTGTTGCCCAATATAAGCTCCAAGTTGCATTGACTGAGGATATTATTCCTTATCTTTCTGTCAAATTTTCAAAGCTTTTGTATGATGCCTAGACCATGTATCTGCATTTACAAGCTTTAAGTATCTATATAATTTAATTTGGCTTAAATATGATTTACTATCCTAAACTATAGACCATATTCCACTTCGGTGATCCACCTTTCAATTTTGTCAATTAGATGATTGAACTATTAATTTTTTTCGATTTCATTCAATTTGGTCTGCTACGTCAGAAATTTTGCTGACGTGGCTGTCCACGTGGAGCATAACTTAGCTGATGTGGTTAAAAAAAAGTTTCTAATTTTTTTAATTTAACATTAGTGATATATTAAAGGGTAAAATTGTCCCGTCACTTTATATCAAACATCAAAACTAAGCAAAAATCATCAAAACCTTTAACCATCAAAATCGATTCTCTCAACGAAATCCCAAAATTCGATCGACAAAAACCTTAGATCTGAGAATCAAAAATTTCGCAACAACTCTCTAGCTTTTCAGTGGACCGGGGAGATTACGGAGCCAGAGAATAAAGAAAGATCGAGAACGAGATCGGGAATTGCGCGATATTTTGGGCCTCCATCAAGTCCCAAACCCTCTTCCGGATCATACATTTCCAAGCCTTCGGGTCGTCCTCATCTTTAACCTCTCGCTCCGAAGCTTCTGCCATAGATTCTCGTAAGCCGCGTCGTCAAACACGACGCCGTCTTTGCTTGCTCTGCAACTGATGTCCACTTTGAGCGTGTAAATCTGTGAATTTCCGGGGGATTTAGAGAGAGAAAGTGAGAGAGAGAATGATTTGGGGTAATATCTGAGTATTATGCTGCCAAATGAAGAAAATGGTGATGAAATTCGAAGTGCGGTCAAGTCCATTGCATCAACGGACTTTTTGGAATTTGAAGTTGAAATGGTGGAAATGTTTGAATATAGTTGAGAGAGATGAAGAAATCTGATAAGAAGTGGACGACCTGAAATTGCTTAATTATTAATGTTAATTTTATATATTTTATAATTTATATAATATCTCAAAATTGCTTAATTATTAATGTTACTTTTATATATTTTATAATTTATATTATTTGTTTAATTTTTTATAGTTTCATTTGTTATTTTACCTTTTTGTCCTTTGTCTCATTAAAAATATATATTCTTTTTACACATAAGCACTCATTTAGCACATTAGGATGCCACGTCAGCAATTTCTGACGTGGCATGCCCAATTGAATGAAATCGAAAAAAATTAATAGTTCAATCATCTAATTGACAAAATTGAAAGGTGGATCACCGAAGTGAAATATGGCCTATAGTTTAGGGTAGTAAATCATATTTAAGCCAATTTAATTTCTAGTTTCTGCTCCAATAAGACAGGCTATAACAACTGATCCATAATTGTATTCTATTACCTCCACAGTCCACACATGAGCAAACATATATATTTCAAAAGAGTTTTATTGTAATACCATATGCTAGTTAGAAGCCATATATGAAATGAAAACTTCTACAATTACAGTGCTCAAGTAGAAACCGCCTTAATGTAATTGGATATATTTCTCTCTCTCTATATATATATATGTGTGTGTGTGTGTATACATATATATATATATATATATGTATTTTTTTATGAATATCAACCAAGTATCGTAAGTAAATTATGTTGAAAGGAAGTAGGCATAGTGAACTAGAAATAATTGTTCTTATCAAACTTAGGTCACACAAATACCTCTTTAGTAGTCAATCTTGTCGATGACAATTTTGATCAAGAAAACGTAACAAGCTCATTTGCACGGGGGCTTGCTGTAGAATTATTATATTATTGTTGTTGTTGTAATTTAATAGATGTTTTATTGGGCAGAGAAATTAATTTTGTTTTTGGACTTAATAATAGAATGATATGATTGGTGAGTTTATTATATAATTATATTTATAATCGTATCCTAAATTTTATATATAACTAATTATTAATAAGAAAAATAAATAAATTCAAAATTCTACAATAATAACTTGTGAGATAAAATAAAAGCTTTTTCATAAACTGCATTACTTAATACTCCCTCCGTCCTCGAAAGGATGAGCAAAGTACAAATTTCACACATTAAAAAAATGCAAAAGTAGAGGAAATGGAGTAAATAAAATTCAAAATTTCTCCTTAGTGGTCCCACAAGATTCATAAAATGATGCGTAATTTTTTTTATACTAATGGACCCCACTAAATGACATAATTACCCTTTACTTTATGTACTTTATCTTATGGTTTTGGGGACAAAAATAATTGTACCTTTAGCCATTCTTTTGAGGACGGAGGGAGTATTATTAACGAAGATACATTACGAAATATATTCAAGTCTCGATTATTAAATAAAATTATATTTTATATTTTAATTGATATTAAGTAATGATCTTCTTAAGATTGATTTCTTCTAAATCTATCTTATCGACTTAGTAATATATTCCTACTTGAACTCACAGTTATACTTAGTTTAATAGTAGTTAATTAATTAGATATTATTGTTAGTAAGAATATGAATAGTAATAGGAAACCAACTAAATCATTAACTGTATGGAAATGGGAGGTGATTTGTGGTAATGAGATAATTATGGTAGTAAAAATATGAAGTGTAATAAGACGCTAACTAAATCAAAATCCTTTTGAAAATAAGAGGTGGTATTTGTAAAATGATAATGATGGGAACTCATTTTCCAAATAAGTTGGGAAAAATAAGAGGATGGTCCTATGTCCACATACTCATGCTTGAGTTCTACATTTAAGGACTAAAAGGTTAAAATACCAAAGTATATGAAAATATGTGCATGTGTATATGAACAGCTAGTGGTAAAAGGAGATTTAGTGGGGAAAAATCCTTTGTTTAATTTTTCTTGTCCATATTTATATTTTAAAGCTGGATATGCCATATTTTAGAATTCTATAACTAATAATGCATCTTTCTCTGTTTGTGTATTTATGTACTGCATGAACAAACATAAGGTTGCTAGTAGCGGTGCCTGCAAAGTGCAATGTGCCTTTGGGAGGTGGGGACGCTATTTGAGATAACTAGGATTGAAAGAAGAAAAACTATCAAATCATGAGAATATCTTAAAGATTAAATTATATATTATTAAATAAATTATATATGAGAAACGACAAAGGTTTTACCCATAAGGTATGCTTACTTCGTTAAGTAAATGTAGGTTAACCGGCCAATTTAGCCATAATTAGAGTTTATGCTTGAAGCCTCGGCTTCTGGTTGTGTAGGACTCAGCCAAGACAACTAGTTTTCAGTTATGATGATGAACTTTTGTTAATGTAAGTAAGAAGTTTCACTATAAAACGTTTTAGGGGGTGGAAAGTGGAAACCCGTATACAAAAGGAGAAAATAATAAAGAATATAGGAATGATACAAAGAGCACCTGTTCTTTGCACATAAACTGTACTCAAAGAATGAATCCCTGAACAGAAACTTTATGTATACTATTTCCAAATGAAAACCAAGCAAACTCATGTATCTACTCTCCAAGTGCAAATTCTCCCATAAATTTTAGGGATTCTATCTCCAAACTAGGTTATTCTTTGCTAAACCCAAAAAAATAAATAAAAGGAAAATATAGAAAAATGAGACCAAACATCAATTGTCGGAGCTTAAGCCAAGAAAACTCAATCCTCTCCCTATATCTACTCCTTGCTATCCAAATAGGACACATTAGACTTGAAGATGGCATCCCGTGTGTTTCTTTCATTCACCGTCTTGCAACTTCCTTTTCATGCTAGGACAAGGCCTTAATCGAGCTTAGCAAAATCGATTAAACTCTAAAGTTTGAAGCAAAATCGTATCAAACTCAATGGATTAATTTGTGAAAACACAACTAATGTTTTTCTTCACCAATGGAAAAAAAGGGTATCTCTATTTCTTTTGATGTTGCAATAGGCTATTCATTTTACTTATATGCTCTAAGCTAAGTAATTTGTGCCAAGTGATCTAAATTAATACCTAGAGGGAGATATTTTTTTGAAATCATATTGTTTATCTAACATAATAGACCAAATTTTTGTATGAAAACTGATCAGATAATATTTTTAGATGAACTAATTTGGATGCCCTAAAAGATCACACATGTTGGACTTTCTGTCATGAATTCTATGTATTACAGTATGTATCTTATGAAAATTTGTTTGTATGACTCTCATGTACGAGTTATGACAGTGTTTAGTAGGTGTACAATCTTTTGCTTGGAAAATGTGAAAATTGTTATTGTCATAGGATTCATCATCAATAGTAGAAACACAATATCTCAATAGAAATGGAAATAGGGAAAACCTTAAACTAAGTTAGAAATCTAATGAAAAGGTTAAAACAAATCAACATCAAGTCCTAGAAACATGAAAAATAAGAAATACATCTCATCGATATGGAAAGAAAGAAAGCATTGATATGTAAACACAAATATATATGATATGACATGGGCCTTGGTCATGACAAATCCTAAACAGTACTCATTGTCAAGAATATGTATATAAATTAATTTATTTCCGGAATTAAAATTTAGATAAAATTAATTTCCCTATAGATGACAATCTAAATAATTTAGGGCTGTAACTGAACTAGTACAACTTGTGACTTGACTAGAGCTTGATTAAATGAGACAAGTTTTGAATTTATTTTAGGTTTGGTTATTTTTTTGGACAATTTTTTTAGGTTCTATTATTAAACAAGACAAAATCGCCTAGTCTAAGCTAGGTTTTGATTAAATACATATTTTGATATTATATGTAGAAAACATATATACATTATTTTATTTTATCACAGATGCTTATAAAAACTCAACTTTATTTAACTAAATGGCTAAATGAGTCGAGTTTAAGTTCTAAAACCTTTCATTTGTTGGCTCGACTTAAATGCAGCCATAAAGTCCGTTTTTTTATGTTTCTGAACCTGACACGTCACCAACTTCTACAGCTATTAACTTTTATTTGAAACAAAAGACTTAGATATTGTAATATTCAAATACATTGAGTTACTTGTCAATATATAAACACATTGAAAATAAATTTTATTAATTTATATAATGTATAAATATATTTTCAGAACGTTGGAGAATATATGGTGAGTAAACACCAAAAAGAAAGGGTCAAATTAAATGGGATGGATTAGTATGTATATGGCAAGGAATATATGTATGGCCCCATGTCAATAGATTTGGATGGAGTGTCCGGTTGGACATAGTATTTTGAAGAGTTCGACACGGGTACTCCTTAATTTTACCAATTTTTTACACTAAAATGAAGTGCTTGTCTAGTGTTGGACATGGAGTACTTTAGGGAAAATTGAAGAATCAGTGTAACATCTGTATGCATGTGAATACAGGTATTAAGATGTATAAGTAATAACATATAAACATATACTATTAATGACAATTGCACTCTCTTTGTTGCTACTGTTTTTTACTTAGTTTCTTTAGCGACCTTTTATTATAAAATACATGTTTTCTTTTCTTCAAAATTTTTTTTTCCTTGTTATAAGAAAATAATTTAATACCTCAAGCTTCCTGGAAAAATTTAGACTAGTGCCCTATAAGTGTCTAGGCCATGCTTTACATTTAGAATATCATAATTAAAATGAGTAAATTTAAGATTAAGTATCAAACATGCACATGAGACTGTCCATGAACTATTAGTTTGTGGTCTAAGAAGCAAGGATTCTTCTGTGTTGGTGAATCTGTTATTTTATTTTTATTTCTATACCTTGATAACCCTAATACTCTATTCCATAGTCAATGAGATGTAGTGAGGAAGTCTCTTCACTGAATAGTGAATAAGCAAGAATCCCGCTTCATTATTGAATACAAGATTCTACTTTTTCTTCCATATATACACCCAAAATAAAGGGTTGCAACATTCAATTTTAGACATGGGAGCATAGTTGTCATGGTGCCAAGGCGGGATATGACGGTAGTTGACCGCCAGGACGTCTAGACGATAAGGCGCCCGCCATGACATCTTTATGGCGAAAAGTCGTTAACAATGTACAATTTATACATTATTTATTTTATTTTAAAAGTATATTGCACAATTAAATTTTATACACACTAAAAACCAAAACATAATAACTAACACTATGAAAAAGTCTCCACTCTCTACTCAGTTTTTAGTCATAGCTCAAGTAAATTTATCAATTACGAAATCATATATGTCTCCCTCAGAAGAATTACTCATTCAAAAGAGTAGGGTAATGGGTTATGGTAAGGTCATGGGTTGAGTTACTTGGGTAATTAGAAAAGTCCACGGGTTATGGTAAAAATGACTTAATCACTTAACTTGGGTTCGCTACCAATGCGTGAGCCTTGGCGGCTCGGCATCCAAGGCGTTGTCTTGCCCTTCTCCAACGCTATGACGCCTAGTTGTCGCCTAGGCGACGCCATAACAACTATGCATGGGCATTGAACACATAACCCTCTCCTTGTCCGAGAGCATTTGACATGTGAGTTTAACCTATTATTAGTTTTGTTATCTAATCAATGCAAATTGTGGCCTTGTGAAGAAGATTGAGGATATGTTCATGTAAATTTTAGCAAATTTGCAAATTTAAATTTCTAGCAAGGCTTATTACAAGAACCAGTGAAGCTGTTCTATATTAGGAAAAGTTTGAAACGGAAATCGACTTAAAACTAGTAAGCAACTTAAATGTATAGGAATTCACATGAGATCTATATAACTTGGTTTTGCTAGTTCCTAAAAGAGGGCCTTGATACAAATTCTTCTAAACTATTTCTCTATTTTCGTAGAATTAACCCTTTGAAGTTCCAATCCTTCCTTTCTTTCTTACGGTTAACTTCCTCAATTTAAAACTTTTTTTATTGTCATGCTTAGTATCCGTATTGTTCAGTAGATGGTGTTCCAATTAAGAGCATTGAGGTCTATCACTCATCACCCTTAGAATTCACTATGTGCGTGGCTTAGTTCATAACTAATCATTAAAATATACATTTTATTATTTCCTTTTTATTAATCTTACTAAATTTTTTCCTTTTTTGTATATATGCATTTAATAGATGGTAAGGGAAATATGATATCTTTTCTTTAAAGTTCTATCCGCTAATTATTTTTTGATTGTTTTTTATTTTTTGGGTCTTCTATAATATGCTAGCTGAAGCCTAAAAAAACTTTTGTACTCGTTGCGATTTCTGTCAGAGGTTACTACAACCATAAAATGTCTGACGCCATATTCATGGTACTCTTTCACTCCTCTTGTGAGAACAACGCGCTCGAAATTGTTTGATTGTAAGAGAGAAGAATGAGAGTTTGTCTTTATCATATCAAAAGACATTATAGTAACATACCGAGAAAATAAGAAAATGACACAAGATTTTAATGTTGGATATGGTATCTGATGCTATAACGAAGCTAAGTATTTGACATTCGTCCAAGGTATTCAATATTTGTATCTAGTTAAAAGCGAATAATATTCGATATTCGAGCAAAGAAACTATTATCCATATTCACATTTGTCGAAAACGAATTCGTTTTTTTTCTTTTAAGCGCTATTGATATTAATACTCCATCCTTTCCAAAATATAATATTACTATTGACTTTTTAAAGTCAATTTGAGATAGTTTCAAACTGAAAATTGAAAAGATTTATTAAGAATTATAAAATAATAAATCTTATAATTAGTAGCACTTTTAAATAATTTACAATTATCATCATTGTAATGACTAAAAGTGATCGAACGTATGTCAATTTTGAGTTTGAAAATATATCACATAGACTTCAAAAAGTCAATAATGATCTTATATTTTTGGAACAAATGTAGTATTAATTAATATTGATACTTCTGTTATCTTATTTACCGAGATTAAATGAGATTCTCTGCATGTTTTTTAATAATATAGTTCTAATGTTTGAATGCATTTTAAGGGAAAAAAAAATGAAATTCTCAATTAATCTTGGTACCTATCCCAATAATACTAATAGTAATCGAGTGTGTATATTTCCTGATTGTGTTATGATTTATGGTGTTCTAGGCTTGAAACTATTGACAATTTGTTGTGGATGAACATTACTTTGGTTTTTGTTATTTTGTTTGGTTGGCTGAACCGAATATTATTTTTGATTTGTATATGGTTGGTAAACAGTACTATTAGTATTACATTTTGTATTGTAATTTTGGATATTACTAGATACATATAAATATGCTGATATTTTATTTATTTTATCAAAAAAAATCCTGATATTTTATTTAGTTATTCGTTTCCGATTATACCTAATGGATACGGATATGAATGCCCAATTCTAAATAACCATGGATACCGATATATCTTTAGCTACATATGATAATATCGATTTACAATCTTCATTGTACCTGACTCTCGTAGGTGACCAAATTACATGACTATTCTATTGAAGACTTCACGGCAACTATTCTCTTTCTCTCTCTCTCCGTGTGTCAGAGGCAGGATCTCTTCATTAAGAAGAACAATAATAAGAATATGTATCGTCTTAACTTAGGGCAACCACTTTCTATATGTAACTAATTACATTAAGAGAACCTCTAAGCCTTACCTTAAAAAAGAGTCCTGTAATTTGTTTTAAGAAATATATTTACTATATGCTTAGTAGAAATTGCTATAATTTTGAAGATTAGTTGTTTGTCCTAAATATAGTTAGGAAGTGTTTCTAGGTGGTCTTATGAATTTATCTTTCTATTGTATGTATGTACTATATAACATATATATTTATTAGATTTAAAGATTTTACGTGAAAAAATTATCCAAATAACAATCTTAGAAGGCACACAAAAAATATTTTAACCATTGCTGAGTTTCAAAGCCTTCATTAAATTGAGGCGGTAGAAGGAGTTGAAACCTTGGTGCCCATCGATTTGGCGAAAGAGGACCGCCTAGGCCTAGGTGGGGCCTAGAAGAATTTTTAGAACACGTGAAGATTAGAAGGTAAATAGAGTGAATTTACTACTTGTACCTCTAATAAAGTGAAAAATTAATGTCTTGTTAGATGAGTCTCTTTTTTAGATTAAGATTAGCGGTCAACTTCTTTGTAAGTTTACACATGGAAAGTGGCTAGTTTAAGTTAAAGACAACACATAACTATTCTTTTCTTCTAAGTTATCGAAAACATCTTGCCTATATATGCGTGTACGGCCACACAATGCGCACACACCCACATTTATAGAGAGAGACATACAGATAGAGAGAGCGGCCGTCATGAAGTCCTCAACAGGGTTTTCATGTGAATCAGGTACCATGTCTAACATATTCTCTCTCTTTTAGATTTGTAGCTATAATGTGTTTTATTTCGTAATTTTTGTTCAGTTAATTTTTAGTATTTGTACATCCGTTCTTTCAATGTATTTTATTATTTTGCTGTTTGGGGGGGGGGGGGGGGGGGGGAGGTCTTACATTTTGTTCCAAAATCTTAATTGGATTCACGGACTATTTTTCTTCTTGTAATTTGCATTTTTAGCTTGAGTTTGAGCTGAATTTTTCTTATTGTATGATTGACTTTCTACCTTAACTTAAAAATTTAATAGGTGGATAGGAATTGATTGATCTGCTCTAAGTCTTAAAAATTTATTGGGTGGATAGGCGTTGATTGATCTGATCTAAATTTATTAGGTGGATAGGCGTCGATTGATCTGATCTGATTCATGCAATTAGTGTGGGATGTTCTGCTTTAATAATAATAATAATAAAAAAAAAAAAAGTATTGCATTTGAAACATTATAAGCTTATATGCGAATGAGTACATTGTAAAGGTTATCTATTAGGATTCATAAGTTTCATTTTTGTAAGTGCTTCTTTCACATGATTTCTATCCATAAGCAGGTTGATGAAACTTTATAGGGAGTAGGGACCAGGGTCTTGTAAGATAAATTTCACACAAGGTAATTTTCATAAAACGCAATCAATTATAATAATTCACTGTATTAAATAATAGAGTACATCCTTATTTATAATACTCCTAAACAACTTTCCTACCTAAATTGAATTCTAATAAGATAACTACCAAAATTATAGAAAAAGTGAATAAATTAACTACAACTTATATAATTTTCTTTTATTTCAATGGGCTTCCAAAGCCTCTTGTATTGGTCCTACCAAGTCTTGCGGGCTTGTCTTGTATCAGTCCTCCTTCGCTGAAAAGAACTCAACTCCTTCAAGTTAAGAACATCAAAACAAGATGAAACACTCTGAATTACCACAAAATTCTTTGTGAGCTTTGAATTCGACATACCAGTTGCACAAGTAAGAATGTATTTTGTTTTACCTTTGATAATCAAATAAGTATTAGCACAGGTATCCTGTTAAGCGTGACGATCCCAATGCCATCTAGCAAACCTTAAGGGAAAAACATAACACTTAAAAATACATCAATTATAATAACTGTATAAATGGTAGGGGACCAGAGGCTCCTGCATCAGAACTTTTGGTTCTTGTTTATAGTTAAGCAATTAATAGGCAATTTTTAATGATTGGGATAACACTCCATATCTGACATTTAATGGTTTTCTGTGTTAATTATTTTAGTTATTTTAATTTTTCTAAATGGAACTTTTGATGGTTATTTTTTTTCTTCGGTTTCTATAATTAAAGTATAAGTCAGGAACATTACACTGGCTATCTGAGTACGTGGCTCACTCATATCCTAACATTTACATTTGTTTTGATTGGTCATGATCTACAAGCACAGACACATTTTACTAGTCTTCTTTCTTTCTTTCTCCTGTTTGTGTACGTAGTCCCACTTTCCCGTCTCTGTTCTTTTTAACTTTTTGTAAGCTTTGATTAGTGAGTTTGACTTGGAGAGTGTAGCTGTACTTCTTATATTGCTCCCTTTATTTTTATAGTGGTGTGTACATAGGAAGTGTTGGAGAGTAGAGGCATAGGTTTTTGACTTTTGTGGTATTCCCCATACCCATTGTATATATCGTGTGAAAAGGGGTCCATCCTTTTTGGCGCCTTCTCGAGATCATTATTCCCCTGAGCCTTACGCCAGTATGTACCTATTGTCAGTTAGACATGAATGGTTGCAGGAATGCTCTAGTTGACTCTATTGGCCATCTGGCTAGTATGCGTTTTGTCTTTAGGTATCCTGATTTGCCGTTCTACTTTTTTAATGTTTGTCTATTTCAAACTATGTTTATTGACTGTCTGGTACTGTGTTCTAGAAATGACCGTTAGTGAAGCATGCGACTTCCAAAAAAGTTTTCCTATGTTTTCTACCTGCACGTTAGGCAGAATTCTCAGAACGCCTATTTTCAATAATTCATTTGAAAGTAAAGAAATTACTTTATAAATAAAAGGGAAAAAATTGTATTGCATAGTTCTGTACAATATGTTTTTTGTATCTAATATGGCTTCCCTTGTTCCAAGTTTCAAAGTTCTAGACATCTCAAAAATACCCAACAGAAGGAGGGTACTTACTTCAATTAAACTTGCAAGCTTGTGATTACAATCACCTCTTTAGCTGTAATTGATATATTTCGCCAAGAACTTTATACTAATACGGTATATGTTTTTAGTTTGTGATGTGTTTTTATTAATTTATCATCTTCTCGTATAAATGCTTGAGCACGGGAACAATTACATATACCAGTGCTTGAAAACGAGTACGCTTCTTACCGTGAGTACTTTCTTAGATCTCGTTTCCTGCTTATGTCTTCCATGCTCCTTGAATTCCAGAGTTAATAGCTGCAGTTCAAGTAAGCCTTTGCATGTAACTGCAACATGTCCTGTTGAACCTCTGCATCTCTATGTATATTGATCTAAGACAAACTAAAGGGCCATTAATACAATCATACCATGAATGACCCTCAGCATCACTATTCCTTTTAATGTTATGCTTGATTCTCTCTATCTCTCTCCATTCCCCAGCATCCCCCCCCCCGGGCTTCTGTGTGTTCTTTTTCATTGTTTTATTGATAGTTTCTCTTTGGTCCAAATTTTACTATTTGATCCGCTGCATCTTTTTTCACTCTTGAGAGTGTAATTGATGTAACTAACATGGTTGCTGATACTGATCAAGATTTTCGGTGATCCTTAGATATCAATCTTGTTCCCAAGAACAAAGGCAAGGGGCATAGTTCAAGTGAGAAAAAGGAGGAAAATTTCACCCAGGAGGTTCCTACATCGAAAGTTGCTAAGAAGCTTAGAACTAGCGGTGCTCATCAGAGACTTGAGAGTTCAGACCCTGACAAACAGATAGCAACGGGTGAACCAGCATGCCAGAAATTAAAAATTAAGTTCGCAAGTAAGAAACCAATTGGAATACAACTTGTGGAACCTGAACCCCGTCAAGCATTTCCTAAGGTTGGTGAAAAGATAGAACTGCTATGTCAGGACAGTGGCATGCGAGGCTGCTGGTTCAGGTGTAAGGTCTTGAAGGCTTCAGAAAAGCGTTTGAAAGTTCAGTATAATGATGTGGAGGATGTAGAAGGATCTGGCAAGCTAGAGGTATGCAAGTGCACCTGAAAAAAAAATTCTAATTTTGTTGATTGATGCTACATAGAACTAAGGTTGTGTTTGATAAAATTAGTTATTAAGATCTGAATAGTTTAGATATCTGAATAATATAGAGTATCTAAATAGAATTATATCTGAATGAAAAAATATTGTTTGATAATTATTTTTTTAAAATGTCTGAATAATATATTTTTACTATTTTAACCCTATTTCTTCTTCTTTTCCCTTCTTCTCCTCCCTCCTCCCTCCTCCCTCCTCCCCCTCCCCCTCCCCCCTTTCCACCCCACCCCACTCTTCCCTTCCCTTCCCCCACGCCTCCCCTCCTCTCCTCCCTCCTCCCTCTTCCCCCACCCCTCCCCCACCCCTCACCCACCCACCCACCCACCCACCCACCCACCTCCTCCTCCCTCCTCCCTCCTCCCTCCTCCCTAACTGCAATACACCCAATCCCTATATCAGTAATGGATTTACACCTAGCCAAACACAACCTCTCCAAATTCTTGGCCTCGGCTAAAGTTGCCACAGCAGAATCAAATCAATCTCAACCAAATTCCTACAATGATTTCTTCAGATGATTTTGTGTCAAATGGGTTGTCAGTTGGAGAATCAAGGATTGTAAAAATGATTTTTTCAGAAAGATGATCGAAGAGGTTTATATTGGATTCGGGGGCTGATTTTTGTCTCTTCATGGAGTATCTGAGATCTGCTCTCGCCTCTCAGATTAAAGATTGAAGATTTGGTGGTGGTGATATGGTAATATTGAATATTGATAATATTGAAGAGGGTATTTGTGTCTAAAAAATAACAAAATTATTCAGAGGCATATCTGAATAATTTAGATTTGGCTTTCTATCTTTAACCATTTAGAGTCATTCAGAGGCAACAAAAATACAAACAAACAATATTTATCCTCTTAGCGAATAAGAGGTAGTCTATTAAAACCTCTTAAGAGGTAAACAAACATCACCAAAGTCTTGCAACAAATATAATACACCCGATGTCTGGGCTGATCATGTCTTTACTTTTAAAATACAGTGGGACCCAAATTTTAAAATAATTTTTACAATACTCTTGACACATCAAGGAGCACAAATTTGATTCTCAATTTATGTGACTTTGAATTTTTTTTTATAGTTTGATCTTGTGTGAGGCTCAGGATTAAAGAATAGGAGCGGTATAACTTTATGGTGCGGGCACATTAGTATCGATTATTCAGTTGATAGAATTAAAGCTTTCCACTAGGAAACTCATAGAACAATTTATTCATTCATTGTGGAAAGGTCGCTGGCTTATTAGCAAATATATGAATGATAGCAAAGTTACTTTCTGTATGTATTAAAAAGTTATCATAATAACGATGCCGGTGCAATTGTAGCAATCCATGAACCAATAAATCGAATAATATGGATGTTAATATGGTCTAAAATAATCTACAGTTGCATGGTTTTTGAAAACTTGTATGATGTGTAGGAATGGGTTCCTGCATCAAGAGTCGCAGCTCCGGATAAACTAAGCATGAGATACTCAGACCGACTTACTATCCGCCCATGGCCTCCTGCGGATCTTTCCAATTCTTCTTTTGAGGTTGGTGCAGCAGTTGATGCATGGTGGAGCGATGGCTGGTGGGAAGGTGTTGTAACTGGTGTCTCGCTCTCTAGGAGTGATAATGTTCATGTTTACTTACCTGGTATGCTAAGCCGGAAAATCTGATTTTCTCTTCTTTTTTTTCCTGGTATCTTTTATCATTCTAATTGGCGAATCTTAGCAACCCAAGACCTGGTATGCATCATGAGCAAGATATTATAATTTGTGAAGCTACAAGCTTATAAATTATAAATTGCTATGAAGTTTGTGGCTTTTGGAACCAAAAAAAGATGCAGACGATGTTGCTCACAGGTTGCACCATATAGATATAGCAACATTTCTAGTTGTCTCTTACTGATTTTGTGTTCCATTCATTGCTCTGGGACCTGGGTAATTGATTTGTTTGTCTTTGTTAATTTTAGGTGAGGGCAAGTTCTTGACTCTTCAACGGAAGGATATAAGAATTTCAAGAGATTGGATTGATAATAGATGGGTGGACATAAAGCCAAAGCCTGATGTACTCTCTTTCATATGCTCGTATCTCAAACCTAAACCAAAGCCTCCAACATCCTCAACTGTGGACAAGGCATCCAAGCTTGGTACCTCTGCTGATCGCGAAGTTCCCACAAATTCCAAACCCAAAGCAGTTGAAGAAAAAACAAAAGAATTTCCATGTCCGTCCGTAGCTGAAAATGTGGAAAAGATGAGCCAGAATTTGAAGAAGCGACTTCGTATCAGCGAGAATAATGAGTTTGGTCGTGGTAGTAGCAGCGCTGATGGTGGAGCTGGTAACCAGGTGAAGTCGGTTTCTAAAACAAAAAGGTGAAGTAATAGACGCAATGGTCAACCAAGGTGAATCCTATGAACTAGTGTATATTTTACATAGCTTTTTGAGCTAGTAGGAATTTGCATAGTTTGACCATCCAGGTTTATATTTAGTTAAGTATCTTTACTAAACAAAAACTTAATTATCATTAAGAATATCATTAAGATAGTATTTTAAGAACTACAGCAGGATAGGCAGTGGCTCTGTTAATTCACAACAGAGTGTTTGTGTCGCATGTGTTCCGCCCTTGTTAAGTTATTATCTGCTCTGTATGCCTTTTGGCTTTTGCTATGAACTACAGTGCATTACATGTTTTGAAAATCTTATTTAGCGTTCTTTTGGTTGCAATGGAGCTTGCTCAAATTGTTTTGGTTTATTATCTATTCATTTTAAAATTAGTGTGTTTGAAGTGGGTTTCAGCCTCTGTTATATGCTATTAAGCTTTTCCACGAAGGGCTTCATGTTATGGCTTTTAGCAGTGTATTTCTCAAGGGACTTCAGATGTGGTTGAGTTGGAATTCTGTAAACCTGCAAAAACCAGCACCTACTATTGCATTTGATGGTTCTAGTGTCTTGTAAATGGACCTTTAATATACCCAAATATATATATATATATATATATATATATATATTTTTTATGTATTTAGTTTTAAATTACATTACTTGAGTTGGTTATATCGTGAACGAGGTCTTAGTCTAATAGTAAAGACCAACCCAGATTCGATTCGATTTTTATGAGTTGTGTGAGTTTGTATGACCCCTTTATTGTGTGATTTTTTGTTCTTTTTATTGCGAGGTTTGTCTTCTAATTAGTTAAGAGTGCAAGGTTTACTTGTATTGTAATTAAGTGATTGTTGATGTTAATTATGAAATTCATTTGTATTCATATCCTCCAATGTTGGAGGCATACAAAACAATTTAGCTGTTTGCACAACTTTAATGTCAATACATGAATGTTCTCTATGCAAGTAATGACTTTTATTTGATTAATGGTGTTTAGGTTTGACATACTCGTTGCCTCACATTACAATAGTCATGGTTGACATGTCATTTTTATATTTTCATATGAGAATAAAGTCACAACTATGTGGAAATATAAAAAAAACATATAAAAATAGTATTTTTCTTGGGTCATGTTTGTTTGTAAGGATTACACTTGAGATTGGACTATTAATCCCAAATCTCTTGTTTATTTTTAAAAATAAATTGTTACTCCAAGGATGGTAAAATAACTTGAAAGGAGAACAATTTAATACTATGTCTAACTAGTTGTTATAATTCCCATCATTTGGGATTAAAATTTTATGGACTAAATTAACCTTTAACTTTGTTTAAAATAACTATTCATCTATACTATAACTAATGAGTATGATATTTTTGTTCTTGACAAGGGTACAAGAGTCTAAACAGTAAGCTTTTATCCAAACTATGTATAATCCATTAAACCTATACAAAATAAACATAATATGTAATTATTTTAAGTTATCATATGAAAAATCTCATAAAAAATAAATATTTAATTAGGACTATTTAATCATATGATTAATAATCTTAGGATTATAATCTATGAGAATATAGTCCCGAAATTATAATCCTTGCAAGTTTAAGTTGCACTTTCGATGTTGAACAATATCAAAAAGTGATTATATTACAAAATCCTTGTTTCTAAATGGCTTAAATATAAATTGTTATCCTAAATTATGTTATAATATGAGCCAAAATAAAAGTGGGTTAATTAATTATTTAAAGTGAATCCACATCAATGTGTTCTACTCTATGAGTAGATTAAATTAAGTATTTGGAAGTTCAAATTCATGAAGAAATGAATAAAATATTAACTCCCAAAGATCACCCTTGAAAATGATAAATGATAATAAATGCATGTGGGAAGTCAAGTCTCATATCGGTTAAGAACTAAAAGTTTAATATGTTTATATACAAGGAAATTGCTCTTAGATTTGGGCACCAAAGGGCACCCCACTCTTGTGGAAAGAAGATACATAGCTAAGACTTGGTTTGAACCCACACGTGCGTCACCGATCGGCTGGCCCGGCTCGGCTCTGGGCATGAGATTCGAGGGTCTGGGTCTTTATATATAATTTAATTAAAATTTTATTTTATTTTAGTTCTATTATTAAAATTGTGTCGTTTTGATAAATATTATTTATTATTTTGGGAAGCGGTGTTTGCCGAACGGACGTGTTTAAACTGTCATTTTGGGAAAGACTATTTGCCTGAACGGATTCCCCAAAACTATGTCGTTTTTGACTGAACAGACGAACCCTTTTTATGTTAAACCTTAAACTACATCGTTTTTGTTCTGCTAAGCCTAAAACTAAGTCGTTTATGGTTCGAACGGACGCGCTAGTGTTTTTTCTGTTTAAACTCAAAACTACGTCGTTTTTGGCTTAATCATGTCTTTTCAATGGGTTGTGACCCTTCTGATGGGTTTCTTACCCTCCTATAAGTAGATAGGAGGGGCAACCATTTCATTCACTCAATTTATTCAAAGCATAAGCATTCTAGTCTTCTTCTTCTTCTTCTTCTTCTTCTTCATTTCATTAGCAGTTTATAGTTCATTTTTAAGAGAGAGTTCTAAGCATTTATTTTGGTTCGTTAGATATACTATTTGGAGTGCTACTATAATATATGTTGTCATTGTATCTTGGAAGACAAGTGCTATCAACTTTAAGCACCATACAGAACGCATAATTGTCTTAAGGACATAGTACTTAGTATTAGCTTTGACAAGTTTATTATGTAATGTTAACGCCATGTTTCGCCGGCGCGTCCAATCACAGAATCCACGCGCTAGAACCTGCACAATAACAGATCACACAGAAGCTTGACGGCTTGTGCCGCCAGGGGATAACTCCGGTGTAAGAATAAGTACAGGCCGTTCACAAAGTTTAACAATAGAGGCAAAGTGTTTAGTGCTCAAAAGTAGGTATTACCTCTTGATTGAAACCCAAGCCTTGTATTTATAGTGTTCTCGTACCTTAGAATCCCTTTCTGAGTCGGTTTAGGACTCCTAAATATGGCAACTACCAATATTTGGGTCCAACACAATCTCTGTAAAAGGTGCAAGTGAAATCCAATCCAATCACTACCTCTGGAGTTGCCTTATTCAATTATGATTAGAATCCCAGACTCTGCACGCAGGAGAGCCCACTGTGCAGACCCAAACAATCCTACCATCGGATCTGAGCCTCGGCCCAAAGGACACGAAGACCCGACCCCGAACACCACACAACAGGGTAAGGCATCCGGCCCGAAGGGCTCAGACGCCGAACCCGAAGAACATCCACTAAGGTGAGGCTCCAGCCCAGAAGGACTCGGATGCCGACCCGAACACCTCCAACCTCTCTATGGGCTTCAGCCCAGTGGTCTCTTAAAGCCCTTCTAATGTCAGGCCTTCGGCCTACATGAAGGTCGGTAAAACGCTCCCGAACATTGCCCCCAGTCTCTGATTGTAAGGTACTTATGATTGGAGACTTGAAAGATCATGTATTCGAAAGGTCACGATAACTAATGATGAGTTGTCTAGGGAAGCCAAATGATCTGTCCTCGTTCTTCGAAACGTTGCTCGCCTTCCCATACCTGGTCCCACCTTGGGCATTTAATAGCCGCCCTTGGGGAGCGTGTTGACACACCTATAAAAACCCCCTTTCCCCCATCACTGTCACTTTTCCCAAATATCTACATCTCAAACCCTCTTTTCAAATTTTCTGGCGAGGCGATTTTCGGCGAGTAATCAGTTCATTCCAATTGATTAGAAATCATCACATCCTCCAGCTTCCTTTCCTTCATTTTAGCTTTTGAAACTCTGCATTACTGTCTTCTCCACCTCAAATGGCAGATTCCAACCCTATTCCTTTTACTGGGTCACCGCCTCCGGTCACCACCGGCAATCTAATCCCAGTTGATTTACCGGTTGCTCCCACCGATAACCCTTCTTCCTCGGTACTTCCTACCCCATCAGTGCCGAGGCCAAAATCCGCAACGCCTACCACTCCGAAACGGAGTTCTCCCATATCAATACCTCATCTTCCATTACACCCTCTCAAATCCCCGACATCCGAACCCTTTTCAACATTCCCCAAGAATACAAGCTTCGGGCCCCAAAACCCGATGAGAAAATGTTTTGGAGGCCCGAAGGCGAATGGTTGGTCGTTCCCCTGTATCTTCTGAAATATGGGGTTCGGTTCCCACTTCATGAATTCATCTCTTCCTTCCTTTATTTCGCGGGAATCGGGTACGCATAGCTTGTGCCAAACACATCCACCTGGTCGCCTTCATCGCTTTGTGCTAGGAACTCGGGATCACGCTTGGCGTTAACATTTAGTTTGGTAACTTAAGATAAGTTTATATATATAGTGTCCTTTCAGTTTTACTAACAAATTATTGGTCTTATTTCACTTGGACGATCCACCTTTCAATTTTGTCAATTAGATGATTAAACTATTAATTTTTTTTACTTTCGTTCAATTGGACCTACAACGTCAAAAATTGATGACGTGACTCACTGGATAGGCCATATTTCAACTTATTTATAATTAAAAAAAGATTATTTTAATATTATTTACACAGGACAAATTCGTTAAACCACTTTATATCTACTTATTACCGCACTCGATTTTTCAGTCCGAAATTTCTCCCATTGACTTGACAACCATTTCAAGGCGGCTTAACGTTGTATCCCAAGTAGCTTTGCCATGGCCAGTGCTCAACCCTGGCTGCCAAGTTGACAAAGTCACTACTACTCCAGACCACAACAAAAAGCCCAAGCCGGAATTATAATTCGCCGTCAAGAACAACAGGTAGTCCTAACGGGTTATGCATATAGGAGGACGAGATATGCAGAGGCAACAACTCCTAACCGTTTCTCGGACAGGTGGAGGTATGAGGGATGGTAGCCATTTTATTGCGCAGGTGGTTTTAATATGCAAAATCAGCTGACCACGTGTAATCAGTCCTCTGTTTTGGAAGCCCATTTTGGAATCTATTATTATGAGATCCTTTACTCAGAGAAGTGAATCCAATTTATAAGAATTAGACACTGCAAAATTAGGAATCAAGGCCTTGTAATAGTACTTGAAAATTTTTGATTTCAAAGACCTAGGATTTTTCGATCCAAGTTGGGGCTTTTTAGTGAGTGGAGAGCTTTTAATCAATTTATTTTTTCTGAGGTTTGTAGACTTTTAGGAGGGTGTATTCAATTAAAATTTTTAAAGATTTTTATAGTTTGTTTGTATTCAATCAAGACATTTAAAGAGTTTATAAAAATTTACTGATATTCAATTACAACTTTTATAATGTCTTTAAAAGTTAAGTTGTATTGAATTGAGACTTTTATAAAGTCTATAAAAGTATTTTGGTATTCAAAAAATCATTGATTTTTTAGATTTCTATCAAATGGTAGAATTTGACATACTTTAAAAGAAAGTTTATAACTATCAACCCATATCCAAAGTCTGACCTCATCTCTAAAGACTTCTAAAGACTTCCAAATATTAAACACAAAGGTAGAAATTCAAATGGCCAGTAAAAAAATTACAGAGAGATTTTATGGAAAATTCAAAAGTAGCAAAACTCTCCGGTAAATTTTTAACTTAAAATGAATATAAATTAATATAATTTTAGAAAATATAATTATTAAAATTATAAATTGTTTATATTTTTTTACTAAATTTATTAAAAATTAGATAAATTATACAAACTTTTATTATAAGAATATCTCATTATGACATTGAAAAATTAAACAGTAAATTTTGATTTTTAATATTATATTATATATATTTTATATTATATAGATATAGTATACGATATATACGAATCTTGATAAATTCTAAAACTCATCAAAATAAAAAAAATAGTTAAAAGATGACAATGGCTGACTGTTAAAAAATTAGTTACGTAGCATTTTAATTAATTAATTTCTAACATCATAAATAAATTAAAAATTTGCATAATTATTTTTTTAATGGTCAATTTTGGTTCACTAACAACTATTAATAATTTTAAGAAAAATAAAATCTCTCTGGCAATTTTGTCTGTGGCTTACCGACGACTAAAAATCTCTCTGGTAAATTTTTTATAATTTGTGACAATTTAATCACATGTATGAAGTTTTGCGATCATATAGGTTTTCATTGTCATATTATTTTGTGAAAAATAGAGTTTGGTACTCCTACTAAAAAATCGTACGCATATATAGTTTAATGAAAAATGAGCTTAATTTTTGTGTTACGTCTGTAGCTTCTAAAGTTTTATTCATATTCGAGTATCCAAATTTATCATGAAATAAGTAAAATAATATGAATGCTTTCAACATATATAAAATCTCATGCCACAATAATTTAATGAAATAATGAGATTTCATGTAGTTTATGAAAAAAGAGTGAGAGGCTGTACACATGGAATAATTAACAATTAATATAAGCTATAATATATATGAGAAGTATATAAAGTCTATCAAAATCTTGGTAAAAAGTTTATTAAAGTCTGTCACTTATTTTATGGAGTCTATAAAAGTCATTTTAAAAAAGTCTTTAAAGTCTTTAAAAGTCATTAAAATTTACAAACTCTACAAAAGTCTGTCACTTAAAAAAAGTCTTTAAAAATCTTAATTGAATACACCCCCTTTAGTGTGTTTTTTTAGTTTTAATGTTTAATATAAGGCGTTTTGACAAATTTGTCCTTTAATATATAATAAATGTGTACATGGATATTAAAATAATCTTTTTTTAGTTACACATAAGCTGAAGTATGACCTTCCCACAAAGCCATATTATCAATTTCTGACGTGACAAATCTAATTGAACAGAAATAAAAAAAATTAATAGTTTAATCATTTAATTGACAAAATTTATAGGTGGATCATCCAAGTGGAATAAGGCCAATAGTTAAGGGTTACAATTTATATTTAAGCATTTTTTTTACATCTAATGTTATTAATTGGTGGAATGCTTTTGGCGATTGTGCTATTGAGCTTGCAAAGTTTGCAAAGTGAATCCTCAACCTTTGTTGTTCTTTTTCTGATTGTTAACGCAATTAGAGCACTTTTGAGTTTATAAATATTTAGTAATTAAGTCTCTTGTATTTAATATTAATTAGTACATAACTAATATCTATAAATATTTTATATGTTCTTTTGCTTAATATTTTTTTAAACAAAAATTTCAGATTCATACGCAAAAGCAAAAATAGAAATAGGTTGGAGTATCAACGGTTACATGATTTGGTGTATGTGCAATACAATCGCCGAATTGTTACACGGTTTCAAAAGGGGCGCGAACTTGGAAGAAATTTTGATTCATTAGCCCTAGATGATTTCAATTGGGGTATTGAGTGGATATGCCCGAGCAAGATGTAGTTCATCATGGAGATGATCTTACATGGGAGGATGTTGATAGAATTGTTGGTGCATCTGATGCGACTGAGGGTCTTTATATATCTTCGTAGAACGGGTCATGTCTACTCATTTTGACTTCAAGGGAATCGAGGATAAGAGTTGGGGATGACTGATTCAAATGTTTAAAAAGATGAAAAAGACATTCCTAATGATGACGAGGATGTGGATGATGATTATGACGAAAGAGTAACTACTGTTTCAAGTGTCGCTATTGGGAGAGAGAACGATGATTTGACCCTTGATGATTATGCTTGATAGCTTGAGTGATAAAATGAGACTTTTGAGTTGATGAATATTTAGTTTTTATAACTTTGTTTTTATTTCTATATTATGTTTGTTTCTGACAATGTCACAATGAACATGTCTTTATCTTATTAAGGATGGTTGTCTAATGCTATGATATGACTATATGCTTGCTTATATTTTATCTTAACAATGGCTGCTTACTTGTTTTATCATAAATTATTGAATTCTTAGTATTGAAATTTATGGTATTCTATATATACACTATTAAAACTTAAGAAACAAAACATAAATTTTAGAATTATATTAAATTAAATTAAATATTACAAATGCATCACTATTTATATAATTTGAAGTTACTACAAGTTTAAAAAATTATAACTATAATAAAATAATTATCCATTTTATCTTGATATTGTTTACTTCTTGTTGTGATCTGATATGCTACAACCTGCATTATGAATATGATAAATTATTAGAAAAATCAATATATCAATATTCATATAAATATTATATATGAGTAAAATACAGTGACACCCCTTTTAGATAATCATAACAAAACACTCACATCCCCTCTAGTTTTTTAACACTACAAGAAAAAATCTTAATTCCGACGGAATCTTCCGTCGGACCTGAGCCTATTTGTAAGACCCCAACTTATTATTAATAAAATTGAATTTTCTCTATTTATTAGTTTGAAATAGTAAGGGTTGATTTGATTAATGTGGTTAGTTATGGGTAAAATGCGCAAATATTTCAAATAAGCAAGTGGTTATAAAATATTCATTGGTGTCGGGGAATATTAGTTTGGTCGTGGAATATTCTTACTGTCGGGGAATATTCTTACGACGGCGCGGTTTTGTGTGGGCCCATAACGGAAAGCGATTGGATGAAGGAAAATGACAAATATAAGTTGTTTATAAATAACGACGTAGTTGTTACCGTTAATACTGTTGAAATACTCGGTGGTTAAAACACAGTAGCACACGGTATTGCACCAATTATTGATTCTTACGTAAGAAGGCACTACTCAATAATTGTTACAGTAATTACTGTTCAATATTTTATTTTATTGATTCAATAATTGCTGCGTTGATATTTTATATTATTGTTGTTTCAATAATTGTCATTACACAATATTTTCCTTTATTGAATCAATAATTCATATGATTTGAATAATATTATTAGATAGTATTATTGGCAATGTCTAGAAAGTTCTGTCTAAGGAGAGGTTTGGTCACCTAATTGCGCGCCAGTAAGGAGAAATTCTTATTGGAAAGCCCTCTCATTCCTGGGAATGGTCTGGTTGTCGATATTGTGATTCTGTAATATTATTTGTGAATAATTAATTATTAATTTATATGATAAGGAAAATATTTATTTTATGTGGATATAAATGGAGAAAATTTCTAAGGTGACAATTGTTAAAAATTGATATTTTATCTTTTCTGATAAAATAATTCATTTAAATATATTATTATATTTTATTAATATAATAATGGTGATATTTTTACAATGAATATGGGATATAAGAGTATATAAGGAGGAGGAGTATTTTTGTTACTAAAAATTGTTAAAACATGTTTTTCATGTTTGTGGACCCCATTTCTTGACTGAAATTTGATTATAGCCTGTAAAATCGTCCGTATGTGGATTTTGGTCAATTTCTGTTTGGATTTTGAAAAAACTTTCTTCTGCAAAGTTGTAGAGAATGAAATTTCCTACGGAAAAGACATAAGGTTCAAATTTTTTCGATAAAATGGCTATTTATTATGAATTATTGAAGTTCTGAAGTTCTAGAATAATTGATTTTTGGAGGTTTTAAATATTTATTTTAACAAACATATTTTTTACACTTTGGTGGGCCCCACTTGTACATGTTAATGGATGAATTCAGATCTTCAAAGGTTGGCGTAGGAAATTTAATTTATATATTAATATTTTATTAAATTTTCTGCTTTGGTGTTCTAAGCAATTCCCTATAAATAGGGTGCTTAGGTTAGAATTAAAAATTATATCAGAAACTGAAGTTTTCTCTCTCTATATTATCGAGCGTATTCTTGTGAGTATTTTGATACTTTGAGTGTTGCTATACGGTGCAAGTTCCTTCAGCGTTATATCTGATATTCCAGCTAGAAGTACTATTCTTTTCGAGGTAAGGGATGTTATTTTTTTTTTATAAATGATATTATTTCTTTCAATATCATTATGTCAAAATATTGGTAAGGTTTTTCTTGTGAAATTCTTGTCTTTCGGTGTCGGGGTTACTATTCACGTATACATCACTATTCATGTATATAGTACTATTCACGAATACGACACTATTCACATAAAAATTAAAGTTTCATTTTTGTCCAAAATATCTATTATGGATACTAGCTTTGATTGTATCCATGTTTTGATCATTCTTGAATTTTACTTCACTATGATTATTAATGAAGTGTTTCTGAACTCGGATTGTTTAAAGTACGAATCCTTAATATTTGTTCTTTTGTTTCACTGGATTCGTTTTTTTAAAATATTTTTCATTATCCTCAATCCTAAATGATGGTATTACTGAATATCTTTGGCATGTACTGCAAAGATGAACAGGTGTTGAGATGAACATGACCAACTGATGAATATCTCTAGCCTGTAGTGCAAAGATGAATATTTGATTCACAATGTATATTGATTGATGTTACAGGGATAAAATATTGATGATGGACTTTTAAATTCATAGATAATAGTAGATTTCATTCTCCACGTAACTCTTCTATGAATTATTATTTCCGCTGCGAATATTGATCTGAAATTTGTTGTCTATTTTATTTTATTAGATTTTTCCCTGTTGAAGACTAACGATAATTTATTCTATATTATCTTAGTCATAATATTCTTTACTGGGTTAGTTGAGCTCACCCTTTTCCTTTTTGTTCCATTTTTCTTCTCAGGAGGCGAGAATGTAGCGAGTTCTAGTCGGGGTGTGGAATGATGGTTCTAGAAAGTTGTCTTAGTAGTCCTCACCATTTTTGTAATATAATATACCAATAATTATAATGAGGATTTATTTGAATGTGGATATTGTCTAGATGACAATATTTGTATTTAAACTCACAGTTTATGTGTTGTATTAATAAAGTTGTAGTTATTTCTGTACCATGTTATTGACAACTCAAAATGGGTAATGTATACCTATTTTGGGGGCGTCACACTATTTAGTCAAAAATATATTATTTTCGTCGAACATAAACTATCTTCGACAGAATATATAGGACGAAACTTTTCGTCGAGTATAATATACCCTATTTTCGACTGACATATTCCCTCGAAATTATCCTATTTTCGACTGAAAACTAAAATAATTCGGTATTTATTAAAATTGACTAATTATTAACTTCGACAAAATTTGCGTTAGAGATACCGTAGTTTCGACGGATACGTTCCGTCGAAGTTAACTTCTTTTCGACTGAAAATTAGAATATTTCGGCATTTATTAAAAATTGGTTATTTGTTAACGCCGAGGGAAGTTTCGTCGGAAATACCTTATTCCGTCGGAATTAACTATTTTTTTTAAATACAGATTTTAAAAGTTCAGTTTCTAGGTGTTTAAACCAATTAATTAATGTACCTGTAACCTGTCACAACCCAATACATAGTTGGAAATTAAAGTAGTTTCGACTGACGTATCTTCGACTGAATAATCCGTCAGAATAAATATTATCTTAGAGGGAATGTGTCCGTCGAACTTAGCTCCGTCGGAATTAGTCGGTTTTCTTGTAGTGTAAGTAACAGTTAGTCCCCCTACATGTTTTTAGGGTTGACTAAATAGATAAAATTACATAGTTACCCTGGTATGTTATCAAATTTTAATTCCTAAATAATATATATGTTGAATTATCCTTTTTTTAATACAGTACATTTTAATTATAGTTTTATTTGTAATTAAGACTATCACATTTAAATTGTTGGTAACTTATAAAAAAACTAATTTAATTTAATTAACACATATTTTTGGATAAAGTGATACAAATATTAAATTTTTTAATTTAAATTATTAATGGAGCTATTCTAATTAGAGTGATTGAATATGTTGATAGTTTAGTTTTTGGTGTTTAATAACAAAAATTATTATTTGAATTCTTAGTTTCATATTATGATTTTTATATATTAAGTTTTCTTGAGCATATGTCAAAATTTGGGATGTTTATGATTTTGATTACATTTTTTAATATATAGTTGGCGTTATTTGTGTGCAATGTTGAATAAAAGAAAATATAATAATATTTATTACTATCTCTATGTTGTAAAAATATTTTTCTTTTAATATATTTTTTTTGAGTAACAACATTTGTCATTTTTACTGTAAATAATTATGTTTAATTGTAACTTATGTTTAGTTTAATATATGAGAAAAATAATTAATATAATTTTTAATACAATTTTATATGAATAATAAGATTCATTCTCTACTAATAAGTTTGTTTTACGTAAATTTTAAAATTTAGAAAAAATGATTATAATTTTATTGCGTTAATTTTTACTTTTTATGGGTATTAAAATTTTACTTTTTAATAACAAAAAAATATATTTAAATATATATATATATATATATATATATATATATATATATATCACGTAAATTTTAATATTTGAGAAAGTTAATTATCAAAAATTGTATGATTTATTTTCTTGATAAAATGAATATTTATAATTTTTTTACATTTATGTTATTTATTGCACAAATTCATAATTTAATTAATTAGATCAAGTTAAGTAAAAATTATAGCATATAAATATATATTTAGGGGATAAATTTCGGAGTCAAATTTAAACGTTGAGCGCAAGTAAGAGAGATAAAAGAATGGGTACGCTTCACGGATTTCCACCAGTAATCTACCTCTCCATGGAACATAAAGGTGGCGAATAGAACCTTCTGTTCCTCCGTGCATCCCAAGATATCGAATATCTTGATAATTTACTTGACCCATGTTTCCGCCTTAATCAGATCGGTCTTTGCCCAGAAATTTGGTGGTCTCAACTCCTTGAACTGCCATGCTGTGACAAACCGTGTGTTGCCATCATTTCCACCCGTATTTTGTACACGAGTTTCCCTCGTCTGATTTTGAATGAACTGCAAAAAGCTTCTAAACATCCCAATAGGAGCCATTCGATATGGGGTTTTAGAAATGGGTTTTGTACCCGGTTCAAGATCAATAAAGATTTCAACATCACGTTCTAGGGGTAGACTGGGAAGTTCTTCAGGAAATACATCAGGAAATTCTCTAACAACAGAAATATTATTCAAATCTGATTTGTCTCTGTTCAAATCCATAACATGGGCTAAGAAAGCTTGACATCCATTTTTCAATAAATGAATAGCTTTGTGGCTTGATATGACAGTGACTGATTTTAGTGGTTTAGTTGCTTGAATTCGCATAACAGGTGGTTAGGAATATGAAAACTAACAACCTTACAAAAATAATCAATTTTGGCATGATGAGTGGTTAACCAATCAATCCCTAAAATCACATCAAAAGCAAGTATCTTTAAAGAAATAAAATTAACAGGTAATGTGATAGTGCCAACTTGAATCAAATAAGATTTATAAACTATAGATGTAACAAAGGTTTCACCCAACGGAGTTTTAATAGATAAGTTAAAGTCCAATTTCTCCGGAGTCGGGTTTAAACATTGACCACAAGTAGGAGAGATAAAAGAATGGGTAGAACCAGTATCTAGTAAGGTATAAACTTTGCAAGAATTTAAGATTAGCTTACCCGTGATCATCTCGTTCGGGTTCCTTGCCTTTTGGCCAGTTACGACAAACGCTTTTCCAGGAACCACTGATTTTGACTTATCCGGGACAGCCTTTGGAGTCACCATCTCTGCTGAACTTAGTTTTGCTATAGAACAGTCTCGAACTTTATGGCCCTCCTTTCCACAGTTATAACATACCTTGGATTGTTGTGGGCAGTTTGGACTGACATGTCTCTCTTTTCCACATTTATAACACCTATCTGGCAGTCGTTCTCCTCCCCTAGAATTTATTGTTGGTACTGGTGCTGCTGTTGATGTCTTCCCGTCATTGTTGAATCTCCTCTTTCTGAAATTTCCACTTGACTCACCTCTCCTATTATCATGGTCACGATTACCCCCCGAGTGGTTACCGCCTTTGTTCGTATTTTTCCCTCCTCGCTGGTTATCATCGCTCTGATGACTGCTGTCACCGGTATGACCCTGGTTGTGGTCCCTCAGTTGAACATACTCACTATCTCGCTCTAATAATTGAGCCCTGTTGACAACATCTGAATACAGAGAAAATTTATGAGAGATAAGGTATTGACGAATCTCGGGTTTTAGACCTCTCAGAAACATCTGCGTCATACATTCCTCATTCTCCACCAAATGAGGTGCAAACCTGGATAACTCCGCGAACTTCGCCCCGTACTGAGACACCGTCATGTTGTTCTATTCCAGTCTAATAAACTTTACCTCTTTCATATGACGAATACTTTCAAGAAAGTACTTGTCATTGAACAATTTTTGAAATCTTTCCCAAGATATGTTGAGTGCGGCTGGCTGGGAACGCTTCACGAATTCTCACCAGTAATCTGCCTCTCCACGGAACATAAAGGTGGCGAATGGAACCTTCTGTTTCTCCGTGCATCCCAAGACATCGAATATATTGGTAATTTGCTTGACCCATGTTTTCGCCTTAATCAGATCGGGCTTTCCCCAGAAATCTGGTGGTCCCAATTCCTTGAACTGCTTGGCTGTGATAGACCGCGCGTTGCCATCATTTCTACCCGTATTTTGTACACGAGTCTCCCTCGTCTGATTTTGCATAAACTGGAAAAAGCTTCTAAACATCCCATCGTTCATCGTCTGATCAGTGGTGTTGCTTACAAGAGGAATATTTCCTTCCTGTTGCACGTTCTCCTGGTTTGTGACTAAAGGTTGTTCCACAGTCTTATACACTCCATTATTAATGTTCTCAGCAGCCATTCTTAAATATTATCATAAAACAAGGGTTAATTAAACAAATTAACATATCACATAATATCCCTATATTATGACCGACCAACAAATAAGCTTAGATAAGACACACTAGCGAAGGATTTACTCATCTCTCCCCTCCTAGTTCTATTCCCCGATCTCCGCCAAAGACCATATCCCTAAGCTTTGATACCAACTGTGACGCCCCCAAAATAGGTATATAACACCCATTTTGAGTCGCCAAATACATGGTACAGAAAGCAAACTACAACTTTAATAATACAATTATCGTGCAAAATACGACAACACATACTGTGAGTTTAAATACAAATATTGTCTTCTAGACAATATCCACACTCAAATAAGTCCTCATTACAATTATTCATACACTATTTTACAAAAAAAGTGAGGACTGCTAAAACATCTTTCTAGAACCATCACTACATACCCTAACTAGATCCTGCTATGTTATCACCTCCTGAGAAGAAAAATGGAACAAAAAGGAAAAGGGTGAGCTCAACTAGCCCAGTAAAGAATATTATGACTAAGATAATATACAACAAATTTTCATTAGTCTTCAACAGGGAAAAATCTGATAGAATATAATAGACAACAAGTTTTAGATCAACAAATGCAGCGGAAACAACAATCCATTAGATGAGTCACGTAGAGAATGAATTCTACTATCTTCTAAGATTTAAAAGTTCATCATCAATATTTTATCCCTGTAAACTCAATCAATATACATCTTTAATCAGTATTCATCTTTGCACTACAGGCCAAAGATATTCATTTGTATCACCAGTTGGTCATGTTCATATCAACACCTTTTCATCTTTGCACTATGGGCCAAGGATATTCATCAGTTAATCATTCATCTTTGCACTACAGGCCAAAGATATTCAGTGATATCATCATTTAGGACCGAGGATGATGAAAAATATTTTAAAGAAAACCAATCCAGTGAGACAGAAAGACAAATATTAGGGATTCGTATAACAGTTTATCCAAGATCAATAATACTTCATAATAACCAATTGTGCAGCATAATTCAAAATAAAGATCAAAACATGGATACAATCAAAGATAGTAATCATAATAGACATCTTGAAAAAAAAAGAAAATTTCATTTTTTGGTGAATAGTGTCGTATACGTGAATAGTGCCGTATACATGAATAGTAATCCCAACACAAAAAGTTCTAAATTTAATTTAAAAGGTCAACCAATATTTCGGCATAATGATATTGAAGAAAATAATATCATTTAAGAAGAAAATAACATCCCTTATCTCAAAATAACGGTACTTCTGATCAGAATATCGGATATAAAGCCGAAGGAAACTTGTACCAAAAAGCAACCCTCAAAGTTTCAAAATACTCACAAAAATACGCTTGATAATCTAGAGAGAAAGAAAACTTATTTCTGGTGTGATTTTCAATTATAACCTAAACGCCTATTTATAGGAAAATACTATAGAGCAATTCGAACGAGGATAACAGGGAAATAGTGAGATGGTTCGAGACTATTGAACTTTCTCAATACATTATAAAATGGCATGACATGCAATATATAATTACATTGAGGACCTAAGATGTGCATGTCATATTTTATACGTCACTTAATAATTGATTTTGTTGAACAACAATAGGTTGATGAGAACCCAACTTTGGAAGGGTGTTTTGCCACTATCATACAAGATGTCTAATGACATACAATCTCGTGTTATCATAAAACAGGGTTGTGCATATCCACTTGCTGAGTATATCTACGAGCACTACCTATATGATCTTGGAGTATATTTGAAATATAATTCTCACTTGAAGACAACTGAGATAATTATATGTCAAGAGAAGACTCATCATTGGAAGGAACATGATAGTAATATTTTCATTTTTCTTTGGGGTCTATTGGATCAACCAAGGATAATTCTCTGGACATATGATATCTATCATAACTTAGATTCATGGCCTCCCATGTACGAAGGTTTCCTTGAGCACTTCCCAAAGATTTTAATTTCTAAAACAGTTATTGACTGTACTTTTATGTAACGTGCCATTGTAAGGTTGTCGAGGCACCATGAGAGTTACATACATTTGTATTGAAACTCACAGCTTATCTGTTGTCGTACTCTGCACGACAGTTCAACAGTTGTATAAATGAAGTTGTATTTGAATTTTATAGAGTGATATCTGGTGACTCAGATGGGTCGGGTGGACCTATTTTTGGGGGCATCACAGAACTGTAGTCTATTGAGCTGATTAAGAGTTTGCACAAGCCAAGATAAAATCGTAGAGCATCAAGGATCGTAGTGTGCTCCAGACGTTTTTGGGGGCATCAAGACGTTTGCCGAAGCCAACTCAGAGATCGTAGTGTGCTCTCAGAAACGTAGAGTCTGCAAGACAAGCAAGTGAAGATCGTAGTGTGACAGTCCTTAAGAGAAATCGTAGTGTTCTCATTTGCTTGCATCAAGCACCAAGGTGGCAAGACACCACGATCAGAATCGTAGAGTATCATCTGGCTGTGTCAGAAGTTGTGGGCCTTGACCATTTGTTCAAAGATAAAATCTTAACTAATGTGGAATGGTTTAGAAACGTTGAAGTAATCATCAGTCTCAATGGCATAAAAAAATATCCTTAGTATGCAATAAAGAAACGTATTAAAGAAGCTAAGGAAAGGACCATGGGACAGAGGAAAATACCTTTTCAGGTGTTAGGTGAGAAAGCAGTCTGTTATGTCAGAGGGCTAGAATGCAATTCAAAAGATATACAGGAAAAGTCTCCATCAAAGTTCAAAAATGGCAAACGCATTAAATGCTCCAATGGATGGATTCAACGGACATATTTCAAGGATCACATATATGCAATACATCTGCAAATGATTGAACTAAGCAAGCATTGTAGAAAAACTAAGAAGAACACTCAACGCTCAACTCTACGATCTGAGAAAAAGAGAAAGCTTGCTCAGCTACTCAGTTCTTTAAAACAAGAGCTTAACGACAACTGAGTAGCACCAACCAAGAACTCAACAACTGCCAAACCAGTGAAGTAATAAGTTCCAAGTCAAAAGGACTTGAAGAGATCTAAAGTGAACTATGAAGAACCAAGTCTGCTGGACTTGAAGAGTTCAAGAGTGAACTAAGAAGTTCCTAGACTGCTGGTCTAGAAAAAATCTATGAGATTCAGAAAGTGTAAAAGATATCCTTAGTGGATTTCCTACTCGAGGAGTAGAAGAGTGGACTAGGAGCTTTAAGTGCTCTGAACCACTTAAAACTGTTGTGTCTATGATGACTGCATATTATTCATTTATTTTGATTCCTTTACGTTTAGTTTTATTGCATGTTTCAAGTGTATATGAGTTTATTAAGGTGTTTAATGATTTCAGGAAGAATCGGATCTGAATTAAGGAAAAATTAAAAAATTACAGGGTTTCTAGCATTAAGTTGGATGCATAGTCTTGTCTTTGGACTTGGATTTTATTGTAGAGCTATTCCTTAACTTTCTGTAACATCTTGAATCGTCCCGATCGGAGTTCATATGAAAAAATTATGATCTTTTAACTAAACGGACGTTGAACCTCAATGTTTGGAAGTTGCAATTTTCATAGCAGTCACTTGGAGCCTGATTTGGACCTTGATGCGTTCTAAATCTGTCAATTCTCAAAGAATGAAAGTTGTAGATCTCGTCGATATCTTCATTTTGATAGGAAGCAGGTCCCGTAACTCTTTTCGTATCAAAGGTTATGCTAGTTTTACCCAAGGACGTCGCAGCAGAAAATAGGGTCGAATTTGTGCGGGAAATATGGAAAATCTTGGAAATCTTAGATTTTTGGAAAGTTTCTAAAAGCAGATTTTGGCGGATTTCTACATGGAATTGGATTGATATTTTTATTAGCTTTTGGATTTCCTTTAGACTAAGATTTATTTCCAAATTAAATTCTATTTCTTTATGGAAACTAGTTATGATTTGTAATTCCTTTTAGGATTTGGATTTCTACTTCCTATAGGATTTAGGATTTTGTCTAGCACTATAAATAGAAGATGAGAGTCACGGTTTTATGCATTCAACTATCAACTATCATCTATTGGAGTGTAGACTCAAGAGCATGTCAAGCTAATTCTTTTCATTCAGTTTTAAAGGGAGGTGAATCCTTGTTATAAGTAATTGATTAATTGAGTATTATTTTTTATTCCTTCTTGTCTGAAATTTCTTTTGATAATTTGTGTTCATTGATTGCCTGCTAATTGATCTAATTGATTTAATATGGCCAATTGAGTTAATTTGATCATTATCATCTGCTAGATTAAGATTGGTATTACATGTAATTGGTATCTTTCTTCATCACCAGTAACAACTTGGTAATACTAATTGTGGACAAGCTTTTGTGTATTGCTAAGATTATTAGAAAACAAGTTAAGAAAATCTAGCTTATGTGTTTGTTGCTTGGATTAGCCTAATTCTCTATTTCTTAATGCTTCTATCATATTAAATCTAGAGAGCTTATTCTAGGTTGTATGGTAGTTAGAATCTGGTGGAGAGCTTGTTTCATACAGTGATAATCTAAGGAGAATTTTGGATAGCAGAGCTTATTGTTATCTAGGGCTAATAGTTTCATTGAAGGGAAACTAATAATAACTTGATTAATTGATTGTTGTACTTGGTGAAACTGAACTGCAGAACTGAAGTTTTTACATTTTTGGTTAACTTCATCTTTAATTCTTGTTTTTCTTAGTTTCAAAACAATTTTCAAAAAATCCCCAATCTTTATTTTCTATCAAAATAATAGAATAAATATAAAACAAATCACTCTCTATGGGATCGATCCTTGCTTACAACTGTGCTAATTGTTTGAATTCTTAAAGTGAAAGTGAGGTTAATTTTGGAGTGTAAACGACAGCTCCCAAATTTTGGCGTCGTTGCTGGGGAGTGTTATTTGTTTTTGTTTATTCTTTGTTTTCGTTTATTTTTTTTATTTGCTTTTTATTTTTATTTTATGACTCAATCCTCTAACTTTATTGACTTAAATTTTGATTAAGAGATAGAGAAAACTACAGATATAAAAGAAGATCTTGTTTCATCACTTGAAGTGGAAGAGATGGCGGTGCCACACAATAACAAAACTTTGAAAGAACTAGCTACTCCTGATCTGACTCAACCATCTTTTTGTATTGAGTATCCTACTTTAAATGTTGCTTTTGAATTTAACTCCATACTAATTCGTCGTTTGACTGTTTTTCGTGGTCTTATAGGTGAAAATCCATATAAGCATCTAAAGGAGTTCCATGTGGTTTGTTCCACGATGAAATCACAAGGAGTGACAGAGGAGCAGATCAAGCTTAGACCTTTTCCATTCTCCTTAACGGATTTGGGTAAAGACTGGTTATACTATCTACCATCAGGATCAATACAATCATGGACTGATATGCAAAGGTTATTCTTAGAGAGGTATTTCCCTGCATCAAGAGTTATCGATACAAGGAAAGAGATATGTGGAATCAGGCAGTTCAATGGAGAAACTCTCTATGAGTATTGGGAAAGGTTCAAGAAGTTATGTTCCAGTTGTCCACCTCACAGAATTGATGACCATAACTTGATCCAGTACTTCTATGAGGGGTTGCTACCAATGGAAAGAAGTATGATCAATGCGGCTAGTGGAGGAGCACTAGTAGAAAAATCTCCAGACACAACAAAGAACTTAATTACAACCATGGCAGCCAACTCATAACAGTGTGGTACTAGGATGACTCATACATCACGAAGGGTAAAAGAGGTTAGCACTTGTAATATTAAGCAACAAATTTCTGAATTAACTGTTATAGTTCGACAAATGGCTGCAAGGAATATGCAAGGTTTTCAGCAAGCTCAACCTCAGTACCACGTAGGAGACCAAAAAGTACCTGTAAATTCTGGGACATCTATGAAGGATATGTTCAAGGCATTCATGATCCAAACACAATAGTTCATGAGTCAGACAAGAACTTATGTTCAAGATTTGAGGGACCAAGTTGGTCAGCTTGCAACCACAGTGGGAAGGTCACTTTCTCAAACTGTTGAAAATAAGTGCCATAACATTGAGATGTGATGCAGATGATCAACAACAAGGAAAATCAATACAAAGCAAGTCCGACAAAAGTGAAACAGACAACAGTGATGTACTCAAGCACAAATTTCCACCTCTTTCAGCTTATGAACCGAAACTACCTTTTCCCCAAGTTCTAACAAGGAATTGGAAAGTTGGAAAGAATTCAACGTGGTATACAAAGTCTAATGAAAAATTCCTGGAAGAAATGGCGAATAGGGAACAAAAACTTAAAGATAATGAGGAGTTCACTAGTGGAAACCAGTTGGAAGTTCTTGAGGCTAATACTAAATTTGAAGAAGAAATCAGGTATTTAAAGTCTGAAAAGGATGAACAAGAGGAATAGGAGAACAATTGGATAAGTTTTACAGATCTTTTCGAAGAGGATATAGGTGATACAGCATTGCAAACAACAAAAACACTACATGATACATACCATAAGACCTTAACTATGGAATTGGATGGGGCACATGTTCAGTTCACCACATATGAGACTAAAAGGTATCTTTGTATTGTTGATCTTATTTTTTCTACTGATGTTGTTGACTCTATAGTGCAAGAATCTTTTGATCAAGTACAATTATACGAGAAGGATTTGAGGGCTAGAATGGAGCAAAATCATGATCTAAAAGATGCTCTTAATGAAGAATTGAAGTTGTTACCAGTCCACTTGAAGTTCACAAGTCCAATTACCTAGAATGAGAAGGATGATGTCAAGCCAATGACAATAAACAAGGGTAGCTGCTTGGGAGGCAATTCAAGATTTCAGATTTGATTTTTCTATCCCTTTACTTTTTAGTTTTTGCATGTTAGTTAGTAGTTTCTTTCTTCTTTGCACGATTTTCTTATATTGGGGACAATGAAAGGTTTGAGTATGGGGGGAAGATTTAGGCTTTTATTTTATTAGGGATATTGATCCGATTTTGATGGAGAATTTGAAAAAAATTAATGCTTTTGAAAATATTTAAAAATTTTGGTTTCATGATTCTATTTGGCTATGTGTTAAAAAGATTAAAGTCAAAGATTTAAAATCGATGCTAAAATTCAGATTCTGATTGATGCTTAATTGGTTAATGAATGATGAAAACCAAGCCATGATCCATAGTAATTGATTTGAATTGAATTTGTGATACATGAGTACTTGACTATGAGAAACATGTTTATTTGGCTAAGTTATTTGTGGAGTTGTCTATGTGCACTAATTTCAGGACTTAGAACTGTTTAACTTACTTATGTTGTTACAGAACCATGTGAAAAAAATGATGAATGAAAAAAAATAAAGAAAGAAAAAAAATATAAATTGAAAATCTGCTTCAATGTCCATTGTACGAAATAACTGGGTATCTAAGCCTCGGGAAGCATCGGTATTCACGTTAAAAAGTGCGATGGATAAAAGCAGCTTGACTAGTCGACTTTTGTAGCCTTTGTTACTTGAATAAGTTATCCTTAGGGGTGTCTCTACACCTAGCGCCCTAAGATCATATGGTTTGGGAGTAGTTGGTAGAAAGTTCGTTAATGGGTAACTCTGAAAAGCCTAAGAAAAGGAGACATTGCACATGTCAAGAAAAGAAAAAAAAATATACGAGAAAAGCATGAAAATACATTCATCTGTACTAAAAAGAAGGTTCTATGAAAAAAACATAAAAAGCAAGAAAAATTTGTTCTTGGTTGTGAGTCAGTGTGTACTGTTTTTGCTTCATGGTAACTAAGTTGAGTAAGTATGTAGATTTTGGGAAAGTTACTTATGTGGCTACAGTTTGATTTAATGAAATTCATTGGTGAAATGGTAAGGTTGGTAATTGTAAGTTAATTGATAAGGCATTGATTAGATTTCTATGAGTTTAGTGTTGATAGTCATGATTTGTACCTCGAAACCTTTTAACATAATGATTGAATAGATTTTTTTTTGGAAATCAAACTTTTGTTTTACACGAGGACATGTAAAGGCTAAGTGTGGGGGAATTTGATGAGTGCATATTATTCATTTATTTTGATTCCTTTATGTTTAGTTTTATTGCATGTTTCAAGTGTATATGAGCTTATTAAGGTGTTTAATGATTTCAGGAAGAATCGGAGCTGAAATGAGGAAAAATGGAAAATTGCAGGGTTTCTAGCATTAAGTTGGATGCATGGTCTTGGCTTTGGACTTGAATTTTATTGTAGAGCTTTTCCTTAACTTTCAATAACTTCTTGAATCGTCCCGATCGGAGTTCATATGAAAAAATTATGATCTTTTTACTAAACGAACGTTGAACCTCAAAGTTTGGAAGTTGCAATTTTCACAGCAGTCACTTGGAGCCTGATTTGGACCTTGATACATTCTGAATCTGTCAATTCTCACAGAATGAAAGTTGTAGATCTGGTCGATAACTTCGTTTTGATAGGTAGAAGGTCTGGTAACTCTTCCCGGATCAAAGGTTATGCTCGTTTTTACTAAAAGACGTCGCAGTAGAAAATAGGGGCGAATTTGTGCGGGAAATTTGGAAAATCTTGGAAATCTTAGATTTTTGGAAAGTTTCTAAAAGCAGATTTTGACATGTTTCTACATGGAATTGGATTGATATTTCTATTAGCTTTTGGATTTCCTTTAGACTAAGATTTATTTCCAAATTGAATTCTATTTCTTTAAGGAAACTAGTTATGATTTGTAATTCCTTTTAGGATTTGGATTTCTACTTCCTATAGGATTTAGGATTTTGTCTAGCACTATAAATAGAAGATGAGAGTCACGGTTTTATGCATTCAACTATCAACTATCATCTATTGGAGTGTAGACTCAAGAGTATGTCAGGCTAATTCTTTTCATTCAATTTTAAAGGGAGGTGAATCCTTGTTATAAGTAATTGATTAATTGAGTATTATTATTTATTCCTTCTTGTCTGAAATTTCTTCTGATAATCTATTTTCATTGATTACCTGCTATTTGATCTAATTGATTTAATATGGCCAATTGAGTTAATTTGATCATTATCATCTACTAGATTAAGATTGGTATTACGTGTAATTGATATCTTTCTTCATCACCAGTAACAACTTGGTAATACTAATTGTGGACAAGCTTTTGTGTATTGCTAAGATTATTAGAAAACAAGTTAAGCAAATCGAGCTTATGTGTTTGTTGCTTGGATTAGCCTAATTCTCTATTTCTTAATGCTTCTATCATGTTAAATCTAGAGAGCTTATTCTAGGTTGTATGGTAGTTAGAATCTGGTGGAGAGCTTGTTTCATACAGTGATAATCTAAGGAGAATTTCGAATAGCAGAGCTTATTGTTATCTAGGGCTAATAGTTTCATTGAAGGGAAAATAATAATAACTTGATTAATTGATTGTTGTACTTGGTGAAACTGAACTGCAGAACTGAAGTTTTTACATTTTTGGTTAACTTCATCATTAATTCTTGTTTTTCTTAGTTTCAAAACAATTTTCAAAAAATCCCCAATCTTTATTTTCTATCAAAATAATAGAATAAATATAAAATAAATCACTCTCTGTGGGATCGATCCTTGCTTACTACTGTGCTAATTGTTTGAATTTTTAAAGTGAAAGTTAGGTTAGTTTAGGAGTGTAAACGACAGTTCCCAGTCTATTGCATTCTTTTTATAACTGCTATAACTGTCTCACTCTCATTAACTTACTATATCTAAAAAGGGAGATCAAACAAACCTTAATTTCGCTGTGTTTAAATCATTTTCAAAACTGACAAAGTAAAACGAAAAGAATTTTAAATATCTATTCAACCCCCCTTCTAGATAATTATTGTGCCTCCGGGAACTAACGTTTGGTATCAAAGCAGGTTCTATTATATAGCCTACAAAGCTTAAGTAGATCCAATGTCACACTTAACAAGCGAATCAAAGACTGGAGGAGGCTGCAAGCCACCTATTTGCAACAAAGATAAATTCGCCAACTGGAAAGTTCGGATGCAAGCATACATGGATTCAATAGATGAAGATCTATTTGAAACTTTTCGGAATGGGCCATACGTTCCTACAAAGCTTACACCAACTACAGACGATCCAAACAGAATACAGATCAAGCTCAAAGGAGAATGGATAGACGACGAGAAGAGAGCTGTTCAACTCAACAAAAAGGCCTAGAACATTTTGTTTCAATCCTTAGAAGATGATCTGTTAGAAAATATGGTCAACAGCAAAATAGGAAAGGAGGTTTGGGAAGCACTGCTCATCATGCATGATGGAACAGAAGAAGTCAAATATAACAAACAATCTCTCCTAACACAACAATATGAAATGTTTACACACATTCAAGGAGAAAACGTCACTTCCACCTATGAGAGATTCAATGTTCTGCTCAACTCTCTATGAGCCTATGGAAAGATCTATATGACGCCCCTAAAATAGGTCTACATCACCTATCTTAAGTCACAAAATACATGGTACAAAATTTAAATACAACTTAGTAATACAACAGTCGTGTAAAATACGACAAAATATATGCTGTGAGTTTTAATACAAATATTGTCATCTAGACAATATCCACACTCAATTGAGTCCTCATTACATTTATTATCACACTATTTAACAGAATAGCGAGGACTATTAATGCTATTATCTGGACCGTCACTCCGTTCCCCGACTAGTCCCCTGCTATGTTCTCATTTCCTGAAGAGAACAATGAAAGTAAAAGGGTGAGCTCAACTAGCCTAGTAAGAAATATTATGACTAAGATAATACAGAATAAATTATCGTTAGCCTTCAACAGTGTTAAACTGATACAATATAACAAACATCAAGTTTAATTGCAGCGGAATAAGTAATCCATTAAAAGAGTCAAGTAGAGAATAAAATCTACTATCTTTTATGATTTAAAAGATTTTTCATCACTTTTATCGCTGGGACTCAACTTAATAAATAATTCACATCATCCCTGCACTACGGTCAAGGATATTCATTAGTATCACAACCATAAATTATCCATGTACTACGGCCAAGGATATTCGTGTATTCATCAATGGTCATGATCATGCCAATAACTGTCCATCAATGTACTACGGGCCAATGAGGACTTTTACTACATCATTTGTAACATTACGGTCATGATTATACCAAATAATCCCTGGTCATAAACATACCAAGTCCATCTATGCACTACAGGCCACAGATGACTTTCAACATAATATCAACATAAGTATGATGACAATGATATACGAATTCAATAAAACAAGTTTAAGAATATATTTATCCAGGAACCAATAACGTCCAAATTATCAACATGATACTGCTTTGTGGGGTAAAACTCAAGAATGCTCAAAAGAATATTTCCATGAAAAGATACTGGATGAAGCGCAAATATCAAGGATATTCCTCTAATTTCATGGAGTATAAAAGCCAAAACTTTAACCAACTGAGTATAATAAAGAATGAAATAACAAAAGAAATCACTAGGCATGCGATAGACCTCACAGACAGGTTATTCCAATAAAATAATAAATAATGGAACCAGGTCATGCGTAAACGCACAGACAGGATATTCCAACAGAATAATAAATAATGGAACCAGGTCATGCGTAAACGCACTGACAGGATATTCCAACAGAATAATAAACAACGGAACCAGGTCATGCGTAAACCCATAGACAGGATGTACCAACAGAATAATAAATAACGGAACCAGGTCATGCATAACGAACAGACATGATGTTCCAACAAAATAATAAAGAATGGAATAACAGAAGAATTTCACCATATATGCGGTACTTCGCATAGACAGGTTATTCCAACATAATGATAAGAATGAAATAACATAAGAATTTCACCAAGTATGCTGTACTTCGCATAGACAGGTTATTCCAACATAATAACAAAGAATGGAATAACAGAAGTTCTCTTCATGAAGACGAAAGAAATAAATAATACCCCTTACCTTAGAACAAACTGGATATAGGAGTAGTGAAGTAGCAGAATACTTTTCTTCTTTCTCTCTATAGTTTCTCTCTCTAGAGTTTCAGTGAATTCGTAAGAAATAATAAAGGAATGAGCTTCTATTTATAGGAGAATGAACTGAATAGTAACTAATTCTTGAACAGTTCATATTGATTTACTTTTAAACGGACGGTCCAGATTGGTTTACTATAAAATATTCTAATAAAACAAAATCTTTTAAATAAAATATAATATATTCTATTTATAATCTAATAAAACGAATAACTTTATAAAAGTATTCTATTTTATATAAAAAGATTTTACTATGCAAAATACTATGTAGGCACTATGCAAACATTATGCATAATAAAATATAATATATTCTATTTATAATCTAATAAAATGAATAACTTTATAAAAGTATTTTGTTTTATATAAAAAGATTTTACTATGCAAAATACTATGCATAATAGAATATAATATATTCTATTTATAGTCTAATAAAACGAATAACTTTATTAAAGTATTTTGTTTTATATAAAAAGCTTTTCTGTGTTATTACATTAATAATACTAATAAAACAAAACTTCATCATCATTATTATAATTCACACTATTAATCGACCAGGTCGTTCCCAGGATAGAGGGGGCTTTCTAATAAGGATTTCTCCCTATTGGCGCCCAATTAGGTGATCAAACCTCTCCTTGGCAGAACTTCTAGACATCGTTAATATTACAAATAATAATATTAATAACTTCGTCATCTCAATTATTGATTTAATAATATATAAAATATCGACAATAATTGAATCAATTAACGTGAGATACTATGCAACAATTACTGAAGTAATAATTGAACAAAACTGAGTGACTTCACACGTAAGCATCAATAATCAATACTGTATGCTATTATGCAATCACGCGTATTCCTGTACTTTTAACACAGGGTGTTTCAACAGTTAACGATAAAACTTCCGCTGTTATTTTCATAAAATATTTTTGTCATTTTCTCAATCCGATAATAATTTCATTGTGGGGTCCACCAATAATTGTTCCGTCGTACGAATATTCCCGGTTAAAACGAATATTCCCCGACCAATCGAATATTATTTAACAACTTGCGTACTTTGCAAAATTTATAACTATTACCCACAACTATAACATTATATCAAATTCATTCCATAATATTCAAAAAAATGATAATTATAGAAAATTCATCTTTATTAATAAAAGTTAGGGTCTTACAATCTCCCCTTCTTAAAAAATTTCGCCCTTGAAATTAGGGTACGTACCTGGTATGTCGAAGAGGTAAGGATACCTTGATTTCATTTCAGATTCTAACTCCCAGGTCATTTCCTCAACATCGTGGTTCCTCCATAAAACTTTGACTTGAGGTATAACCTTGTAGCGTATAATATGATCCTTCTTATCCAAGATTTGAACAGGAACCTCTTTTTACGTTAAATCTTCAGTTATTTCGTCCGGTTCTAACTCAATAATGTGGTTCGGGTCTTTCACATATTTACGTAACATAGATATATGAAAAACGTTATAAACACGAGACATACTTGGCGGTAAAGTGAGTCTATAGGCTACATTCCCTACTCGATCGAGGATTAAAAATGGGCCAATGAATCGAGGATTGAGCTTTTCTCTCTTTCCAAATCTTGTAACTCCTTTCCATGGAGCAACACGTAACAACACATGATCTCCAATACCGGATTCCACGTCCTTTCGATGAAGATCAACATAACTCTTTTTCGGTCTTGTGAGGTTTTTATACGTTGTCTGATCGTTTGAATCTTTTTCGTAGTCATACGTACCAACCCCAGTCCCAACAACTTTGCTTCACCCACCTCATCCCAGTATACTGGAGAACGACACTTTCTTCCATACAATACCTCGAATGGAGCCATGCCAATACTTATTTGATAACTGTTGTTGTAAGAAAACTCCACCAATGGTAAGAACTTGTCCCAACTTCCCTCGAAGTCAAGGACACAGAGTTTTAATAAATCTTCAAGAGTTTAAATAGTCCTCCCTGATTGTCCGTCCGTCTGAGGATGATATGCCGAACTAAATTATAAATCCGTGCCCATAGCTTTTTATAAACTAACCCAAAATCGTGAAGTGAATCTTGGGTCTCGATCAGGAACTATGGATACTGGCATACCATGCAGTCTTATAATCTCGTTTATGTACATACGAGCAAGACGTTCAAGTGTATAAGTTTCTCGTATGGGTAAGAAATGAGCAGACTTGATCAATCTATCAACAATGACCCAAATTGCATCTATGCCTTGAGAAACCTTGGGAAGACCAGTAATGAAATCCATGGTAATGTGTTCCCACTTCCATTCTGGAGATTCAAGTGTTTACAATGGAACTTTTGGTACTTGATGCCCTGCCTTGACTCGTTGACAAGTTAAACACCTTGAGATAAACAGCTCTATCTCTCTCTTCTTATTGCCCCACCAAAATGTATGTCGAAGATCATGAGACATTTTGGTACTCCCAGTATGGATTACAAACGGTGTGTTTTGTGCCTCCATCATGATTTTATACTTTAACTCAGGATCGTTAGGAACACAAAGTCTGGAGTTGACTCGAAGTATTCATTCTTCATCGATTCTTGCTTTCGGCATAGCACCTTCTTGTACTTTCTTCCTCATATGCATCAGCTCCAGGTCTGTAACTTGAGCAACTTTAACTTTATCGATTAAAGTCAGTTCTACTCGTATATTCGCCATCATAACGTGGGTCCCTGAAGTCTTTATCTCTATCTCCATCCTTTGCAAGTCATACAAAAAGGGCCTCTGCATTGACAATATCGCACTCGTACCCGCATATGATCTTCTACTCAATGCGTCAGCTACCACGTTTGCTTTTTCAGGATGGTATTGGATGGTATGATCATAATCTTTCAACAGTTCAAGCTAACGTCGCTGTCTCATGTTGAGTTGCTTTTGAGTGAAGAAATATTTGAGGCTTTTATGATCCATAATGATCTCCACTTTCTCCCCATACAAGTAATGCCTCCAAATTTTAAGTGCGAAGACAACATCTGCCAACTCTAGATCATGAGTAGGATAATTCCTCTCATATTCTTTTAGTTGTCGAGAGGCATAGACTATGACTTTCTCATGTTACATGAGAACACATCCTAACTCTTTGCCTAAAGCATCACTGTAGATGACAAATCCCTCCGAGCTAGATGGCATTGTCAGTACAGGTGTTGAAATGAGTCTCCTCTTGAGTTCTTGAAAACTCTTCTCACATTCCTCATTCCAACCGAATTTTGTATCTTTTCAAGTCAGTTGAGTTAAGGGAGTAGCGATTCGAGAAAACTCTTCTACGAATATCTGATAATAACCAGCTAAGCCGAGAAAGCTACGTACTTTGGTCACTAATTTAGGTTGCTCCTAGCTTTGAATAGCTTCTATATTTTCTGGGTCAATAGATATTCTATGACTTGATACCACGTGCCCAAGGAATGCTACTTTATTAAGCCAGAACTCACATTTCTTTAACTTGGCATAAAGCTTATATTTACGAAGCTTTTGAAGTATCAGCCTCAAGTGTTGCTCATGATCTTCACGGGTTTTGGAATAAATAAGGATTTCATCAATAAAGATGACCACAAAGTGATCCAAATATTCTTTGAATACTCGGTTCATCATATCCATGAAGGCAGCAGGAGCATTAGTCAATCCAAAAGACATGACTAGGAATTCATAATGCCCATACCGAGTTCTGAAAGCCATTTTTGGAATGTCATCGGTTCTAATCTTCAATTGGTGATATCCGGAATGAAGATCAATCTTTGAAAAGAATTTGGCGCCTTGCAACTGGTCAAACAGGTCATCAATACGTGGCAATGGGTACCTTTTTTTGATGGTGACATGATTCAACTCCTGATAATCAATACAAAGTCGCATACTCCCGTCTTTCTTTTTCACGAATAGAACAGGAGCACCCCAAGGAGACGTACTAGGATGAATGAAACTGATGTCTAAAAATTCCTGCAGTTGGGTCTTTAACTCCTGAAGTTCAATAGGAGCCATTCGATATGGGGCTTTGGAAATAGGTTTTGTACCGGGTTCAAGGTCGATACAAAATTCAATTTCACACTCTGGGGGTAGGCCAGGAAGTTCTTCAGGGAATACGTCAGGAAATTCATTAACAATAGAAATATCATTCAAAACTGACGTATTTTTATTTAGATTTGTGATATGAGCTAAGAAAGCTTGACATCCGTTTTTCAAAAAATGAATAGCTTTATGGCTTGAGATGACAGTGATTGATTTTAATGGTTTGGTTGCTTGAATTCGTATAATAGGTTGGTTAGGAATATGAAAGCTAACAACCTTACGAAAACAATCAATTTTTGCATGATGAGTAGTTAACCAATCAATCCCTAGAATTACGTCAAATGCAAGTATTTTTAATGAAATAAGATCGACAGGTAATGTGAGGGTACCGATTTGAACCAAACAAGACTTATAAACAGTGGATGTAATGAAGGTTTCTCCCAACGGAGTTTCAACAGATAAGTCAAAGTCCAATTTCTCCGGAGTCAAATTAAATGTTGAGCGCAAGTAGGAGAAATAAAAGAATGGGTAGAACCGGTATTGTGACAACCCAAGAATTTGGAGAATTTATTAAAATCTTAAATGATTGATTTAAGGTTCAATATTAGGACCTAGACAGGAAATAAGTGTATGGAATTGACAGTTATGTAATGAAATTTTAAGAATTTCAAAAGTTTTGAACAAAACTTGAATTATGTGATAGACTGTAAGTGATAGTCTAGTAATGAGGTATAAGATTATGATAGATTTAAAATTCTTTTGAAGAATTATCAAGGATAAGTATCGAAGTGAATGCTAGTCGGTATATTTGATTAAATATGTGAACCGTAATGATTTAAGATCAAGGATTGATCAGATAAGTTATAACTTTAGCAAACCCTAAAGTTATGTTAATCATATGTTTATTAAGTTAGAAAAATCTAACGAACTGTTAGAAACCCTAACGATATGCTCAGAAACTTTAATTTTAGTTTCGAGAATCCGAAACCCTAATTCGGATATTTAAAACCCTAATTTGGGAATCCTAATGCGAAGTATTAAACCCTAAGGGTTAAAAAGTTGTGTGTAAGGAATATGAACATTATGTGATGGTTTATATTTGTTTATTATATAAACAAACAAAAGAAACTAGTGTAACCCTAATTATATATATTAGGAATGAAGGATTTAATAACTTAAGGGTTATGGGAAAAGAGAATTGTGGTATTTAGAATACTTACTAATTCTAAGAGATTTATTTTATACATCTCAAATGATTAATTTTATAACCTAATTATAACAAGTCTAATTGGGTTAAGGAAATAGATGTGAATGAGCAAGGATTGGTGTTTCAATGGAGAAGTGAAACCCTAATTAAATTATTTGGGTTAGATAAGATTTAAGGTATTGGACTATGTATATTTTATAGCTCAAAAGATGGAAGTGGTACCTTAATTTTTAGACCAATTGTGGAGGAACACTTTAGACTTTTGGTACACTAGATATTACATTAAAAAGTGAAGCAAGACTTGGAGCATTCAATGGCCAAGTGGCCGGCCATATAAGAGAGAAAAGAGGGGGAATGAATGTGTATTAATTGCTAACTTTAGTTGGTGACCAACTTCCCTACTAACTCCCCCTATGTGTCCAATTTTGATTTAGCCAACATGTTTGATTATTCTTGCAAGCAACCACTAGCATGTACAAGAGATAGAGAGAGTAAGGCTTGGCCGGATGTGGTAGAGAGCAAAGGAGATTGGGAGATAACAAATAGATATACAAAATATATCTATAGATTTTTCCAACACTTGGATCATATTTTTCTCTTTCATCTCTTTTATTATTCTTGCTAGAACACAAGAAAGAGAGATAGGGAGAGAGAGGGGGGAGTTCGGCAGCCCTAGGGTGAGAAGAGAGGGAGATTTTGGTTTTCATACAATCAAGATCTATCTACATCTTTGAAGGGAGAAAGGAAATCAAGCTAAGGTATAGAAAAAAATTTCTACCTGTGTAGGCTAATTTCCTTTGTGTTTTGATTTGATTTTTGACAACTTGAAGTTGTGATCTTGAGGCTTAAAACCTTAGATCTATGTGCATATAAGTGTTTAATATGTAGATCCAACTCTTTTGTAGATCAAAAGTTAGATCTAAAGTGTGGAATGGAAGCTAGGTTTTTCAAAAGATAGAAAACATGATTTTTCTCTTAGCTTTGATTTTGTTTGATGCTTGTTTGAGGAAATATGAAACTTTGTTTCTAAACTCAAAAGCCATGTATATACATGTTAATAAGTGTTTATTGTTTGGATCTACCCATAATGGGTGTTGATTTTGGTTGGAATTAAAAGGAATAGAAAAATGGAATTTTCCGGAAAAGTTAAATTTTTAAAAAGTGTGATCAAGCTTTTGGATCTTTGAAATCTATTATGGATATTTGTGATTTATGTTCTTGGGATGCTAGATATATGTGTTAAGGGTAAAATCCCTTTGGAATTACTCAAATAGGTTGAATATTGAACAAGTTATGGGATTTCTCCCAAACTACACAAAGATAAGAAAACTGTTAAAAGGACAGTTTTGTAACAGCCCCTTCCGGGATAATTTACGGGATTTTAACATGTACAAATATGGATTGTGATAGATGAAAATTGTAGATCAGAAAGATACAAATCTAAAAAAATTGACGGATCATTAATCGGAGTTATAGATTTCATTTTATTTAAGTTTTAGTGAAGGACTCCAAAACTGCCAAAGTGCAAAAAGTTGCTGCCCAAATTTTTCCGAGGGCTGTTTCGGATATTTATTTAATGAGAAAAATTCTAGGCTTTTGTAAAATGAAAATATATGGTATTATGTAGCTCGTGTCCAAAAATGAACTGATTCCGAGTTAAAACGACCAAGTTATGACCATTACAATTTTTGTGATTTTCCGACGGAATTCGCTATAAACGGAGTTCTACCACTCCGATTGCCACGAAATTTAAAATGGAGCATCACGTTAACATATATAAGAAGATGATGTCAAAAGATGGGCATTACTGGAGTTAAGCACGAGGTAGCTAATTTCTTAAGCTACGCACTAGAAATGATTTTTGAAAAATACTAAAGGAAGTTAGAAAATTATGGAAAAATACTTTTTATGCATGAAATATGTGTATATATGTTTGACCAAAGGATAGGAGAATAATACATTGATTTGGTATTTTCGTGATACGAATATAGAATACAGCTTGCTGGATTAGGTAATTTGTGATTCCAGTTTGCTGGATTGAAAAATAGTTTACTGAAATTGAAAATATGTTAAATCCAGTTGCTGGATTGTAGTTTAGATTGCTGGATTTGGAATCCAGGTTGCTGAGTTGGCAATTTAGTTGCTAGATTTAGAATCCAGGTTGCTGGACAAGTATTTAACTTACTAAGTGTTATCGAATAACTTATGAAATGAAAAAGTGAGTGTTAAATCATATAAATGTGATTCTATGGCATGGTTAAGTGCTTAGGAAGAGTTTAATTGAACTTAAACTCGAGTGTTGACCGACTAGACCGTCGGAATGTTAAAATTGTGTCAGTTTCAACTCAAACTTAATAGTCTAACTGATACTAAGTCTTATGTGAATTATAGACTGATGTGGTTATGTGGTAATGTGTTTAGGTTATTCTGTGGATATAAATATAACAGTATTATACTGTGATGATATTATTCTAATTATTGAAGATCTATATTATTAATATTAGGTCTTTGGGTAAAGCTTTAAAAAATTGCGTTGCGGTAATCAACGGTTCAGGTAAGTTTTCTTTTACTTAACTCTAATAAGAGTAGTTTCTTCAAGCTTATGGTTAATCATTGCTGATTGCCATGAAATTTGTACTCTGTACATCTTGCATGTATAAGTCAGGTATGAAAGGCTGATCACCTTCATTACCAGTTGGTTCAGAAATGTTTGTTCATGTAAAATACTTGTTCAGTCAAAAATTTGTTCATGCTAGTTCTCAATTATATTGATGAATTATAGCAAGCTCATTATTCATACTCTTCAATCATGATATATCGTTATATTGTTGTATATAAACTTGCTGGGCAACTTTCATGCTCACCCTTACTATATCATGATAAAACATTGCAGATAAGGCGAATGCGTTCGGATACTGGAAACGATTAAAGCCAAGTTTAGCTTGGGATATAAAGTGCAGCTAGTTTGTAATAGCGTATTGTGATAAATGTGTTGTATTTTAGATAATTTATGAATTGTGTATTAAGTTAAGGTTACTCGACCTTGGGGAATAGTGTGTAATGTATTGTATAAACAATTTATGTTTATATCTTCCGTAATTAGTGATAGTAACAGTGTACCGAATCCGCGGCGATTTGGGGCCCGGGTTCGGGCCTATCACAGGTATCAAATAAGGCATATACTTCGCTGGAGTTTATGATAAGCTTACCCGTGATGACCTCATTCAGGTTCCTTGCTTTCTGGGAGGTCACGACAAACACTCTCCCTTGCACTACTGGCTTTGACTTTTTTGGGACGTCCTTTGGTGCCTCCATCCTAGCTGAACTTGTCTTCAGTGAATGACAAAATCGGGCTAGGTGACCTTCTCTTCCACAATTATAACATGCTTTGGACGACATCACGCAGTTTGGACTGATGTGTCCCTCCCCTCCGCATTTGAAGCATATGATAGGTGGTCGTTTTCCTTCCTTAACAACGGGTGCTGGTGGTGACGTCTTTCCATCATTGTTGAATCTCCTCTTCTTGAAATGTCCATTCTTATTATTTTGGCCATGATTACCACTGAAGTGGTTACCATTTCCGGCATGTTGATTCCTTCCACGCTTATTGTCATCGCTTAGATGACTGTTATCATTGGTATTATCATTTTATCGCTTGCTCTCTTTTGGTTGGGTTGACTCATTATCGCGTTCCAATAATTGAGCCCTATTAATAACATCTGAATACAAACACAGTTTTTGAGATAAAAGATATTGACGTATCTCAGGTTTCAAACCTCTTAGAAACATTCGCGTCATTCTCTCCTCATTATCAACCAAATGGGACGTAAATCGGGACAATTCGACAAACTTGGCTTCTTACTGTGACACGGTCATGTTATTTTGCTCCAGCTTGATGAACTCTACCTCTTTCATGTGACGAATACTTTCGGGAAAGTACTTGTCGTTGAAAAATTCTTGGAACTTCTCCCAAGTCAACTTCAGTGCGGCAGGTTGAGTACATTTTACAGATTCCCATCAGTAATCTGCCTCTGCACGCAACATGAAGGTGGCAAAGGGAACCTTTTGCTCTTCGGAGCATCTCAGGACATCAAATATCTTGCAGATATGCTTTATCCACGTCTCCGCCTTATGTGGTTTTGGCTCTCCAAAAAACTTCGGTGGTCCCAGTTCCTTGAACTGCTTAACGGTGACCGTCCGAGAGTTTCCAGTGTTTCCACCTGCATTTTGTACAGGAGCCGCTCTTGCCTGATGTTGTATGAATTGCATAAAGCCTCTGAAAATTCCATCGTTCATCATCTGGTCAGTGTTGTTGTTTGCCTGAGGATTGTCGCCTTCCTGATGCACATTATCCTGATTATTGATCTATGGAGACTCAACGGTCTCCTGTGCTCCATTGCTAATCTCAACATTCTCAGATGCCATTTTCAAATACTGCCACAAAACAAGGGTTAATTAACATATCACATATTATCCCTATACTCTGACCGACCAATTAAATACCAAATAAATTTAGGTAGGTCATACCAGCGAAGGAATTCCTCATCTCTCCCCTCCTAGTTCTTGTCTCACATCTCAGCCAGGGATCATATCCCTAAGCTTTGATACCAACTATGACGTCCCCAAAATAGGTATACATCACCTATCTTGAGTCACCAAATACATGGTACAAAATTCAAATAGAACTTAATTATACAACAGTCGTGTAAAATACGACAAAACATATGTTGTGAGTTTTAATACAAATATTGTCATCTAGACAATATCCACACTCAATTGAGTCCTCATTACATTTATTATCACACTATTTAATAGAATAGTGAAGACTACTAATGCTATTATCTGGACCGTCACTCCGTTCCCCGACTAGTCCCTGCTACGTTCTCATTTCGTGAAGAGAACAATGAAAGTAAAAGGGTGAGCTCAACTAGCCCAGTAAGAAATATTATGACTAAGATAATACAGAATGAATTATCGTTAGCCTTCAACAGTGTTAAACTGATACAATATAACAAACATCAAGTTTAACTGCAGCGGAACAAGCAATCCATTAAAAGAGTCAAGTAGAGAATAAAATCTACTATTTTTTTCTATCCCTTTACTTTTTAGTTTTTGCATGTTAGTTAGTAGTTTCTTTCTTTTTTGCACGATTTTCTTATATTGGGGACAATGTAAGGTTTGAGTATGGGGGGAAGATTTAGGTTTTTATTTTATTAGGGATATTGATCCGATTTTGATGGAGAATTTGAAAAAAATTAATGCTTTTGAAAATATTTGAAAATTTTGGTTTCATGATTCTATTTGGCTGTGTTAAAAAGATTAAAGTCAAAGATTGAAAATCGATGCTAAAATCCAGATTCTGATTGATGCTTAATTAGTTAATGAATGATGAAAACCAAGCCATGATCCATAGTAATTGATTTGAATTGAATTTGTGATACATGAGTACTTGAATATGAGAAGCATGTTTATTTGGCTAAGTTATTTGTGGAGTTGTCTATGTGCACTGATTTCACGACTTAGAACTGTTTAACTTGCTTATGTTGTTACAGAACCATGTGAAACAAATTATGAATGAAAAAAAATAAAGAAGGAAAAAAAAGAGAGAAAAAAATATAAATTAAAAATCTGCTTCAATGTCCATTGTGCGAAATAACTGGGTATCTAAGCCTCGGGAAGCATCGGTATTCACGCTGAAAAATGCGATGGATAAAAGCAGCTTGACTAGTCGACTTTTGTAGCCTTTGTTACTTAAATAAGTAAGCCTTAGGGGTGTCTCTACACCTAGTGCCCTAAGATCATCTGGTTTGGGAGTCGTTGGTGGAAAGTTCGTTAATGGGTAACTCTGAAAAGCCTAAGAAAATGAGACATTGCACATGTCAAGAAAAGAAAAAAATATACGAGAAAAGCATGAAAATACATTCATCTGTGCTAAAAAGAAGGTTCTATGAAAAAAACTTAAAAAATAAGAAAAATTTGTTCTTGGTTGTGAGTCAGTGTGCACTGTTTTTGTTCCATGGTAACTAAGTTGAGTAAGTATGTAGATTTTTGGAAAGTTACTTATGTGGCTACAGTTTGATTTAATGAAATTCATTGGTGAAATGGTAAGGTTGGTAATTGTAAGTTAATTGATAAGGCATTGATTAGATTTCTATGAGTTTAGTGTTGATAGTCATGATTTGTACCTTGAAACCTTTTAACATAATGATTGAATAGAATTTTTTTTGGAAATCAAACTTTTGTTTTACACGAGGACATGTAAAGGCTAAGTGTGGGGAAATTTGATGAGTGCATATTATTCATTTATTTTGATTCCTTTATGTTTAGTTTAATTGTATGTTTCAAGTGTATGTGAGCTTATTAAGGTGTTTAATGATTTCAGGAATAATCGGGGCTGAAATGAGGAAAAATGAAAAATTGTAGGGTTTCTAGCATTAAGTTGGATGCATGGTCTTGGCTTTGGACTTGGATTTTATTGTAGAGCTATTCCTTAACTTTCCGTAACATCTTGAATCGTCCCGATCGGAGTTCATATGAAAAATTATGATCTTTTTACTAAACGAACGTTGAACCTCAAAGTTTGGAAATTGCAATTTTCACAGCAGTCACTTGGAGCCGGATTTGGACCTTGATGCATTCTGAATCTGTCAATTCTCACTAAATGAAAGTTGTAGATCTGGTCGATATATTCGTTTTGATAGGTATCAGACCCAATAACTATTCCCGGATCAAAGGTTATGCTCATTTTACCAAAGGACGTCGCAGCAAAAAATAGGGGCGAATTTGTGTGGGAAATATGAAAAATCTTGGAAATCTTAGATTTTTGGAAAGTTTCTAAAAGCAGATTTTGACAGATTTCTACATAGAATTGGATTGATATTTCTATTAGCTTTTGGATTTCCTTTAGACTAAGATTTATTTCCAAATTGAATTCTATTTCTTTATGAAAACTAGTTATGATTTGTAATTCCTTTTAGGATTTGGATTTCTACTTCCTATAGGATTTAGGATTTTGTCTAGCACTATAAATAGAAGATGAGAGTCACAGTTTTATGCATTCAACTATCAACTATCATCTATTGGAGTGTAGACTCAAGAGCATGTCAGGCTAATTCTTTTCATTCAGTTCTAAAGGGAGGTGAATCCTTGTTATAAGTAATTGATTAATTGAGTATTATTATTTATTCCTTCTTGTCTGAAATTTCTTCTGATAATCTGTTTTCATTAATTGTCTGCTAATTGATCTAATTGATTTAATATGGCCAATTGAGTTAATTTGATCATTATCATCTACTAGATTAAGATTGGTATTACGTGTAATTGATATTTTTCTTCATCACAAGTAGCAACTTGGTAATAGTAATTGTGGACAAGCTTTTGTGTATTGCTAAGATTATTAGAAAACATGTCAAACAAATCGAGCTTATGTGTTTGTTGCTTGGATTAGCCTAATTCTCTATTTCTTAATGCTTCTATCATATTAAATCTAGAGAGCTTATTCTAGGTTGTATGGTAGTTAGAATCTGGTGGAGAGCTTGTTTCATACAGTGACAATCTAAGGAGAATTTCGAATAGAAGAGCTTATTGTTATCTAGGGCTAATAGTTTCATTGAAGGGAAAATAATAATAACTTGATTAATTGATTGTTGTACTTGGTGAAACTGAACTGCAGAACTGAAGTTTTTACATTTTTGGTTAACTTCATCATTAATTCTTGTTTTCTTAGTTTCAAAATAATTTTCAAAAATCCCCAATCTTTATTTTCTATCAAAATAATAGAATAAATATAAAACAAATCACTCTCTGTGGGATTGATCCTTGCTTACTACTGTGCTAATTGTTTGAATTTGTAAAGTGAAAGTAAGGTTAATTTAGGAGTGTAAACGACAGCTCCCAGTCTATTGCATTCTTGTTATAACTGTTATAACTGCCTCACTCTCATTAACTTACTATATCTAAAAAGGGAGATCAAACAAACCTTAATTCCACTGTGTTTAAATCATTATCAAAACTGACAAAGTAAAACGAAAAGAATTTTAAATATCTATTCCACCCCCCCCTTCTAGATAATTATTATGCCTCCGGTAACTAACAATTGGTATCAAAGAAGGTTCTATTATATAGCCTACAAAGCTTAAGTTGATCCAATGACACACTTACCAAGCGAATCAAAGATTGGAGGAGCCAGCAAGCCACCTATGTGCAACAAAGATAAATTCGCCAACTGGAAAGTTCGGATGCAAGCATACATGGATTCAATAGATGAAGATCTATTTGAAAATGTTCAGAATGGGCCATATGTTCCTACAAAGCTTGCACCAAGTACGGACGATCCAAATAGAATACAGATCAAGCTCAAAGGAGAATGGACAGACAACGAGAAGAGATCTGTTCAACTAAAAAAAAGGCCTAGAACATTTTGTTTCAATCCTTAGAAGATGATCTGTTCGAAAATGTGGTCAACAGCAAAATAGCAAAGGAGGTTTGGGAAGCACCGCTTATCATGTATGAAGGAATAGAAGAAGTCAGAGAAAACAAACAATCTCTCCTAACACAACAATATGAAATGTTTGCACACATTCAAGGAGATATCGTCACTGCCACCTATGAGAGATTCAACGTTCTGCTCAACTCTCTATGAGCCTATGGAATGATCTATGTGACGCCCCCAAAATAGGTATACATCACCTATCTTGAGTCACCAAATACATGGTACAAAATTCAAATACAACTTAATAATACAACCGTCGTGTAAAATACCACAAAACATATGTTGTGAGTTTTAATACAAATATTGTCATCTAGACAATATCCACACTCAATTGAGTCCTCATTACATTTATTATCACACTATTTAACAGAATAGTGAGGACTATTAATGCTATTATCTGGACCGTCACTCCATTCCCCGACTAGTCCCTGCTACGTTCTCATTTCCTGAAGATAACAATGAAAGTAAAAGGGTGAGCTCAACTAGCCTAGTAAGAAATATTATGACTAAGATAATACAGAATAAATTATCGTTGGCCTTCAACAGTGTTAAACTGATACAATATAACAAACATCAAGTTTAACTGCAGCGGAACAAGCAATCCATTAAAAGAGTCAAGTAGTGAATAAAATCTACTATCTTTTTTGATTTAAAAGGTTTTTCATCACTTTTATCGCTGGGACTCAGCTTAATAAATAATTCACATCATCCCTGCACTACGGCCAAGGGTATTCATTAGTATCACAACCACAAATTATCCATGCACTACGGCCAAGGATATTCGTGTATTCATCAATGGTCATGATCATGCCAACAACTGTCCATCAATGTACTACGGGCCAATGAGGACTTTTACCACATCATTTGTAACATTACGGTCATGATTATACTGAATAATCCCTGGTCATAAACATACCAAGTCCATCTATGCACTACAGGCCACAGATGACTTTCAACATAATATAAACATGAGGATGATGACAATGATATACGAATTCAATAAAACAAGTTCAAGAATATATTTATCCCGGAACCAATAACGTCCAAATTATCAACATGATACTGCTTTATGGGGTAAAACTCAAGCATGCTCAGAAGAATATTTCCATGAAAAGATACTGGATGAAGCGCAAATATCAAGGATATTCCACTAATTTCATGGAGTATAAAAGCCAAAACTTTAACCAACTGAGTATAATAAAGAATGAAATAACAAAAGAAATCACTAGGCATGCGATAGACCGCACAAACAGGTTATTCTAACAGAATAATAAATAATGGAACCAGGTCATGCGTAAACGCACAGACAGGATATTCCAACAGAATAATAAATAATGGAACCAGGTCATGCGTAAACGCACAGACAGGATATTCCAACAGAATAATAAATAATGGAACCAGGTCATGCATAAACCCACAGACAGGATGTTCCAACAGAATAATAAATAATGGAACCAGGTCATGCGTAACATACAGACAAGATGTTCCAACAGAATAATAAAGAATGGAATAACAACATAATTTCACCATGTATGCGGTACTTCGCATAAACAAGTTATTCCAATATAATGATAAAGAATGGAATAGCAGAAGAATTTCACTAAGTATGCTATACTTCGCATAGACAGGTTATTCCAACATAATAACAAAGAATAGAATAACAGAAGTTCTCTTCATGAAGACGAAAGAAAGAAATAATACCCTTTACCTTAGAACAAACTGGATATAGGAATAGTGAAGTAGCAGAATACTTTTCTTCTTTCTCTCTATAGTTTTTATCTCTAAAGTTTCAGTGAATTCGTAAGAAATAATGAAGGAATGAGCTTTTATTTATAGGAGAATGGACTGAATAGTAACTAATTCCTGAACGGTCCATATTAATTTACTTTTAAACGGACGGTCCAGATTGGTTTACTATAAAATATTCTAATAAAACAAAATCTTTTAAATAAAATATAATATATTCTATTTATAATCTAATAAAACGAATAACTTTATAAAAGTATTCTGTTTTATATAAAAAAATTTTACTATGCAAAATACTATGTAGGCACTATGCAAACATTATGCATAATAAAATATAATATATTCTATTTATAGTCTAATAAAATGAATAACTTTATAAAAGTATTTTATTTTATATAAAAAGATTTTACTATGCAAAATACTATGCATAATAGAATATAATATATTTTATTTATAGTCTAATAAAACGAATAACTTTATAAAAGTATTCTGTTTTATATAAAAATCTTTTCTGTTTTATTACATTAATAATACTAATAAAACAAAACTTCATCATCATTATTATAATTCACACTATTAATCGACCAGGTAGTTCCTAGGAAAGAGGGGGCTTTCTAATAAAGATTTCTCTCTATTGGCGCGCAATTAGGTGACAAAACCTCTCCTTGGCAGAACTTCTAGACATCGTTAATATTACAAATAATAATATTAATAACTTCATCATCTCAATTATTGATTTAATAATATATAAAATATCGACAATAATTGAATCAATTAACGTGAGATACTATGCAACAATTACTGAAGCAATAATTGAACAAAACTGAGTGACTTCTCACGTAAGCATCAATAATCAATATCGTGTGCTACTATGCAACCACGCTTATTCCTGTACTTTTAACATCGGGTGTTTCAACAGTTAACGATAAAACTTCCGCCGTTATTTTCATAAAATATTTTTGTCGTTTTCTCAATCCGATAATAATTCCATTGTGGACAGTGGATGCTCAAGGCACATGACTGGGAACAAAGCCCTTCTGTCTAACTACATAGATAAAGAGGGTCCCTCAGTCATCTTTGGAGACAATGGCTCTGGTAAGACAAGAGGATATGGCTCAGCTGGAAATGGTGCAGTATCCTTCAGTAAAGTGGACTATGTGGAAGGACTATAACACAATCTTCTAAGCATCAACCAACTCTGCGACAAGGGTCATCAAGTAAAATTCTTCAACAATCAGTATCAAGTCCGAGACCTGAAGACATCTGCTGTAAAGTTAACCGGAACAAGAGAAGGAAATGTCTACGCAGTAAATCTTGGACAACTAAGCTCAGATGAGACAATATACTTTCTGGCTAAAGCATATGAAGAAATGAGATGGTTATGGCATCGAAGACTGTCTCATCTCAACTTCAAGAGCATTTCCAAACTAGCCTCAAAAGATCTAGTTGCAGGCTTACCTAAGTTCAGCTTCGTTAAAGAAAGGTCGTACAATGCCTATCAGCTTGGAAAGCAAACCAGAAGCTCATTCAAGAGCAAAACTACCAACTCAATTGACAAGCCCTTGCAGTTGCTCCACATGTATCTATTTGGGCCAATTCTAACAACGAGCCTCGGAGGGAATAGATACTCACTGGTCATAGTCAACGATTACACCAGATTCACATGGGTGTTCTTTCTAATCTTAAAGGACGAAACAAGCTCCCAACTGATCAAGATGTTCAGACTAATGATGAACAAGAAAAAGGAGAAAATTAAGGCTATAAGGAGTTATCATGGCAGAGAATTCGACTTCTCAGAAATGGACCAGTTCTGTACAGACAATGGCATCAGTCATAACTTCTCAGCTTCACGAACTCCTCAACAAAATGGAGTAGCTGAGAGAAAGAACAGGACATTAATAAAGGCTGGAAGAACTCTACTAGCAGCAGCCCATCTGCCTGAATACTTCTGGGCAGAAGCTGTCAACACTGCATGCTACACTTAAAACAGATCACTCATACACTCTACGATTAAGAAGACTCCCTACGAACTGTGGAAAGGAAGAAAGCCAAGTGTCAGCTAATTTTATGTATTCGGCTGTGCATGCTACATTCTTAATAATGGAAAGCAGTATTTGACAAAGTTTCAACCCAAGTCAGACGATGTATTTTTTCTTGGATATGCCACAGACAGTAAGGCCTAAAGAGTGTTCAACAAGAAGACATTAAGTGTTGAAGTCTCGATTCACATCATCTTTGATGAGACAGACTTAGACAAAATAGTGCTGCAAGACACTACGACCGACAATTCAGACACTATGAACGAGGTCGTCGAGCTCAACACTACAATCGTAGCTTCAGATAGTGAAATCATTGAGAAAGGAAATGAGATCATAGCGAGGCCTATGCAAGACAACAAAGCTCCACACCAAGAAGTAGATATAGATCTTAAAGACCTCAAACAAGAAGGCATCTAGACAGATGTCCCAACAGGAAGCAGATGGGCAAGAGATCACACTCAAGACTTAATCATTGGAGATCTGAGTGCAAGTCTCAAAACAAGAGCTGCTACCCAAAATGAATGTTTCTATCTAAGTTTTCTGTCACAAATAGAACCTAAGAAGATAGAGGATGCTATGGAAGACTCCAACTGGATATAAGCCATGCAGGAAGAACTTAATCAGTTCGAAAGAAACAAAGTATGGAGATTGTTACCTAGACCAAAGAATCATCCTATCATTAGAACCAAGTGGGTCTTCAAAAACAAGATAGATGAAGATGGAGTAATAACCAGGAATAAGGCAAGACTAGTGGCCAAGGGCTATTCTCAGGAAGAAGGAATTGACTACGATGAGACAATTGCATCTGTTGCCAGACTAGAAGCCATCAAAATATTCCTCGCCTTTGCTGCTCACATGAAATTCAAGGTCTTTCAGATGGATGTCAAAAGTGCATTCCTAAATGGTGAACTTCAAGAAGAAGTCTATGTAGAGCAACCTCCAGGTTTCATCAATCCATCTCTTTCTAATTATGTTTATAGATTAGACAAAGCCTTATATGGTCTTAAACAAGCACCTAAAGCATGTTATAAAACACTAACTAACTTTCTTATTGAAAATGGGTTCACTAAAGGTAGAGTAGATACCACACTATTTCTTAAAAAGCATAAAGACAAAGTCTTATTAGTTCAAATTTATGTTGATGACATTATTTTTGGATCTACTGATGAAAAGTTATGCAAGAGATTCTCCAAGCTTATGTAGAGCAAGTTTGAAATGATAATGATGAGTGAGCTGAATTTCTTCCTTGGACTGCAAGTAAAGCAGACTGATAAAGGAATCTTCATAAACCAAGCCAAGTACATTAAAGATTTACTTAAGAAGTATGGCATAGAATCAGCCTCTCCCATGAAAACCCCAATTGCTCCTACAACCAAGCTTGACAAAGATGAAAAAGGTAAAAGTATTGATATAACTCAATACAGATGTATGATAGGCTCTCTTCTATATCTAACTTCCAGTAGACCAGACATAATTTTTGCAACATTCATATGTGCTAGATTTCAGGCTAATCCTAAGGAATCACATTTAATTGCTGTAAAGAGGATTTTTTAGGTATCACAAGGGCACACCTCACTTGGGGCTTTGGTATCCCAAGGAGTCCTCATTTGAACTAACAGGATACACATATGTTGATTTTGTAGGCTGCAAAATAGACAGAAAGAGTACCAGTGAAACCTGTCAGTTGCTAGGAAACAGACTTATGTCCTAGTTTAGCAAAAAACAAAACTTAATATCTACTTCAACTGCAAAAGCTGAATACATTGTTGCTGGCAGCTGCAGTGCTCAGATCCTATGGATGAAAAATCAGCTAGCAGACTAAGGGTTTGAATTCAAATCAATACATGTTCACTGTGATAACACAAGTGCCATAGCAATAACTCATAATCATGTCATGCATTCTAGGACAAAACATATAGAAATAAAGTATCATTTCATTAGGGACCATGTGCAAAATGAAACCATATCTCTACAATATATCCCAACTAAAAATCAACTTGTTAATGTCTTTTTAAAGCCTCTAGATGAATCCAGGTTTAACAAGTTGATAAGTGAGCTAGGCATGCTTAATCTACAACCATGAAATATATGCTCTAGTTTGTGCTAACCATAAAGATATAAGGGCTATGTTCTAAAACATAGACATGATGAAAGGAAGTCCACGATCGTAGAACTGCAGTAACATGAAAGACAACGATCGCAGTGAAGACTCAACGATAGCAGAGCTCCATCAACAAATCAAAGGAGTATCATGTGATGATAGTGTTCAAAAATAAAGTTATCTCTCTAATAAGCGCCTCAGGAACAAACCTAACCCTTGATTCATTCTATGAGGTTAACCCTTCCTGAGCTACCTTAAAACGAGAAGAATGCGAAGTCAAAAGTACATCATAAGGACCCGAACAGACCCGACGATCGCAGTTCAGACTCAACGATTGCTGAGAAGACTCGATGATTATTGAATAGACTCGATGAACGCAGAGCAGACTCGACAATCATAAAGGCTACCTCAACGATCGTAGTCCCCCCAAAGGACACATCAGCTCAGAAAAGGTTAAGGGCAAATCAGTATAATCCTCCTCAGTCAAATTCGTATAGCCAAGCAGAATTTGACATCTGCGCCACTAAGCAAAATGGAGAGAGGGAAGCTACAAGTACAGTTTGAAAACTTCTTTTTGAAATCAGAAGTTTAAAAAGCTCATCTCTCTCATTCTCTCTACAAGCAGAAACCCTAACTCTCCGAAAAGCTCAAACAACCATACTCTGTGCAAAGAAATTAATGGCAGCCTCAAATGTTATCTCTAGTTATAGACTCTGTTTCGATGAATTCAAGACAGCTAATCCCAAATTTCTCAAAACCCTATCTCTGGTAAAGAAAGCTGGTCTTAAAGAGGCTCTAGGTACGAGCACGTTGATATATTCTAACCTGATAAAGGAATTCTACAGAAATGGTGTGTTCGAAAACGACGTCATCACTACTAAGGTCAAGAATGTGGAAATCATGCTCAAGGTTGAGGATATAAATTTAGCCCTAGGTTTCAAATCAGAAGGGTTTTCATTCATAGATGGCATCGATTTCCATGAAGGACTTAAGAGAATGCACCATAAAAAGTTCCCCACTGTCATAGGGTACAAGAAGAAAGAGTTCTCTCAGAGGTACGAATTTCTGGCAAACATTGTTGGAAAATACATATGTTGAAAGAGCTCCGGCCATGACTCTATAAATGAAGTACAAATCAAGCTCATGACGGCCATTAGTTGTAGGATACAGCTTAACTATGGAGCCCTACTGCTTGAATGGATTGAGAAGTGGATTATTAGCTCGAAGAAGTCAAAGAGCTCTGGAAAGATGCTCTACGGGCGATTCATAAGTATCATCCTACAGTTTGCTTTGGGTGATAAGATAGGAGATGATGAAGGAGAGTCTATCAATCCGAACAGACGAATGACCCAGCAACTGTTTAAGAATTAGAAAAGGAATCCAGCAGAAAATGTATGAATGATGTCTGAGTCTAGTGGTATGACTGGCGATGCAAAGGAGTCAGGGATTCCAGGGAACATGTCTGTTGTTAGGGAGAATAAAAAAGATGAAGAAGAAACCAAAAAGGAGGAACCCATTGCCTTAGTCAGGAAAAGCAAGGGCAAAAGAAAGTTGAAGGCTCAAATGGCAGAAGAACCCCAGGGGTCAATCACTGATATACCATAAGAGCTTTCTGACATTGAAACTCTGAGGATCTTGAGAAAGAAAGAACAGCTGGCTGAGGCAGATGAAGACAGAGCTATCATCTCACAGCTACGAAAGAAGAACAAAAATAATCACAAGTCCAAGAGGCCATCTGTCTCCTCGATCGTAGAGTCTTTACCGATCATAGAGACTAGACTGGACGCCTCTTCCTAAGAGGTTGCTGCAAAAGATACTTTGGCTGATCAATAGTTCAGAGCTGAAGCTGAAGGAAGTGCTGAGGCTATGGCTCAGCCTAAAAAGTCAAGAAGAAAACTTGTCAAGAAATACATTCTTATAAATGAAAAGGCCTTAAAGGAGGAAAATAAAAGGATAGCTACTGAGAAGGGGCTATCCGAAGCTAGACAAGAGAACACTACTCAAGCTGAGGGGGAGATACCTAAAGTTCTCACCCTAGAAAGTGCTCGAGCTGAGGGGGAGCCACTGGAAATGCAAATGGATGATCATATTGAGGGGGAGCCTCATGATATCCCCATGACAGAAAAAGTTGCTCCTGCAGAAAATGAGAAAGAACCAGAGAAAGAACAAAAAGAAGTCATTGATGTAGTGGAATCCTTGAATGAAGACAGAGAAGAGAACGAAGATGATGAGGTCGAGATCATAGCTGTGGGCTGTGATGGGTATAGGAAAGTTAACTACGATCAGTTGTTCTCCTATCTACCCATGATGACTTGTCATCAAGCTTAAATTCTAAAATCCTAGAATCACATGTTTTGGAGCTTCAAAGAATATCCAGCCATCTCTGTGTTAGCTCATTGATTTCCAGGCAACTTCAACTTTGCCAAACAGCTAATCACAAATGGTCCCTCTTCAAGAATTGTCCATGAGGTATTATTTATCCCAATCTTATTCAGAGTTAATCACTATCCACTATCTTTTTTCAGTCAATTTTATGAATTTCCAAGCTGGTTGGAAGTGGTCCTTAATCCACTAAGTCAATTTCCAGTTGCAGAATCCCAAAATTCTGTAGCTGATGAACCAAATATGCCCAATTTCATTTTAATCCCATCTCCTTTCATCTCTATGATTACTAAATCAAGTCCAATCATAGAGTCACACGCCCAAAACGTAGAGCCACCTACTCAAGAAGCCCAAACACAAGCCCCTCCACTAGATATTCCATCCTCATCCTCCAATAAATGTTTCAAACTTGATCTTTCTCTTTACACCCTGCAAGATCAATTCAAAAGAGCCCCTCCTCCAAACAATTCACAACTCCTTAAACTCATATCAGATCTTCTAACCAAAGCAAAATTGTCTGAAGCATCCCAAAAAGTGACTAAGGACATACAGGAAGAACTTGAAGTTCACTCAGACCTTGTTCAACTAAGGCTGACGCATTTCATTGATGCTGCCAACTCCCTCCCAAGCACCCTAAGCTCCGAACTCACAAAGAAGCTCCAGGAGATCATAAAAGAGATGATTCAGAGCATAAATGAACGAGATCATGTAATTCTATGTATGTGCACACCTAGAGGGGGGTGAATAGGTGTTTAAGCTAAAAGTGATAAACGGTAAAAACTTTTTGAAATTTTCTGCAACAAGTTTAATTCAGACAGCTACGCCTGTCTGCTTTACTGTCTGCTTTAGCTTATGTTCTTCGTTTCTTATTATCATACATCTATACCTGTCTGCTTTAGTGTCTGGATAGTAGCGTGAATAACAAAAAAGTGCAGAACGTGAATGACAGTTAAAGAGATAAACAGAAGTAAAAATCACACCAAGATTTTTACGTTGTTCAGCCCCTATCCTCTAATCTAGTGGCCTAATCCACGTCCAATCCCAACTAGGATCGGAGACTCTTTTTATTAAACTTAATATTTAATTAAATACAATAAAAAGAACTCCATGTTACAAAGAAGACTCAAATTTGATGTTAGACACCAATGCCCCCTTTGCACCTCTACAACTTGTACACCTCTGCACCTGTTCTCACCTCTGAGACCTTTGAAGCTTCCTTTGAATTGACCCACTAAACTCTAGAAACTCTAGACCACCAAAGCTAATAGTTGCTTATTTTTCAGATTATAATAATGGTGATTCCAATGGAATATCAACTTTCTAGCTTAAGAATAATAGGATATTGATTGCTAGAAAGACTATTAGAAAGTTATAAGAATTAAAAAAAAATTGAATTGCTGCTTTCCAATCGTTGGGTGCCTTCATAACCGAACATGATGAAGCTTTATATAACATGAAGACCAACGGCTATATTTGTTTGCAAGAAATCAGATAATTTAAACCCCATAATTAAAGCTACAATATTGACCAACGGGACATATATCACAGTTGATATACACCATGATTTTAGCAATTAAAGAGTCCAATAGATTTGGTAAATCAAGGATATGTTTTCAAGTCAAACCAAAACACCTTAAATAAAGGAACAAGGAGATTAATAAGGATAAGACCCAATAGCTTCTGTAAGTCTTCTTTTCAAAATAGAATACCAAAATGTCACTAACTAATGTGGGCTCCACTAAGCAAGATAAAATCCTTAAATAAATAGGCACCCACGAAATACTCTGATGAAATAGAAGAACCAATTTGGGCCAGCTGGAATTAATAAGAAAAGACCATAATATTTGTCATTATTAAAATTATAAATACCAACATATCTTAATAAACTCCAATTCAAATATTCCTTAATAAACTCCAATTCAAATCTTCCTTAATACACTCCAAATCAAATCTTCCTTAATACACTCCAAATCAAATCTTCCTTAATAGACTCCAAATCAAATTTGAATTGATTTTAAAACATTCCAACTTACCAACAGAAGAAAATTAGCAACAAGTGTTCATGTAATAACCATAACCCATGCATATTAATTATAATATTATAACAAACCATGAACCATGCACATGTCTAATATACTTAAATTAGTCATCATTTAAAACATCATAAAATCAAAAACTAACATATCAAATTCATTTTTAAGCTGCTAAAAGACACAGGGATGTTGTTTTGATCCTACAGACTACTCAGGAGTCCCAGAACAATCTTATGATGGAAAGTCTCACAAATTTACGAACAATAGTGAAAGAATTTCAAGAATTCTCCATGAGTCAAATGAAGCAGACTGACACTGTCATGGGCATCCTTCAACGAAGGGAAGCTCGCTCTGATGGTCTCATTAAAGAGAACCATGACGACGTTGCTTAATCTCAAAGTCAGCTCAACGAGCTTGTTCAAGGCATGACTCGCTTATCGAAAGACATTCGAGCCCTTGATGCTGACATAAAGGGGGAAAATAAAGGGAAAGGAGATCAAGGCAAGAGCAGAGGTAGAGGAACTTTCTCAGCTCAATCATTAAGGTGTCCTATAAGGCAGCCTCACCATCAGACTCCACGATTTGGCCATCACACTCAACGATCTGATCAGCAGCCAATTATCATGGCTCAACCATTAAGGAGTCAGGGGCCTTCTCCCAGCTCACAGGAGGTGACCACCACAGGCCTAAGAATGCCGATTGAAGTTCTTGCATTCATGAATAGGCACGATCTGTGAGACCCCAAATTTTACAAAATGAAAGTATTCAATTTTTATAATTATTATACTATTTAGTAAATGGTTAAATTGATAAAAGTACAGTAATACGGGTGGTTGCATAGTAGTACACAGTATATATTATTGATGCTTATGTGAGAAGTCACACAGTTATACTCAATTATTGCTAGAATAATTGCTGCATCATATCTCTCATATTATTTATTCAATTATTGTCACAGTATCATCTGCATAATGTTATATATATTATTAAATCAATAATTGAGATGGCAAAGTTATTCATATTATTATTTGAAATATTGACAATATCTACAAATTCTGTCAAGGAGAGGTTTGGTCATCTAATTGCGCACCAATAAGGAGAAATCCTTATCGGAAAGCCTCCTCTTTCCTGGGAACGACCTGGTTGTTAAATATTGTGAGTTATAATATTAATGATGAATGTTATTAAAAATCGAATTTGAGTTCGGAGTTGAATTTGGATACACGGACGTGATATTTGAGTCCAAAACGATGAAATTAGTAGAAATAGACTATAAACACAAAATTTGTCGGGGTTGACTTTTGGGTCAAAATAGTCAACAGTTGACTTTTTAGAAAAAAAGTCAAACTTCGAAATTTTAAAAATGAAATTGTTGAGAAAAATATTTCCATTGTGTTGGGATTATTAGTATTAGTGGAAATCGACATTTATTTCGATAGTAATTGATGTCTGGAAGTTATATTGACCAACCGGATAATTAATCGGGTAAATGGGCAATTAATTGCTATTAATTCACATGATTATAACTATTTATTCACATGTGTGTACTATTGATTCACATTCTTATACTATTAGGGGAGTTGGTGCAAGATTGATAATACTTGCATGACTAAGTTAAAAATGGAGGTATAAATGGAGGTATAGATGGAGGTACTATACTGTAATTCGTATTTTCACATGATTATAACTATTGATTTATATGATTGAACTATTGATTCACATGATTTACTATTAGGGGAGGTGGTGCAAGTTTGATAATACTTGCAGGACTAAATTAAAAATGAAGAAAAAGAGGAAGGTATTATATTGTAATATTTTAAGCCATAAAACGTGCAATTAGCGAAACTATATTTTTTTATAAATAGAAGCTCATTCTTTCTTCATTTCTCACCAATTCACTAAAGTTATAGAGCAATTATTATAAAGAGAAAGAATAAGAGAAGTTTGTTACCTCACTATTCCAGTATCCAGTTTTCATCTAAGGTAAGAGATATTGTTATTATAGTAAGGGGTATTATTTCTTTCGTATTCATAAAGAGATCTATTGTTATTCCATTCTTAATTATTCTGTTGGAATAACCTGTATACGCGGACTACCTTATACATGGTGAAATTTTTCTGTTATTCCATTCTTTATTATTATGTTGGAATATCATGTCTATGCGGATTACGCATGACCTGGTTTCATTCTTTATTATTTTGTTGGAATATCCTGTTTATGCGAATTACGCATGACCTGGTTCTATTCTTTATTATTCTGTTGGAATATCCTGTCTGTGCTGATTACGCATGACCTGGTTCCATTCTTTATTATTCTGTTGGAATATCCTGTCTGTGCGGATTACGCATGACCTGGTTCCATTCTTTATTATTCTGTTAGGAATAACCTGTCTGTGTGGTCTATCACATGCATAGTAAATTCTTCTGTTATTCCATTCTTTAATATTCTTTTGGAATAACCTGTCTATGTGGATTACCACATGCATGGTGAATGATCCTTCGCAGTCATTTCTTATTAAATTGTGGAAATGATCTGTCTACGTAGATTACCGCATGGCGGACGAAAATCCATTTACAGTTTCATAATTTTTCTGACCCTCAAAAATTCTGGAAAAATTTGAAATGATAATTTGATGAGTTTTCTAGATTGTGTCCAAAAATGTTGATTTTTGAATGTATAGATTAGGAGTTATGAATTTTATGAGAAAAGACTATTTTAAAATTAAACCCTTATAACTCCTTATGGTTAACTCCAAAATTGGTGAAATTTTTATTGGAAGTACATATATATAACAGGAATATAACCTGTAAATTTCTGAATTTTTGGACAAAAGTTCAATTTATGATATATGTCTAAATATTTGGCAAATTTGGCCATATGAAAAATAGTAAATGAATTTTAAAAATTTTGAGAAAAATATATGTTCAATATGGGACTATATTCTGCTAAATCCCAAAAAAGAAATATTTTTGGGACTGATTTGGTATTTTTCATGAAAATGAACTAGTTATAAGTAAATGAATTAAATATGTTATATGAAGTAACAAAATTGGAAAATAGGATTGTATGGCTTGGGAATCCTGTATAAGGTATATGCAGATTTTTTATGAGGGATTTGATCATTGGTGATGAAATCTTATGAGTATGGCATTTTTGAATGATTAAATGCATTATTTGGTAAAGTGTAAATAATTAAAATAAATTGTTTATAAGTTTAAGAAGTGATTAAAATATTGTTATAATATTAATAATATTAGATTATGAGTTTATTAAGTGATTGATAATATTTGGATAAATTTAAAGTCTTTACTATTTATCCTTATTTTTCGTTTGATTAATGCTTATATCATTGTCATCATCCTCATGATTATATTGTGATGAAATTCATCTTTGGCTTACGTGGGCTTATGTGCAAAGATGGACTGTTGATTATTGGTTTTATAGTTGTATATCTTTGGCTTACGTGCAAAGATGGACCGTTGATTATTTGTTTTATAGTTGTATATCTTTGGCTTACGTGCAAAGATGGACTGATAAATATTGGTTTTATAGTTGTATATCTTTGGCTTACGTGCATTGATGGACAGTTGTTGGTATAATTATAACCAGGGATTATTCGGTATAATCATGACCATTGTTGAAAACACGAATATCCTTGGCCCGTAGTGCATGGATAATTCGTGGTCGTAATACTAATGAATATCCTTGGTCGTAGAGCAGGGATGATTCGATGCTGTGGATTAATTATTAAGCTGAGTCTCAGCGATAACATATTCATAATACACTTTTAATTCGTAGAAGATAGTTGATATCCTGCTCTACTTGACTCTTTTATAATACAGTTGTATGTCTTTGGCTTGTAGAGAAAAGATGAATTGTTAATGAATATTTTTGGCCCGTACTGCAAATATGAATTTATTAGTATGATTATGAACAAGAATTGTGATTTGGTATAAACATGATTTTTGGATGTTTCAGGTAAAAACAGATGATGAAAATTATCTTCATCCTGGGTGTGAAGAGAAATTTAGAATCACAATTATGATTATGAGTTATTTATATGATTGTGGACATGAATTGTTGATTAATGTTACAGGGATAAAATATTGTTGGTGGACTTTTAACATGGATAAGATAATAGACCCTATGGTCTATTTGACTCTTCTAATGGATTGCTCGTTCCGCTGAAATTATGGTTGAAAAGTTTTATCATCTACCATATGTTCTAAATCTCTGATTTATTACTGATAAAGGCTATTGATGATGTAAATTATCTTTACTCATGATATCCTCTACTGGGCTAGTTGTGCTCACCCTTTTTGCTTCACAATTCCTTTCAGGTAATAAAAGTGTAGCTGGGTCGAGCGGGGGTGACAGGAGAATAGAACACTGGTCTATAGTTGTTGAGGTTCTCCCTAAATAGTATGGAAATAATTTTATTGAGAACTTTAGATAAGTGTGTCGTATTGTATACGTCATTTGATATTTAATTTTGGTGAACCGAATAGGGTGCGGTGAACCCAACTTTGGAAGGGTGTTTTGCCACTATCATACAAAATGTCTAATGATATACAACCTCGTGTTATCATAAGACAGGGTTGTGCACATCCATTTGCTAAGTATATCTACGAGCACTACCTATATAATCTTGGAGTTTGTTTGAAATATGATTCTCAATTGGAGACAATGGAGATAATTATAAGTCAAGAGAAGACTCACCATTGGAAAGAAGATGATAGCAATCTTCTTGTTTTTCTTTGGGGACTATTGGGTCAACCAAGGATAATTCTGTGGACATATGATATCTATCATAACCTAGACGCATGGTGTAAGACCCCAAATTTTATGAAATAAAAGTATTCAATTTTTCTTATAATTTCTATTCAGTAAATGGTTAAATTGATAAAAGTTAAAGTTAAGGGTGGTATATGAAATATTTTTCAAAATACGCAAGTGGTTATAAAATATTCATTGTTGTCGGGGAATATTCGTTTGGTCGTGGAATATTCTTTCTGTCGGGGAGTATTCGTACGACGGCGCAACCATTTGTGGGTCCCATAACAGAATAACTATCGGATGAAGAAAACGACAAAATTAAGTTTTTATAAATAACGGCGTAATAACTGTTGGGTTACCTGGTGGTTAAAATACAGTAATGCGCGTTGTTGCACAGTAGCACACGGTATTGCATAGTATTTTGAATTATTGATCCTTACGTAAGAAGGCACTACTCAATAATTGCTACAGGAGTTACTGTTCATTACTTTATTGATTCAATAATTGTTGCGTTGATATTTATATTATTATTGTTTCAATAATTGTCATTGCACAGTATTTTCCATTATCAGATCAATAATTCATATTATTTGAATAATATTATCAGATAACATTATTGGCAATGTCTAGAAAGTTCTGTCAAGGAAAGGTTTGGTCATCTAATTGCGCGCCAGTAAGGAGAAATCCTTATTGGAAAGCCTCCTCTATTCTGGGAACGGCCTGGTTGTCAGTACTGTGATTCTGTAATATTATTTTTAATAATTAATTATTGATTATTATGATAAAGAAAATATTTATTTTATGTGGATATAGATGGAGAAAATTTTTAATGTAACAATTGTTGAAAATTAATATTTTATCTTTTTCTGATAAAATAATTCATTTAAATATATTATTTTAATAGTATATTAACGGTGATATTTTACAATAAATGTGGGATATATGAGAATATGAGAAGGAAGATTATTTTTGTGGCATTAAATGTTTAGCATATGTTTTGTGTGTCGGTGGACATAATTCTTGACCGAAATTGATTATAGACTGTAAAATCACTCGTTTGTGGATTTCGGTCAATTTCTGTTTGGAATTTGGAAAAACTTCCTTCTGCAAAGTTGTAGAGAATTGAAATTCCTATAAAAATTTGCGAGATTCGAATTTTCTGACAAAGGAGCTATTTATTGTGAATTATTGAAGTTTCGGGGTTCCGAAATAATTAATTTTTGAAAGTTTAATTATTTTTTTATTTCAAAAACGTTTTTGTGGTTGTTGGCACATGGGTGGCTGATGTTTTTGACCAAAGAAGGCATGCTAGAATTTTCAAAACATGTGGGTAAGAATTTTGAATAAATAATAATATATTTTATTAATTTAGTCTCCTTTGGCGTTCTAACATTTTCCTATAAATAGAGGGCTAAGTTAGAATTGAAAATCACACAAGAAACATAAGCTTTCTCTCTACTTCTCTCTCTATATATCAGGTGTATTTTTGTATCTTGAGTATTGCTATACGGTGCAAGTTCGTTCAGCGTTATTCCAGTCAAAAGTACTGCTCTTTTGAGGTAAGGGATTTTAAGGGTTATTATGCTTTTCAGTTACGAAATTTTTCTGGACCTTCAAAAATTCTAGAAAAATTTGAAATGATAATTTGATGATTTTTATTGATTGTGTCCAAAGATGGCGATTTTTGGATGTATAGATTAAGAGTTATGAATTCCACGGGAAAAGACTATTTTAAAAGAAAACCCTCATAACTCCTTGTGGGTAACTCCAAAGTTGATGAAATTTTTATTGGGAGTACATCTATATAACATGAGTATACTCTGTGAATTTCAGAATTTTTGGGCAAATGTACAATTTATGATAAATGTCTAAATATTCGGCGGTTTTGGCCATATGAAAAATAGTAAATAAATTTTAAAAATTCTGAGAAAAGTATATGTTCAATATGGGACTATATTCTGCTAAATCCCAGAAAATAAATATTTTTGGAATTGATTTGGTATTTTTCATGAAATTGGTTTAGTTATGAGTAATTGAATTAAATATGTTATGTGAAGTAAGAAAATTAGAAAATAGGATTTTATGGCTTGAGAATCCTATATGAGGTATATGCATATTTTTGATGAGGGTTTTAGTTATTTGGTGATTAAATCTTATGAGTTTGGCATTTTAAGATGATTAAATGCATTATTTAGTAAAGTGTAAACAATTAAAATAAATTGTTTATAAGCTTAAGAAATATTATTCTTTCAATATCATTATACCGAAATATTGGTATGGATTTTATTGTGGAATTTCTACCTTTTTCATATCGGGGTTACTATTCACGAGTTACTATTAACGAGTTACTATTCATGAGTTACTATTCACGAGTTACTATTCACGGGTACTATTCACTACAAAATTGGTTTCTTTTTCTAACCAAATTATAGTTGATTTATGAATATTACTCTAGAGATTAAAACTATATATTGATTATAGTGATTTTATTATCATATATAACATTTTTATAACCCTAATGATGATATTTCTCTTTGACTTGAGTGTAAAGATGGGTAGATTTTTGGTATGATCATGACTACGGGTTCTCTTTGGCCAGTAGTGCAAAGTTGAATTGTTGACTGGTATGATCATGACCATTGAATTTATAATTGAATATCTTTAGCTTAAGTACAGAGGTGAAATGATCAACATGGTTATAATTATTGTTTATATAAATTCTGAAATGATTATATATTTCTTTGAGATAATAATATATTTGGCCTGTAGTGCAAATATGAACCGTTGATGAATATCTTTGGCCTGTAGTGCAAAGATGTATTGTTGATGAATATCTTTGGCCGTAGTGTAAAGATGACATGTTGTTGAATATCTTTGGCCAGTAGTGCAAAGATGAACATGTGTTGAGATGAACATGACCAATTGGTGATACAAATGAATATCTTTGGCCGTAGTGCAAAGATGAAATTATTAGTATGATTATGAACAGGAAATGTGATTTGGTGTAACCATGATCTTTGATGTTTCAGGTAAAGACAGGTGATGTAAATTATCTTCGTCCTAGATGAGAAGAGGAATTTATAAACACACTTATGGTTATGAGTTATTCATATGATTATGGAAGGGAACTGTTGATTGATGTTACAGGGATAAAACATTGTTGGTGGACTTTTAATGTGGAGAAGATAATAGACTTTATAGTCTATTTGACTCTTTTAATGGATTGCTCGTTCCGCTGCAACTATGGTTGAAATTTTTATCATCTACCATATGTTCTAAATCTCTGATTTATTATTGATGAAGGCTATTGATAATTTAATTATCTTTAGTCATGATATTCTTTACTGAGCTAGTTGTGCTCACCCTTTTGCTTCACAATTCCTTTCAGGTAATAAAGGTATAGCTGGGTCGAGCGGAGAATAACAAGAGAATAGAACGGTGGTCTATAGATGTTGAGGGTGAGGTGAATTCAACTTTGGAAGGGTGTTTTGTTATATAAGATGTCTAATGATATACAACCTCGTATCATCATAAGACAGGGATGTGCTCATCCACTTGCTGAGTATATATATGAGCACTACCTATATAATCTTGGTGTTTGTTTGGAGTATAATTCTCAATTTGAGACAGTGGAGATAATGATAAATCAAGAGAAGACTCACCATTGGGAAGAATATGATAGTATTCTTCTCATTTTTCTTTGGGGTATATTAGGTCAACCAAGGATAATTCTCTGGACATATGATATCTATCATAACCTAGACGCATGGTCTCCCATGTACGAAGGTTTCCTTGAGCACTTCCCAAAGATTTTAGTTTCTAAAATAGTTTTTGACTATACCTTTATGTAAGGTGAGGTGCTGTCCACGGTTGGAACATGAGGGTCACATTTGGTATATATTTGTATCCAAACTCACAGTATATGTGTTGTTATATTTTGCACGACAATTGTTGTAATAAAGTTGTAGTTGTTTTCTGTACCATGTATTTAGCGACTCAGAATGGGTTGGGTGGAATGGACCCATTTTGGGGTTGTCACATTTGGTATCAGAGCTAAGGGATATGATCTCTGGCGGAGATCGGGGAATAGGACTAGGAGGGGAGAGATGATTAATCCTTCGCTAGTGTGTCCTACCTAAGCATATTTGTTGGTCAGTCATAATATCGGGATATTATGTGATATGTTAATTTGTTCAATTAACCCTTGTTTTGAAGCTGTATTCTAGAATGATATCTAAAATACAGGAGATGAGCATTGGAGAAATTATGATGAAAGGAAAGATGGAATCTGAAATGAAAGCAAGGTATTCTCAACTCTTTGAAATACCAGGTACGTAAATTTCGGGGACGAAATTTCATAAGGAGGGGAGATTGTAAGACCCCAAATTTTATGAAATAAAAGTATTCAATTTTTTTTATAATTTCTATTCAGTAAATGGTTAAATTGATAAAAGTTAAAGTTAAGGGTGGTATATGAAATATTTTTCAAAATACGCAAGTGGTTATAAAATATTCATTGTTGTCGGGGAATATTCGTTTGGTCGTGGAATATTCTTTCTGTCGGGGAGTATTCGTACGACGGCGCAACCATTTCTGGGCCCCATAACAGAATAACTATCGGATGAAGAAAATGACAAAATTAAGTTTTTATAAATAACGGCGTAATAACTGTTGGGTTACCTGGTGGTTAAAATACAGTAATACGCGTTGTTGCACAGTAGCACACGGTATTGCATAGTATTTTAATTATTGATCCTTACGTAAGAAGGCACTACTCAATAATTGCTACAGGAGTTACTGTTCATTACTTTATTGATTCAATAATTGCTGCGTTGATATTTATATTATTATTGTTTCAATAATTGTCATTACCCATTTTGGGGGCGTTACACATGGCCTCCCACGTAGGAAGGTTTCCTTGAGTATTTTTCAAAGATTTTAATTTTTAAAACAGTTATTGACTGTACTTTTATATAAAGTACCATTGTAAGGTTGTGGTCGAGGCACCATGAGAGTGACATACATTTGTATTAAAACTCACAGTTTAACTGTGGTCGTATCCTGCACGACAGTTTAACAGTTGTATAAATGAAGTTTGTAAATGATTTTTATAGTGTGATATATGGCGACTCAGAATGGGTCGTGTGGACCTATTTTGGGGGCGTCACACGATCATAATGAAAGACTAAGTCAAAGCGAACTGGAAGAAATAGCACGGAAAAATGAAGCTAGCAGAAGAAGAAGAGTTGAGGAATATGTAAATCCTCTGAGAAGCAAAAGGCAAAAGAAATAGAGATAAGTTGAATGTAAAATTTCAAATTTTACGAATAAAGATTTAATTTTCTTGAAATATTTGTTTTAATATTATGGTATGGATTTAAAATAATGTTATAGTTGTGGGTAGTACTTATAAATTTTGTAAAGTATGCAAGTTGTTGTATTATATTCGATTGGTCGGGGAATATTCTTTGTGTCGAGGAATATTCGTACGACTGCACAATCATTGGTGGACCCCACAACAGAATTATTGTCGGATTAAGAAAACGACAAAAATATTTTTATGAAAATAATGGCGGAAGTTTTACCCTTAATACTGTTGAACTACTCGGTAGTAAAAGTACAGTAATACGCGTGGTTGCATAGTAGCACACAATATTGATTATTGATGCTTATGTGAGAAGTCACTCAGTTTTGTTCAATTATTGCTACAGTAGTTGTTGCATAGTATCTCACGTTATTTAATTCAATTATTGTTGATTGTTATATATATATATATATATATATATATATATATATATATATATATAAGTTTTGTTTTATTAGTATTATTAATGTAATAAAACAGAAAAAAATTTTATATAAAACAAAATACTTTTATAAAGTTATTCGTTTTATTAGGCTAATCTGGAGTTGACTTGAAGTATTCCTTCTTCGTCGATTCTTGCTTTTGGAATAGCACCTTCTTGTACTTTCTTCTTCATACTCATAAGCTCCGGGTCTGTAGCTTGAGCAACTTTAACTTTATCGATTAAAGTCGATTCTACGCGCATATTTGACATTATCACGTGGATCCCTGGAGTTTTCAACTCTATCTCCATCATTTGTAAGTCATACAAAATGGGCCTTTGTGTTGACAATATCGCACTCGTACCCGCATATGATCTTTTACTCAATGCGTCAGCTACCACATTCGTTTTTCAAGATGGTATTGAATAGTATGGTCGTAATCTTTCAACAGCTCGAGCCAACGTCATTGTCGCATGTTGAGTTCCTTTTGGGTGAAGAAATATTTGAGGCTTTATGATCTGTATAGATCTCCACTTTCTCCCCATACAGGTAGTGTCTCCAGATCTTTAGCGTGAAAACGACTGTTGCCAACTTTAGATCATGAGTAGGATAATTCCTTTGATATTCTTTGAGTTGTCTTGAGGCATAAGCTATGACTTTCCCATGTTGCATGAGAACACATCCTAAACCTCTGCCTGAAGCATCGTTGTAGATGACAAATCCCTCTGAACCTGATGATATTATCAGAATAGGTGCTAAAATAAGTCTCCTCTTGAGTTATTGGAAGTTCTTCTCACATTCCTCGCTCCATCTGAATTTTGTATCTTTTCGAGTCAGCTGAGTTAATAGAGTGGCGATTCGAGAAAATCCTTCAACAAATCTCCGGTAATAACCAGGTAAGCCCAGAAAGTTACGTACTTTGGTTACTGACTTGGGTTGTTCCCAACTTTGTATTGCTTCAATCTTTGTCGGGTCAACTGATATTCCATATTTTTATATCACATGCCCAATAAATTCTACTTCCATAAGCCAGAACTCGCATTTCTTCAACTTGGCGTATAGCTTGTTTTTACGAAGCTTTTGGAGTATCAGCCTCAAGTGTTGCTCATGATCTTCACGAATTTTGGAATATATGAGAATGTCATCAATAAAGACAACCAAAAAATTATCCAAATATTCCTTAAATACTCGGTTCATTAGTCAATCCAAAAGACTTGATTAGAAAATCGCAATGCCCGTACTGAGTTCTGAAAGCAGTCTTTGGAATGTCATCAGTTTAAATCATTAACTGATGATATCCGAAATGAAGATCGATCTTTGAGAAGAATTTAACACCTTACAACTGTTCAAACACTACTAGAAATTTGATATAAAGTGACAAGTTATAGCGACGGTCGGCACAGAACCGTCGCTATAGGGTGTCTATAGCGATGGTCGGCACGGTACCGTCGGTATAGAGGTTTTTTTTAGATTAAACACTCCTACTTTCCGCCAAATCATTTCAGTATCTTCACTATTTCTCTCTCGTTACAGGTGCAATAGTTAGGGTTTTAGTGCAAAATTTAACTCTCGCCGAAACTACTCTCACTGGACTGCCTCTGTAACCTGATCGAGGTAGGAAACGGCGTCTGCCCCATTCGATTAAGTTGCTGCTAAATCATTCGATGATCGGTCGAGTCCCAATCAAAAACCCCATCGTTCTTGGCCTTGTTCTTCTCGCCCGAGTCGGAGGAGGCCCCAACGGATAGCTTGGGCGGAGGAGGCTGGTGATGGTCGTCGAGAATTTGACTCAGCAGAGTGTAATTGGATCTCCTACCACCAATTAATTCCATTGACAAATTCCCAGTATCACAAAACCCAACGAACCGCCATTGCCATAGGTCGGTGATGTGAGATTAGTTGGTTTTTCTCTCTCCTCTCTAGAATTTCTCACACTAAAAATTCAATTATTCTTGTTGTACTAGTCCAGATGAAAGGGGGGAAGTATCAATTATTAGAGGGAATTTATTTAACTAAGGGTAATAATTTCCCAATTTGTAATGTTCTGGGCTGTTAGTATGACTGTCGAATATGGGGTTAAGAGAACTGAAACAAATAAATTATTTTTCCTAATTTTCATTTGGTATGTTTCAATTCACATGTTCTCCCTTCTTCTGGCAGAAGTATTAATATAGTTTTTGCTAGCATTATGTGCTACATAATATTCAGATTGTTATATAATGGACTAATGAGAGTATCAGTGGTTATCTTTAAAAACAGAGCTTACTTGAGATCTCTTTGGATGGCTATGCATTCTGCTGAATGAAATTTGCTCCTTAAAGTGAATTTGTTATCTTAGACTTGTAGATGCATAGATAAACTTAAATTTTTCTTTCCTGATTTGATCTAGGTCAGTGCATCATGACAATCTGGAAATAGCCAACTTTAATGACATCATAACTGCCATGTCAAACGGCGAACAAATTTTGCTAAATGTAGAGTTCAAACTGGCTCTAAATGCTTAATTAAAACGACTAGTAAGTTCTCATGTGCGGTCTTTGGTAGGTGTCATAGCCTTCAACAAGAAAAACTCAGATTTGGTAAGTAATGAAAATATATTTTTAACCATCACGTATTATCAAAAGATTTTTAGGCCATTTTAGATGAGAATTATGTTCAATCATCTACAACTGAACACATAAATAGCCTGGAAAAGTTGCCATGTTTAGAGTGTGAAGATTATTCCAACCCATAATATCACTAGCAAGTTCTTTGTGGCAGCCTATAAGATCACTTGTTGTTCAGTGTTTAGGAAACAAGATGTTATTTATATAGTTGATAATTTGGTTTGGAAAATGATGGAGAGACCATTACATGATTCTGCAAGAAAAGATGCAAGAATATGGGCAAGACACCTTTTTTGAAGCTGAAAAAACAAATGGGATTGGGAAGTCCGAAAAAGAAGCACTGTTGAATTTAGCTAGAGCTGCCAAATTTATTTTAGTATGTTTATGATTTATTTTAGTATGTCTATTAAGTTTGTCATCTTATGTAAACGTCTGATCTACTATTTCAGGTCACAAAAGATGTATCCATTTTATCCCGGTGGATGGCTACTGATCTCTACATACGTGAAGTTGATCACCTCAGATTTGAACTTTCTGTGAACCAATGCAGCGGCAGATTGTCTAAGCTGGCTCACGAAATTCTAGCAAAAGGTTTAGCATGCACATTTCTTCTATTTTCTTTGTTTTTTACTGTTCTGGGTTGAAATTTGTTTTGAGACTAGTCTTTGTATAACATTAGAATGGAGAGTATCATTTTGATATAACTGAGTTCAGTAAATATTCTACTTATTCTTGATGAGGAACTAAGTGAGTGCAGTTTAAGGGCATGTTCTAAGTTTTAATTCTCAATATGCTTTCCTAAATTTGGTTGCTCTTGAACAGGATTGGTTTGAGCAGTATCGGGAACAGGTGATTGAGGCTGAGCAAATAATATTAACAACTCTAAATTTCGAGCTTGAATTTTATAGTATTTGACCAGAAACTTTACAGGTCATTGACATCTTTATTGATTGCTTCAATCCATTTCGGGGTGATGCTAGATAGTGTGATTTAGTCCATTCTTGTGCACACTAGCAATCTATTTAGCATATTGTTATGCCATAAATCCGACCTTGCTCGCTCTTTGGCATTATCTACTGTCGTGTATTTTGTTGTGGCATATACTTGAATCCGGGTAGAAATCCCTGTTTTGAGTGTTGTGTAGGATTAAAAAATCATTCTTCTTGTTAAAATTATCATGAGCTTTTTCCTATATGGACCAGTGGTGGTTCAAATCTCAATCAGGATTGCACTACGGAGTGCCTTGGATTTACTGGTGTGGAGGATAAGTTGGGTTGTTCTTGCGCTCTATTTGGATTTCTACTGCTTATTACTTGTGTCAATATCTTCATTCTATGCTCTTGAGTTATTGATCTATGAAGTCGTTCTGGCATGCTTTATTGATTTGTTTGGATTGGCATATAATTGCAGGGGTATATAGAAGATTAGCGTGCTCGCCTGTATGATATTCTTAGCTGGTGGGTTGATATGTTATTCATCAAAAGTTTTATTTCTCATCTGAAGTTGAACAAGGGATGTGTTTTGTGGGTTGCAAAAATTAACCCGATTGTAACTATTCCCTTCCCTGTTTCTGGTGTTAATTAACATGTCAGACGTTGATGGTGTTAATTTTTTTTTTCAAATTCATGTTGTAATGTGAATGATTTTAAATGATGTATATAATATTTTTTATATTTTATTTTATATTGTATTTATGTTTGTTGAATAAATGTGTATTATTAATTTTTTTTAAAATATGAAAAGGCTATAACGACAGTCATCGACCGTAGCTATAGTGTTCTATAAAATACATCCCTATAGCGACGGTCACCGGGCATCGCTATAGACATATATAGTTACGGTCATGAACGTAGCAATAACTCTCAGCGACCATTAGTAAAGAGTAAATACACGATTTTGCCATGACTTATAGCTAGGGTTAGTGACCGTCGCTATAGGCTAAAAGACCGTCGCTATAGGCTTTACCGACGGGTTCTATGGCCACGGTCGACGACCGTCGCTAAAACTTTTAGTGACGGTCTTTGGGCCTATAGCGACGGTCAGCGACGGTCGCTATAGGCTGATTTTCTAGTAGTGAAACATATCATCAATGCGAGGTAGTGGTTCAACTCCCGATAGTCAATGCAAAGTCCATACTCCCATTTTCTAATTTTTGATGGTGACATGGTTTAACTCCCGATAGTCAATACAAAGTCCATACTCCCATCTTTCTTCTTTACGAATAAAACAAGAGCACCCCAAATAGATGTACTAGGACTAATGAAACCAATGTTTAATAACTCCTGTAGTTGGGTTTTTAACTCCTAAAGTTCAATAGGAGTCATTCGATATGGGGTTTTGGAAATAAGTTTTGTACCAAGTTCAAGGTCAATACAAAATTTGATTTCACGCTCTAGGGGTAGGCCAGGAAGTTCTTCGAGAAATACGTCAAGAAATTCATTAACAACAGAAATATCGTTCAAAACTGACGTATTTTTGTTTAAATTCATGACATGGGCTAAGAAAGCTTGACATCTGTTTTTCAATAAACGAATGACTTTATGGCATGATATGAAAGTGATTAACTTTAGTGGTTTGGTTGCTTGAATTCGCATAACAGGTTGGTTAGGAATATGAAAACTAAAGACCTTACGAAAACAATCAATTTTAGCATGATGAGTAATTAACCAATCAATCCTTAAAATCACATCAAATGCAAGTATTTTCAAAGAGATGAGATCAACAGGTAATGTGAGGATGCCGATTTGAATCAAACAAGATTTATAAATAGTGGATGTAATGAAGGTTTCTCCTAACGGAGTTTTAACAGATAAGTCAAAATCTAATTTCTCAGGGGTCAAGTTTAAACGTTGAGCACAAACAGGTGAAATAAAAGAATGGATAGAACCGGTATCTAATAAGGTATAGACTTCGCAAAAGTTTATGATTAGTTTACCCGTGATAACTTCGTTCAGGTTCCTCGCCTTTTGGGAAGTCATGACAAACGCTCTCCCTTGAACCACCGACTTTGTTTTGTCTGTAGCTGCCTTTAGTGCCACATTCCCAGCTGGACTAGACTTCACTACAGGACAAAATTGAGCTATATGTCCGTCCTTTCCACAGCTGAAACACACCTTGGAAGGCTGTATATAATTTGGACTATTGTGTCCCTCCTCTCCGCATCTGTAGCATTTAATTGACGGTCGTTCTCCTCCCCTAGAAACGGTTGTTGGTGCTGCTGCAAATGACTTTCCGTTATTGTTAAATCTTCTCTTTTTGAAATTTTCACTTGACTCATTTCTTCTATTATCTTGGTCAGGATTACCACTTAAGTGATTATCATTTCTGGCATGTTGGTTGTAAGACCCCAACTTATTATAAATAAAATTGAATTTTCTCTATCCATTATTCTAAATCAATAAGGTATTAATTTGATTTTATACTTTAATTATGGGTGAAATGTGCAAATTTTGTAAAATAAGCAAGTGCTTATAAAATATTCATTATTATCGGGGAATATTCGTTTGGTAGTGAAATATTCTTGTTGTCGAGGAATATTCGTACGACGGAGCAGCCATTCGTGGGCCCCATAATAGGATAATTTTCGGATGAAGAAAATGACAAAGTATGAGTTTTTATAAATAACGGTGTAATTGTTACCGTTAACACTGTTGGGTTACCTGGTGGTTAAAATACAGTAATACGTGTGGTGTCACAGTAGCACACGGTATTGCACAGTATTGTTGAATTATTGATTCGTACATAAGAAGGCACTCCTCAATAATTGTTACAGTAGTTACTGTTTAATATTTTATTTTATTGATTCAATAATTGTTGCATTGATATTTTATATTATTGTTGTTTCAATAATTGTCACGGCACAGTATTTCCCATTATCAGATCAATAATTCATATTATTTGAATAATATTATTAGATAGCATTATTGGCAATGTATAGAAAGTTCTGTCAATGAGAGGTTTGGTCACCTAATTGTGCACCAGTAAGGAAAAATCCTTATTGGAAAGCCCCCTCTTTCCTAAGAACTGTCTGGTTGTCATAATTGTGATTCTGTAATATTATTTGTGAATAATTAATTATTGATTTATATAATAAGGAAATATTTATTTGATGTAGATATAAATGATGGATTTATTTATGTATGTGGTTATAAATTAAAGAATTAATGTTGAGGTGTTTTATCAGTATTTTGTCGGAGTTGAGGTATTAAAAATCACCCGTTTGTGGATTTTGGATATTTTCTGTCTGGAATTTTGAAAAACTTAAGCTATAAAGTTGTAGAGAATTCGATTTCGTGTGGAATGGACATAAAATTTATATTTTTCTGATAAACGGGTTATTTTCTATGAATTACTGAAGTTTTAGAAAATAAAATTATATTTATTAAACTTATGGATGGGACCCACTTTTGTTTGAAAACATGTGGGCTGTTAATTTTTATTCAAAGATGGCTGGTCTTGATTTTCAATCTAGTATGCGTAGAAGAAAAGAAAAGAAAATATATTATTTTATTATTTTTGTCTCCTATGGCGTTCTAGCATTTTTCTATAAATAGGCGCTTATGTTAGAATTAAAAATCACACCAGAAATAAGTTTTCTTTCTCTCTAGATTATCGAGCGTATTTTTGTGAGTATTTTGATACTTTGAGGGTTGCTGTTCGGTACAACTTTCTTTCGGCTTTATATCAGATATTCTGATCAGAAGTACCGTTATTTTGAGGTAAGAGATGTTATTTTCTTCTTAAATGATATTATTTTTTTCAATATCATTATGCTGAAATATTAGTTGAACTTTTTAATCAAATTTGGAACTTTTTGTGTCGGGGTTACTATTCACGTGTACAGCACTATTCACGTATACGGCACTATTCACGAATACGACACTATTCACCGAAAAATAAAATTTTCTTCTTTTTGTCCAAGATGTCTATTATGATTATTATCTTTGATTATATCCATGTTTTGATCTTTATTTTGAATTCTGCTTCACAATTGGTTATTATGAAGTATTATTGATCTTGGATAAACTATTATACGAATCCCTAATATTTGTCCTTCTGTCTCACTGGATTCGTTTTCTTTAAAATATTTTTCATCATCCTCAATCATAAATGATGATATTGCTGAATATCTTTGGCCTGTAGTGCAAAGATGAATGATTAACTGATGAATATCTTTGGCCCGTAGTGCAAAGATGAACAGGTGTTGATATAAACATGACCAACTGGTGATACAAATGAATATCTTTGGCCTGTAGTGCAAAGATGGATATTAATTAAAGATGTATATTGATTGAGGTTATAGGGATAAAATATTGATGATGAACTTTTAAATCTTAGAAGATAGTAGAATTCATTCTCTACGTGACTCTTCTAATGGATTGATGTTTTCGCTGCATTTGTTGATCTAAAACTTGTTGTCTATTATATTCTATCAATTTTTTTCCTATTGAAGACTAATGATAATTTGTTGTATATTATCTTAGCCATAATATTCTTTACTGGGCTAGTTGAGCTCACCATTTTCCTTTTTGTTCCATTTTTCTTCTCAGGAGGTGAGAACATAGCAGGATCTAGTCGGGGTATGGAGTGATGGTTCTAGAAAGATGTTTTATCAGTCCTCACTATTTCTGTAAAATAGTGTATGAATAATTGTAATGAGGACTTATTTGAGTGTGGATATTGTCTAGAAGATAATATTTGTATTTAAACTCACAGTGTGTGTTGTCGTATTTTGCACGACAGTTGTATTATTAAAGTTGTAGTTTGCTTTCTGTACCATGTATTTGGCGACTCAGAATGGATGTTGTATACCTATTTTGGGGGCGTCACAGTTGGTATCAAAGCTTAGGGATATGATCTCTGGCGGAGATCGGGGAATAGAACTAGGAGGGGAGAGATGAGTAAATCCTTCGCTAGTGTGTCCTATCTAAGCTTATTTGTTGGTCGGTCATAATATAGGGATATTATGTGATATGTTAATTTATTTAATTAACCCTTGTTTTATGGCAGTATTTAAGAATGGCTGCTGAGAACGTTAATAATGGAGTGTATGAGACTGTGGAATAACCTTTAGTCATAAACCAGGAGAACACGCAACAGGAAGGAAATATTCCTCCTGTAAACATCACTGATCAGACGATGAACGATGGAATGTTTAGAAACTTTTTGCAGTTCATGCAAAATCAGATGAGGGAAACTCGTGTACAAAATACGGGTGGAAATGATGGTAACACGCAATCTGTCACAACATGACAGTTCAAGGAGTTGGGACCACCAGATTTCTGGGGAAAACCCGATCTGATTTAGGCGGAAACATGGGTCAAGTAAATTACCAAGATATTCAATATCTTGGGGTGCACGGAGGAACAGAAGGTTCCATTCGCCACCTTTATGTTCCATAGAGAGGCAGATTATTGATGGGAATCCGTGAAGCGTGCCCAGCCAGCCACACTTAACATGTCTTGGGAAAAATTTCAAAAACTGTTCAATGATAAGTACTTTCCTGAAAGTATTCATCATATGAAAGAGGTAGAGTTTATTAGACTAGAACAGAACAACATGACGGTGTCTTAGTACGAGGCAAAGTTCGCGGAGTTATCCAGGTTTGCACCTCATTTGGTAGAGAATGACGAACGTATGACGCGGATGTTTCTAAGAGGTCTAAAACCCGAGATTCGTCAATACCTTATCTCTCATAAATTTTCTCTGTATTAAGATGTTGTCAATAGGGCTCAATTATTAGAGCGACATAGTGAGTATGATCAACCGAGGGACCATAACTAGGGTCATACCGGTGACAGCAGTCATCAGAGCGATGATAACCAGCGAGGAGAGAAAAATACGAACAAAGGTGATAACCACTCGGGGGGTAATCGTGGCCATGATAATAGGAGAGGTGAGTCAAGTGAAAATTTTAGAAAGAGGAGATTCAACGATGACGGGAAGACATCAGCAGCAGCACCAACACCAACAACAAATTATAGGGAGGAGAACGACCGCCAGTTAGGTTTTAGAAATGCGGAAAAGAGGGACATATCAGCCCAAACTTCCCACAACAATCCAAGGTATGTTATAATTATGGAAAGGAGGGCCATATAGCTCGAGACTGCTCTGTAGCAAAACCAAGTTCAACAGGGATGGTGACTCTAAAGGCTATCCCAGATAAGTCAAAATAAGCGGTTCCTGGAAGAACGTTTGTCGTAACTGGCCAAAACGCAAGGAACCCGAACGAGGTGATCACGGGTAAGCTAATATTGAATTCTTGCGAAGTTTATACCTTACTAGATACAGGTTCTACCCATTCTTTTATCTCTCCTGCTTGTGCTCAACATTTAAACTTGACTCTGGAGAAATTGGACTTTAACTTATCTATTGAAACTCCGTTGGGTGAAACCTATGTTACATCTACAGTTTATAAATCTTGCTTGATCCAAGTTGGCACTATCACATTACCTGTTGATCTTATCTCTTTAAAGATACTTGCTTTTTATGTGATTTTAGGGATTGATTGGTTAACCACTCATCATGCCAAAATTGATTGTTTTCATAAGGTTGTTAGTTTTCATGTTCCTAAGCAACCTATTATGCGAATTCAAGCAACTAAACCACTAAAATCAGTCACTGTCATATCAAGCCACAAAGCTATTCGGTTATTGAAAAACGAATGTCAAGCTTTCTTAGCCCATGTTATGGATTTTAACAGAGACGAGTCAGATTTGAATAATATTTCTGTTGTTAGAGAATTTCCTAATGTATTTCCTGAAGAACTTCCCGGTCTACCCCCAGAACGTGATGTTAAATTCTTTATTGATCTTGAACCGGGTACAAAACTCATTTCTAAAACCCCATATTGAATGGCTCCTATTAAACTTCAGGAGTTAAAAGTCCAACTACAGGAGTTATTAGACATCGGTTTCATTCGTCCTAGTACATCTCCTTGGGGTGCTCCTGTTTTATTCGTAAAGAAGAAAGACGGGAGTATGCGACTTTGTATTGACTACCGAGAATTGAACCATGTCACCATCAAGAATAGGTATCCGCTACCTCACATTGATGACCTGTTCGACCAGTTACAAGGAGCACAATTCTTTTCAAAGATTGATCTTCGTTCTGGATATCATCAGCTGAAGATTTAAACTGAGGATATTCCGAAGATTGCCTTCAGAACTCGGTACGGGCATTATGAATTCTTAGTCATGTCTTTTGGATTGACTAATGCTCCTGCTGCTTTCATGGATATGATGAACCGTGTATTCAAGGAATATTTGGATCAGTTCGTTGTTGTCTTTATTGATGACATCCTCATCTATTCCAAAAGCCGTGAAGATCATGAGCACCATTTAAAGTTGATACTTGAAAGGCTTCGTGAAAACAAGCTTTATGCCAAGCTGAAGAAATGCGAGTTCTGGCTTGAGGAAGTAGCATTCCTTGGGCACGTGGTGTCAAAACATAGAGTATCCGTTGACCCGGCGAAGATTGAAACAATACAAAGTTGGGAGCAACCGAAGTCGGTGACCGAAGTACGGAGCTTTCTGGGCTTAGCTGGTTATTATCGGAGATTCTTGGAATGATTTTCTTGAATCGCTACTCCGTTAACTCAGCTGACTCGGAAAGATACAAAATTCGTATGGAGCGAGGAATGTGAGAAAAGTTTCCAAGAGCTCAAGATGAGACTCATTTCGGCACCTGTTCTAGCAATACCATCTGGTTCGGATGGATTTGTTATCTACATCGATGCTTCAGGTAAAGGGTTAGGATGTGTTCTCATGCAACATGGGAAAGTCATAGCCTATGCCTCACAATAACTCAACGAATATGAGAGGAATTATCCTACTCATGATCTGGAGTTGGCAGCAGTCGTATTCGCGTTGAAAATTTGGAGACACTACCTGTATGGGGAGAAAGTGGAGATCTATACGGATCATAAAAGCCTCAAATATTTCTTCACACAAAAAGAACTCAATATGCGGCAACGACGTTGGCGTGAGCTGTTGAAAGATTACGATCACACTATTCAATATCATCCTGGAAAAGTAAACGTAGTAGCTGACGCATTGAGTAGAAGAACATATATGAGTACGAGTGCGATATTTTCAACGCAAAGGCCCATTTTGTATTACTTGCAAAGGTTGGAGATAAAATTAAAGACTCCAGGGACCCATATGATGATGGTGAATATACGAGTAGAACCAACTTTAATCGATAAAGTTAGAGCTGCTCAAGCTATGGACCTGGAGCTGATGCGTATGAAGAAGAAAGTGCAAGAAGATGTTATTCCAGAAGAAAGAATTAATGAAGAAGGAATACTTCGAGTCAACTCTAGACTTTGCGTTCCTAACGATTCTGACTTGAAGCATAGAATCATGATGGAGGCACACAACACACCGTTTGCAATCCATCCTGGGAGTACCAAAATGTATCATGATATTCTACACACATTTTGGTGGAACAATATGAAGAGAGAGATCGTGGAGTTTATCTTGAGGTGTTTAACTTGTCAACGAGTAAAGGCAGAGCATCAAGTGCCAAAAGGTCCATTGCAACCACTTGAGATTCTAGAATGGAAGTGGGAACACATTATCATGGATTTCGTTACAGGTCTTTCCAAAGTTTCTCAAGGCATAGATGCGATTTTGGTTATTGTTGATAGATTAACCAAGTCTGCTCATTTCTTGCCGATACGTGAGACTTATTCCCTTGAACGTCTTACTTGTATGTACATGAATGAGATTGTGATATCTATTAAGACATTGTGTCCTAGATTTCAAAGGAAGTTGGGATAAGTACTTGCCACTAGTAGAATTCTCATACAATAACAGTTATCAAGCAAGAATAGGCATGGCTCCATTCAAGGCGTTGTATGGACGAAAGTGCCGTTCTCCAGTATGTTGGGACGAGGTGGGAGAAGCAACGTTGTTGGGACCAGAATTAGTACGCATGACTACAGAAAAGATCCAAATGATTCGACAACGTATTCAAACCTCACAAGATCGACAAAAAAGTTATGCTGATCTTCATCGAAAGGACGTAAAATTTAATATTGGGGATCATGTATTGTTACGTGTTGCTCCACGGAAGGGAGTTACAAGATTTGGAAAGAGAGGAAAGGTCAACCCAAGATTTGTTGGTCCATTTGAGATTCTTGACCGAATAGGAAATGTGGCCTATAGACTCGCATTACCTCCAAACATGTCTCGTGTTCATAATATTTTTCACATATCTATGCTTCGTAAATATGTGAAAGACCCAAACCACATTATTGAGTTACAACCAGACGAGATAGTCGAAGATTTAACGTACGAGGAGGTACCTATTAAGATCTTGGATAGGAAAGAGCATGTCCTACGCACCAAGGTTATACCACAAGTTAAGGTTTTGTGGAGGAACCATGCTATTGAAGAAATGACCTGGGAGTTGGAATCTGAAATGAAAGCGAGGTACCCTCACTTTTTCAAAACACCGGGTCCGTACGTCAATTTCGAGGATGAAATTTTATAAGGAGAGGAGGTTGTAAGATCCCAACTTATTATAAATAAAATTGAATTTTCTCTATTCATTATTCTAAATTAATAAGGTGTTAATTTGATATAATACTTTAATTATAGGTGAAATGTACAAATTTTACAAAATAAGCAAGTGATTATAAAATATTCATTATTGTCGGGGAATATTCGTTTGGTCGTGGAATATTCTTGTTGTCGGGGAATATTCGTACGACGGCGCAGCCATTCGTGGGCCCCATAACAGGATAATTATCGGATGAAGAAAAAGACAAAGTATGAGTTTTTATAAATAACGGTGTAATTGTTACCGTTAACACTGTTGAGTTACCTGGTGGTTAAAATACAGTAATACGCGTGGTGGCACAGTAGCACACGGTATTGCACAGTATTGTTGAATTATTGATTCGTACGTAAGAAGGCAATACTCAATAATTGTTACAGTAGTTACTATTTAATATTTTATTTTATTGATTCAATAATTGTTGCGTTGATATTTTATATTATTGTTGTTTCAATAATTATCATTGCACAGTATTTTTCATTATCAGATCAATAATTCATATTATTTGAATAATATTATTATATAGCATTATTGGCAATGTCTAGAAAGTTCTGTCAAGGAGTGGTTTAGTCACCTAATTACGCGCCAGTAAGGAGAAATCCTTATTGGAAAGCCCCCTCTTTCCTGGGAACTGCCTGGTTGTCATAATTGTGATTCAGTAATATTATTTATGAATAATTAATTATTGATTTATATGATAAGGAAATATTTATTTGATGTAGATATAAATGATGAATTTATTTATTTATGTGGTTATAAATGAAGAAATTAATCCTGAGGTATTTTATCAGTATTTTTTCAGAGTGGAGGTATTAAAATTCACCCGTTTGTGGATTTCAGATATTTTCTGTCTGGAATTTGAAAAAACTTAAAGCTACAAAGTTGTGGAGAATTCGATTCGTGTGAAATGGACATAAAATTCGTATTTTTCTGATAAATGTGATATTTTCTATGAATTACTGAAGTTTCGGAAAATAAAATGATTTTTAGTAAAATTATGGGTGGGACCCACTTTTGTTTGAAAACATGTGGGCTGCTAATTTTTGTTCAAAGATGGCTGGTCTTGATTTTCAACCTAGCATGCGTAGAAGAAAAGAAAAGAAAATATATTATTTTATTATTTTTGTCTCCTATGGCGTTCTAGCATTTTCCTATAAATAGGCGCTTATGTTAGAATTAAAAATCACACTAGAAACAAGTTTTCTTTCTCTCTAGATTATCGAGCTTATTTTTGTGAGTATTTTGATACTTTGAGGGTTGCTATTCGATACATGTTTCTTTCGGCTTTATATCCGATATTCCGATCAGAAGTACCGTTATTTTGAGGTAAGGGATGTTATTTTCTTCTTAAATGATATTATTTTCTTCAATATCATTATGCCGAAATATTGGTTGAACTTTTTAATCAAATTTAAAAAATTTTGTGTCGGAGTTACTATTCACGTATACGGCACTATTCACGTATACGGCACTATTCACAGAAAAATAAATTTTCTTCTTTTTGTCCAAGATTTCTATTATGATTACTATCTTTGATTGTATCCATGTTTTGATTTTTATTTTGAATTCTGCTTCACAATTGGTTATTATGAAGTATTAATGATCTTATATAAACTGTTATACGAATTCCTAATATTTGTCCTTCTGTCTCACTGGATTTGTTTTCTTTAAAATATTTTTCATCATCCTCAGTCATAAATTATGATATTACTGAATATCTTTGGCATGTAGTGCAAAGATGAATGATTAACTGATGAATATCTTTGGCCCGTAGTGCAAAGATGAACAGGTGTTGATATGAACATGACCAATTGGTGATACAAATGAATATCTTTGGCCTATAGTGCAAAGATGAATATTGATTAAAGATGTATATTAATTGAGATTACAGGGATAAAATATTGATGATAAACTTTTAAATCCTAGAAGATAGTAGAATTTATTCTCTACGTGACTCTTCTAATGGATTGATGTTTTCGCTGCATTTGTTGATCGAAAACTTGTTGTCTATTATATTCTATCAGATTTTTCCCTGTTGAAGACTAATTATATTTTGTTTTATATTATCTTAGTTATAATATTCTTTATTGGGCTAGTTGAGCTCACCATTTTCCTTTTTGTTCCATTTTTCTTCTCAGGAGGTGAGAACATAGCAGGATCTAGAAAGATGTTTTAGCAGTCCTCACTATTTTTTTAAAATAGTGTATGAATAATTGTAATGAGGACTTATTTGAGTGTGGATATTGTCTAGAAGATAATATTTGTATTTAAACTCACAGTATGTGTTGTCGTATTTTGCATGACAATTGTATTATTAAAGTTGTAGTTTGTTTTCTGTACCATGTATTTGGCGACTCAGAATGGGCGTTGTATACCTATTTTGAGGGCGTCACATTGGTTATCATTGCTTCGATGACTGGTGCCACTGGTATGACTATTATCATGTTGTCGGTTGCTGTCTTGTAGTTGAGTTGACTCATAATTCCGCTCCAATAATTGAGCTCTATTCACAACATTTGAATACAAATAGAGTTTATGAGAGATGAGATGTTGACGAATTTTGGGTTTCAAACCTCTCAGTAATATTCGTGTCATTCTCTCCTTAATATCTACCAAATGGGATACAAACCGGGATAACTCCACAAACATAGCCTCGTATTGTGATACAGTCATATTGTTTTGTTCCAGTTTGATGAATTTCACCTCCTTCATGTGACAAATACTTTCTGGAAAGTACTTGTCATTGAAAAATTCTTGGAACTTCTCCCAAGACATCTTAAGTCTGGACAGATGAGTGCGTTTTACATATCTCCACCAGTAATATGTCTCTCCGCACAACATAAAGGTGGACAATAAAAAATTTTGCTCTTCAGTGCATCCCAAGACATCAAATATCTTGGTAATCTGCTTAATCCATGCCTATGCCTTTAGTGGCTCTGGCTTTCCCAAAAACTCCAGCGGTCCCAACTCCTTGAATTGCTTAGCAGTGACCAGCCGTGAGTTTCCATTGTTTCCACCTGTATTTTAAACAGGAGTCTCTCTCATTTGGTGTTGCATGAATTGTAGAAAGCTCATAAACAACCCATCATTCATCATTTGGTCGGTGTTATTGTTTACAGGAGGATTATTGCCTTCCTGATGCACATTATCTTGGTTGTTGATTGGCGGTGACTCAATGGTCGCATGTGCTCCATTGCTTATCTCAAAATTTTCAAATATCATTCTCAAACACTGCCACAAAATAAGGGTTAATTAAAGAAATTCACATGCCACATATTATCCTTATATTTTGACTGACCAATAACAAATAAGCTTAAGTAGGACACACTAGCGAAGGATTTACTCGTCTCTTCCCTCCTAGTTCTAATCCCAGATCTCCACCATAGATCATATCCCTAAACTCTGATACCAACTGTGACGCCCCCAAAATAGGTCCACACAACCCATTATGAGTCGCCAAATACATGATACAGAATTTAAATACAAACTTCAATTATACAACTATTAATTGTCGTGTAAAATACGACAAAACATAAGCTGTGAGTTTTAATACAAATATTCTCTTGTAAACAATATCCAAACTCAAATGAAGTCCTTATTATAATTATTGTTACAATATTTTACAAAATAGTGAGGACTGCTATAATAACCATCTTGAATCATTACTCTACTTCCCGACTAGTCCCAGCTATATTCTCGCCTCCTGAGAAGAACAATGGAACCAAAAGGAAAAGGGTGAGCTCAACTTGCCCAGTAAAGAATATTATGATTAAGATAATGTAGAACAAATTATCTTTAGTCCTCAACAAGGAAAAATCTGATAGAATACAATAGACAACAAGTTTTAGATCAACAACTGCAACGGAAACAACAATCCATTAGAAGATTCAAGTAGAGCATGATTTCTACTATCTTCTATGATTTAAAAGTTTATAATCATTATTTTATCCCTGTAACACCAACCAATAATCATTTCTAATCAACAAAATATCTATGCACTACGGTACTATAATAGTATTCTTATACTCAAGAGAAATACTCATAATACTATAGAATAAGAATTTTTGATATTGTAATGGTGTGTTTAGGAAGGAAGTTGCCCCTCCTTTTATAGTGCAACGAAGGGAGAAAATTTTAGCAGGTTTGCCTAACTTTCTTTTTTTCTTTCTTAGTGCCTAACTTTTTTTTTCTTTTCTTCTTCTTTCCTTGCCTAACCTCCTCTCATTTCCTTATGGTGAGGGTCCACATCACTTTACATGAGAAGAAACATCACTTTGCAGGCTATCCATCAACCACCACTTTGGAAAAAGAATACGCAGAAAAGAATTCAAAATGTGCACGGAAGGTTCAAAACTAAAATGATAACCTTCATTCCACTTTTATTCACATGCTGGAAATTATATATTATAATAATAATAATACCATTATAAAAAAATTTATATTATTATATTACCACATTATTATAATATAATATTATAATAATATATTTGAATGAATATTTTATCAGAGAAGATAATTGTCAAACTTTCAACAAATATTTCATGCAAAATTCCTTCATTTATATCAAAATTAAACGAATATCCACCACATAATAATTATTCACAATTAATAGTATAAGCTCACAATATTAACAACCAGATCATTCCCAGGAAAGAGGGGGCTTTTCAATAAGGATTTATCTCCATTGGCGCGCAATTATATAACCTAACCCCTTTCCTCGACAGAACTTTCTAGACATTGCCAATAATGCTAACTAATAATATGAATAATTATGTCATGTCAATTATTGATTAAAAATATAAAATATTATGCAGATAATATTGTGACAATAATTGAATCAATAATATGTGATACTATGCAATAATTACTGTGACAATTATTAAATGAAATTGAGTGACTTCTTACGTAAAAATCAATAATCAGAGATACTATGCAATATCGTGTGCTAGTGTGCAACCACGCGTATTACTTTACTTTTATCACCGGGTATTTTAACAGTTAACGATAAAATTCTTGTCGTTATTTTTATAAAAAGGTTATTTCTATCGCTTTCTATATCCGACAGTTATTTTATTATGTAGTCCACCAATGATTGCGTCGTCGTACGGATATTCTCCAACAAAAAAGAATATTCCCCGACCAAACGAATATTTTATGACAACTTGATTACTTTGCAAAATTTGTACACATCACCCATAACTAAAGCATTATGTCAAATCAACACCTTATTATTCAAAATAATAATTAGAGAAATTAAATTTTTATTCATAAAAAGTTGGGGTCTTACAATAGAACTTTCTAGAATTGAGCTTGGGCTTAAACATATATTAGGCTTAGCTCTTGGGCTTGGACCTTGACTTTTAGACTTCAATTTGGGTCTAGCTTTGCTATTGGACTTTGTGTCATAGACTTGTTTGGGGTTTATTTCTTGACTTAGGTTTTCAAGTATCTTACTTAGTTAATCACTGGCGCGATGTTTATGGTTTCTTATAAGACCAAAACTCCTTGCTTGTGAAACTGCATGGTCTATGTACCCAAGTGGGCTTAGCTTGGTTGTAAGTATTGAAGTGGATTATGTAAGACCCCAACTTTTATGAATAAAGAATAATTTTCTCAAAATATATTTTTGAATATTATGGTGTGGATTTGATGTAAGACCCTAAATTATTAATAAATGAAATTTATTTTCCTATATTTATTATTTTGAAATAGTAAGGGTTGATTTGATTAATATGGATAGTTATGGGTAAAATACGCAAATATTTCGAATAAACAAGTGGTTATAAAATATTCATTATTGTCGGGAAATATTCGTTTGGTCGTGGAATATTCATACAGCGACGCAGTCTTTTGTGGGCCCCATAACGGAAAGTGATTGGAGGAAGAAAATGACAAGAATAAGTTGTTTATAAATAACGGCGTAGTTGTTACCGTTAATACTATTGGAATACCCGGTGGTTAAAACACACTAATACGCGTTGTTGAACAGTAGCACACGGTATTGCACCAATTATTGATTCTTACGTAAGAAGGCACTTCTCAATAATTGTTACAGTAATTACTGTTCAGTATTTTATTTTATTGATTCAATAATTATTGTATTGATATTTTATATTACTGTTGTTTCAATAATTTTCATTACACAGTATTTTCTATTATCGGAGCAATAATTCATATTATCTGAATAATATTATTAGAAAACATTATTGGCAATGTCTAGAAAGTTCTGTCTAAGGAGATGTTTGGTCACCTAATTGCGCGCCAGTAAGGAGAGATCCTTATTGGAAAGCCCCCTCTTTCCTGGGAACGGCCTGGTTGCCAGTACTGTGATTCTGTAATATTATTTATGAATAATTAATTATTGATTTATATGATGAGAAAAATATTGATTTTATGTGGATATAGATGGAGAAAATTTTTAATGTGACAATTATTAAAAATTAATATTTTATCTTTTTCTGATAAAATAATTTATTTAAATATATTATTATATTTTAATAATATAATAATGATGATATTTTTACAATGAATGTGGGATATATGAGTATATATGGAGGAGGAGTATTTTTGTTACCAAAAATATTTAAAACATGTTTTATGTGCCGGTGGACCCCATTTCTTGACTAAAATTTGATTATAGCCTGTAAAATCGCTCATTTGTGGATTTTGATCAATTTCTGTTTGGAATTTGGAAAAATTTTCTTCTACAAAGTTGTAGAGAATTAAATTTCCTATAAAAATGGGCGAGATTTGAATTTTCTGACAAATGGGGTATTTATTGTGAATTATTGAAGTTCTGAAGCTCCAAAATAATTAATTTTTGGAAGTTTTAATTATGTTTTTTACATGCTTGGGACTCATTTAACATGTGTTAGGATGGTTGAGTTCAGATTCATGGATGCGTAGGAAGATGTGGAAAATAATTAATATTAATTTATTAAATTTTCTACTTTGGTGTTCTAAGCAATTTCCTATAAATAGGTGCTTAGGTTAGAATTAAAAATCACACCAGAAACTGAAGTTTTCTCTCTCTATAATATCGAGCGTATTCTTGTGAGTATTTTGAGTATACTTTGAGTGTTGCTATACGGTGCAAGTTCAAGTCATAGCCTATATCCGGTGTTTCAACTAGAAGTACTGTCTTTTGAGGTAAGGGATGTTATTTTATTCAAAAATGATATTATTTCTTCAATATCATTATACCGAATTATTAGTTGGAAATTTTTATCAAATTTGGAAATTTTTCATGTCGGGGTTACTATTCATGAGTTACTATTCACGAGTACTATTCATAAAGCATGATGATGTTTTTTGTGAAATTTCTATCTTTTGGTGTCGGAGTTATTATTCACGTATACGACACTATTCACCGAAAAATAAAATTTCTTCTTTTCGTCCAAAATATCTATTCTGGATACTTGCTTTGATTGTATCCATATTTTGATCATTCTTGAATTTTACTCCACTTTGATTACTTATGAAGTATTTTTGAACTTGGATTGTTTAAAATACGAATCCTTAATATTTATTCTTTTGTTTCACTGGATTCGTTTCCTTTAAAATATTTTTTATCATCCTCAGTCCTAAATGATGATATTATTGAATATCTTTGGCCTGTAGTGCAAAGATGAATGATTTCTTGATGAATATCTTTAGCCCGTAGTGCAAAGATGAACAGATGTTGAGATGAACATGACCGACTGATTAATATCTTTGGCCCGTAGTGCAAAGATGAATAGGTGTTTAGATGAACATGACCAACTGATGAATATCTTTGGCCTGTAGTGCAAAGATGAATATTTGATTCCAGATATATATTGATTGATGTTACAGGGATAAAATATCGACGATGAACTTTTAAATTCATATATAGAAGATAGTAGTTTGCATTCTCTACTTAACTCTTCTAATGAATTGTTGTTTCCGCTGCAGTTGTTGATTTAAAACTGGTTGTCTGTTGTATTCTAATAGATTTTTCCCTGTTGAAGACTAACGATAATTTGTTGTATATTATCTTAGTCATAATATTCTTTACTGGGCTAGTTGAGCTCACCCTTTTCCTTTTTGTTCCATTTTTCTTCTCAGGAGGCGAGAATGTAGCGAGTACTAGTCGGGGTATGGAATGAAGGTTCTAGAGAGAGTTGTTTAGTAGTCCTCACCATTTTTGTAAAATAATGTATCAATAATTATGATGGGAATTTATTTACGTGTAGATATTATCTAGACGATATCTGTATTTAAACTCACAGTTTATATGTTGTAATAATAAAGTTATAGTTATTTCTGTACCATGTATTTGGCGACTCAGAATGGGTTGGATGGAATGGACCTATTTTGGGGGAGTCACATTTGATATAATGTTATAGTTGTGGGTAATATTTATAACTTTTGCAAAGTAAGCAAGTTGTTATAAAATATTCGATTGGTCGGGGAATATTCATTTTAACAGGGAATATTCTTACAACGGCACAATCATTGGTGGACCCCACAACGAAAGTATTGTCTTAGTTAGAAAATGACAGAAATATCATTTTATAAAACTAACGGCGAAAGTGTTACCGTTAAAACTGTTGAACTACCCGGTAGTAAAAGTACAGTAAGACGCGTGGTTGCATAGTAGCACACGGTATTGATTATTGATGATTACATGAGAAGTCACTCAGTTATACTCAATTACTGCTATAGTAATTGCTGCATCATATCTCTCATATTATTGATTTAATTATTGTCATAGTATCATCTGTATAATATATATTATTAAATCAATAATTGAGACGGCAAAGTTATTCATATTATTATTTGAAATATTGACAATGTCTAGAAGTTCTGTCAAAGAGAGGTTTAGTCACCTAATTGCGCGCCAATAAGGAGAAATCCTTATCGGAAATCCCCCTCTTTCCTGTGAACGACCTGGTTGTTAAATATTGTGAATTATAATATTAATGATGAATAAGTTCGTGTTGATTAAAGATGAAATTGATAGTTCCATTGTGTTGGAATTATAAGTGTTAGTGAAAATCGAAATTTATTTCGATAATAATTGATGTCTAGAGGTTATATTGACTAATCGGGTAATTAACCAGATAAATGAGCAATTAATTGCTATTAATTCACATGCTTATAACTATGTATTCACATGTGTGTACTATTGATTCACATGATTTACTATTAGGGGAGTTAGTGCAAGATTGATAATACTTACATGACTAAATTAAAAATGGAGGTATAGTTGAAGGTAATATACTGTAATTAGTTTTTTTTCACATGATTATACTATTGAGTCACATGAATGAACTATTAATTCACATGATTTACTATTAGGGGAGGTGGTGCAAGTTTGATAATACTTGCAGGACTAAATTAAAAATGAAGAAAAGGAAAGAGGTATTATACTGTAATATTTTGAGCCCCAAAATGTGAAATTTTTGAAACTATATTTTTCTATAAATAGAAGCTCATTCTTCCTTCATTTCTCACCAATTCACTAAGTCTCACAACATCAATTATTTTAGATGAAATTATAAAGAGAAAAAAGAAGAGAAGTCTGCTACCTCACTATTCCAGAATCCAGTTTCTTCTAAGGTAAGGGGTATTAGTTCTTTCGTATTCATGAAGAGAGTTATTTCTTTCAATATTAGTAAGGTTTGTTATACCATTCTTTATTATTCTGTTGGAATAACATGTCTGTGCGGTCTATCGCATGCCTGGTGAATTCTTATGTTATTCTATTCTTTATTATTCTGTTGGAATAACCTGTATGTGTGGTTTATCTCATGCCTGGTGAATTCTTCTGTTATTCCATTCTTTATTATTCTGTTGGAATAACCTGTCTGTGCGGTCTATCGCATGCCTAGTGAATTCTTCTGTTATTCCATTCTTTATTATTTTATTGGAATAACTTGTATGTGCGGTCTATCGCATGCCTGGTGAATTCTTCTATTATTCCATTCTTTATTATTCTATTGGAATAACCTGTCTGTGCGGTCTATCGCATGCCTGGTGAATTCTTTTGTTATTCCATTCTTTATTATTATGTTGGAATAACCTGTCTATGCGGACTACCGCATGCATGGTGAATTCTTCTGTTATTCCATTATTTATTATTCTATTGGAATAACCTGTCTATGTGGATTACCGCATGCATGGTGAATGATCCTTCGTATTCATTCCTTATTAAATTGTGAAAATGATCTGTCTACGTGAATTACCGCATGGCGGGTAAAAATCCATTTGCAGTTTCATATATTTTATTATACTCAGTTGGTTAAAGTTTTGGCTTCTATACTCCATGAAATTAGTAGAATATCCAGGATATTTGCTCTTCATCCAGTATCTTTTCATGAAAATATTCTTCTGAGCATTCTTGAATTTTACTCCACAAAGCAGTATCATATTGAAAATTTGGACGTTATTGATTTCTGGATAAATTAAATTATAAATCTTTAAAATTTATCCTTGAACTTGTTTTATTGAATTATTATATCATTGTCATCATCCTCATGCTTATATTGTGATGAAAGTTATCTTTGGCTTACGTGCATAGATGGACTTGGTATGATTATGACCAGGGATTATTCGGTATAATCATGACCGTAATGTGACGAATGATGTGGTGAAATTCCTCATTGACCTGTAGTTAATTGATGGACAGTTGTTGGTATGATTATGACCAGGGATTATTCGGTATAATCATGACCATTGATGATTACATGAATATCCTTGGTCGTGATGCAGGAATGATTCAATTTTATTTATTAAGCTGAGTCTCAGCGATAAAGTTGATGAAAAACTTTTTAAATCATAGAAGATAGTAGATTTTATGCTCTACTTGACTCTTTTAATGGATTCCTTATTCCACTGCTGTTGTTGATCTAAAACTTGTTGTCTATTATATTCTATCAGTTGTTATACTGTTGAAGGCTAAGGATAATTTATTCTGCATTATCTTAGTCATAATATTTTTTATTGGGCTAGTTGAGTTCACCCTTTCTTTCACTCTTCTCTTCAGGAAATGAGAATATAGCTGGGATGAGTCTGGGAACGGATTGACGGTCCAGATGGTTGTTTTAGTAGTCTTCACTATTCTATAAAATAGTGTGATGATAAATGTAATGATGACTCCATTAAGTGTGGATATTGTCTAGATGACAATATTCTTATTGAAACTCTTAGATTATGTTTTGTCGTATTTTACACGACTGTTGTATAATTAAGTTGTATTTGAATTTTGTACCATGTATTTGGCGACTCAAGATGAGTGATGTATACTTATTTTGGGGGCGTTGCAGATTATGCTTCAATGGTCCAATGACTTATTACTTTTTTTAATCTCTTTTCCTTAGCCGACTTCCTTCTTAATTCATTCCTTTCTTGTGACGCCCCCAAAATAGGTATACATCACCCATCTTGGGTCGCCAAATACATGGTACAAAATATAAATACAAACTTAATCATACAACATCAGCTGAGAGTTTTTACACGAATATTGTCTTCTAGACAATATCCAAATTCAAATGGATTCATCATTACATTTATTATCACACTATTTTATAGAATAGTGATGACTACTATAACACCATCTCGGACCATCACTCCGTTCGTCGACTAGTCCCGGCTACATCGTTTTCATTTCCTGAAGAGAAAAATGAAAGCAAATGGGTGAGCTCAACTAGCCCAGTAAGAAATATTATGACCAAGATAATGTAGAATAAATTATCATTACCCTTCAACAGTGTTAAACTGATTAAATACAAAAAACATCAAGTTTAACTGCAGTAGAACAAGCAATCCATTAGAAGAGTCAAGTAGAGCATGATATCTACTATCTTCTATGATTTTAAAAGTTTTTCATCAACTTTATCGCTGAGACTCAACTTAATAAATAAACTGCATCATCGAATCATCCATGCACTACGGGCCAAGGATATTCATGTAATCATCAATGGTCATGATTATACCGAATAATCCCTGGTCATAATCATACCAACAACTGTCCATCAATGCACTACGGGCCAATGAGGACTTTTACCATATCATTTGTAACATTACGGGTCATGATTATACCGAATGATCCCTGGTCATAATCATACCAATCAATAGTCTATTTATGCACGTAAGTCATAGATGACTTTCATTACAATATAATCACGAGGTTGATGACAATGATATAAGAATTAATCAAACGAAATCAAGGATAAATATTAAAGATTTTTAATTTATCCAGAGTTTAAAAATATCCAAATTGTCAACATGATACTACTTTGTGGAGTAAAATTCAAGAATAATATTCATGTATCAAAAATAATTTGGACAGAAAAGAGATATATTTTTGGGTGAATAGTATTCCGTGAATAGTATTCTGTGAATAGTACTTCAGAAATAGTACCTCGTTAATAGTACCCCGACATGAAAAGTGCCCCATATACCCGAGTAAATAATATTCGAGTGAATAGTAATCGATGAATAATAACCCATGAATAGTAACTCGTGAATAGTACTCCGGCATGAAAAGTGTCCTGAATACCCGAGTGAATAATAGTCAAGTGAATAGTAACTGGGTAAATAATAACTCATGAATAGTATTCTGGCATGAAAAGATCAATAATTATCAAGAAAGCTCAGAATAATATTTCTATGAAAAGATACTGGATGAATCACAAATATCAAAGATATTCTACTAATTTCAAGAGGTATAGAAGCAATACTTTAACAGAATAAGGGTATAATCAGGAATATGAGACAAAATAATATTACTCGCATACTATAGAGTATGGAAGAAAATATCATTCCTTATGAATACTGAACTAAAATAATATTCCTTACCTCAGAAGAAGACTGAATACTGGAATAGTGAGGTAGCAGACTTCTCTTCTTTTTTTCTCTCTATAACTTTTCTCCCTATAGCTTCTCTCTCTATAATTGTTTTTGTGAGTCTTAGTGAATTGGTGAGAATGAAAGAAGAATGAACTTCTATTTATAGAAAAATATAGTTTCAATAATTCAATGTTTTGGGGCTCAAAATATTACAATATAATACCTTCATCTTTCCCTTTATTTTTAATTTAGTCTTATAAGTATTATCAAACTTGCACCACCTACCCTAATAGTACATCATGTGAATCAATAGTACACACATATAAACAAATAGTTATAAGCATGTGAATTAATAGCAATTAATTGCTCATTTATCTAAGTAATTACCCGATTGGTCAATATATCTTCCAGACATCAATTATTATAAAAATAGATGTCAATTTCCACTAATACTAATAATTCCAACACAATAGAACTATCAATTTCATCTTTAATCAACACAAACTTATTCATCCTTAATATTATAACTCACAATATTTAACAACCAGATCATTCCCAAGAAAGAGGGGGCTTTCCGATAAAGATTTCTCCCTATTGGCATGCAATTAGGTTGTGACGCCCCCAAAAATAGGTCCACACGACCCATTCTGAGTCGCCAGATATCACTCTATAAAAATAAAATACAAACTTCATTTATACAACTGTTGAACTGTCGTGCAGAGTACACCAATAGATAAGTTGTGAGTTTTAATACAATAATGTCTCGTAGACAGTATCCAAACTCAAATTGTTACAATGCCATATAAAATATAGCAACAAATATTTTAAGACCCCAAAGAAGAACGAGAAGATTACTATCATATTCATTCTAATGAGGTGCACTTTTGACGCTTTCAAAGTCGGGTTCTCATCACCCTATTGTTGTTCGCCAAAATCAATTATTAAGTGACGTATAAAATACGACACACACATCTTAGGTCCTCAATACAATTATCTGTTGCATGTCATGCAATTTTATAATGTATTGAGAAACTTCGACAGTCTTGGACCATCAAACTATTTCCCTGTTATCCCCGCTCGACCCAGCTACACTCTTATTACCTGAAAGGAATTGTGAAGCAAAGGGTGAGCACAAATAGCCCAGTAAAGAATATCATGACTAAAAATAATTAAATTATCAATAGCCTTCGTCAATAATAAATCAGAGATTTAGAACATATGGTAGATGATAAAGCTTTTTTACCATAGTTGCAGCGGAACGAGCAATCCATTAGAAGAGTCAAATAAACCATCAGGTCTATTATCTTCTCCATATTAAAAGTCCACCAATAATGTTTTATCCCTGTAACATCAATCAACAATTCATGTCCACAATCATATGCATAACTCATAATCATAATTATGATTCTAAATTCCTCTTCGCACCCAGGATGAATATAATTTTCATCACCTATCTTCACCTGAAACATCAAAAATCTTAGTTATACCAAATCACAATTCTTGTTCATAATCATACAAATAAATTCATCTTTGCACTACGAGCAAAGATATTCATTAACAATTTATTCTTTGCACTATAGGCCAAAGACATACAATTGTATTTTAGAAGAGTCAAGTTGAGAATGATATCTACTATCTTTTACGAATTAAAAGTGTATAATCAATATTTTATCGCTGTGACTCAGCTTAATAAATAATCCACATCATCGAATCATCCCTGTACTATGGCCAAGGATATTCATTTAATCATCAATGGTCATGATTATACCGAATAATCCCTGATTATAATCATACCAATAACTGTCTATCAATGCACTACGGGCCAATGAGGACTTTTACCACATCATCTATAACATTACGGGTCATGATTATACCAAATGATCCCTGGTCATAATCATACCACTAACACATTCATCTATGCACATAAGCTAAAGATACTCATCAATTAATAGTTCATCTTTAAACGTAAGCCAAAGATATACAACTGTAAAACCAATAATCAACAGTCCATCTTTGCATGTAAGCCAAATATATACAACTGTAAAACCAATAATCAACAGTCCATCTTTGCACGTAAGCCAAAGATATTCAACTATAAAATCAATAATTAACTGTCCATCTTTGCACGTAAGCCAAGGATGACTTTCATCACAATATAAGCATGAGGATGATGACAATGATATAAGCAGTAATCAAACGAAAACAAAGATAAATATTAAAGACTTTAAATTTATCCAAATATTATCAATCACTTAATAAACTCATAATCTAATATTATTAATATTATAATAATATTTTAATCATTTCTTGAATTTATAAACAATTTATTACAATTGTTTACACTTTACCAAATAATACATTTAATCATTCAAAAATGTCATACTCATAAGATTTCATCACCAATGATCAAATCCCTTATCAAAAATTTGCATATACCCTATATAGGATTCCCAAGCCATAAAATCCTATTTTCCAATTTTGTTACTTCACATTACATATTTAATTAATTTATTCATAACTAGTTTATTTTCATGAAAATACCAAATCATTCCAAAAAATATTTCTTTTCTAGGATTTAACAGAATATAGTCCCATATTGAACATATATTTTTCTCGAAATTTTTAAAATTCATTTACTATTTTTCATATGGCCAAAACTGCCGAATATTTAGACATTTATCATAAATTGTACTTTTGTCTAAAAATTTTGAAATTTACAGGGTATACTCCTATTATATACATGTACTCCCAATAAAAATTTCACCAATTTTAGAGTTAACCACAAGGAGTTATAAGGGTATACTTTTAAAATAGTCTTTCCCATAAAATCCATAACCATTAATCTATACATCCAAAAATCGTCATCTTTAGACACAATATAGAAAACTCATCAAATTATCATTTCAAATTTTTCCAGAATTTTTGAGGGTCAGAAAAATTACGAAACTGCAAATGGATTTTCACCCACCATGCAGTAATCTACGTAGACAGATCATTTCCACAATTTAATAAGGAATAAATAAGAAGGATCATTCACCATGTTTGCGATAGTCCACATAGAGAGGTTATTCCAACAGAATAATAAAGAATGGAATAACAGAAGAATTCACCATGCATGTAGTAGACCGCATAGATAGGTTATTACCAACATAATAATAAAGAATGCAACCAGGTCATGCGTAATCCGCACAGACAGGATATTCCAACAGAATAATAAAGAATGAAATAACAACAGAATTCATCAGGCATACGATAAACCGCATAGACAAGTTATTCCAACAGAATAATAAAGAATAGAACCAGGTCATACGTAATTCGCACAGACAAGATATTCTAAAAGAATAATAAAGAACGGAACCAGGTCATGCGTAATCCGCATAGATAGGATATTCCAACAGAATAATAAAGAATGGAATAATAGAAGAATTTCACCATGTATGCAGTACTTCGCATAGACAGGTTATTCTAACATAATAATAAGGAATGGAATAACAATAGCTCTCTTCATGAAAATGAAAGAAATAATACCCCTTACCTTAGAAGAAAACTGGATACTGAAATAGTGAGGTAGCAGACTTCTCTTCTTCTTTCTCTTTATAATTTTTTTCTATAATAATTGATCTATGGCTTTAGTGAATTGGTGAGAAATGAAGAAAGAATGAGCTTCTATTTATATGAAAATATAATTTCGATAATTGCACGTTTTGGAGCTCAAAATATTCCAGTATAATACCTTCAACTTTTCTTTCATTTTTAATTTAGTCCTGCAAGTATTATCAAACTTGCACCACCTCCCCTAATAGTAAATAATGTGAATTAATAGTACAATCATGTGACTCAATAGTTATAATCATGTGAAAATACGAATTACAGTATAATACCTCCATCTATACCTCTATTTTTAACTTAGTCATTCAAGTATTATAAATCTTGCACCACCTCTCCTAATAGTACATGAATGTGTATCAATAGTACATACATGTGAACAAATAATTATAATCATGTTAATTAATAGCAATTAATTGCTCATTTATTCGATTAATTACCCGATTAGTTAATATAACCTCCAGACATCAATTATTATCGAAATAAATGTCGATTTCCACTAACACTAACAATCCCAACACAATGGAAATATTTTTCTCAAAAATTTCATTTTTGAAATTTTGAAGTTTGACTTTTTTCGAAAAAGTCAACTGTTGACTTTTTTGGCCAAAAAGTTAATCCCGACAAATTTTGTGTTTATAGTCTATTTCAACTAATTTCATTGTTCCGGAATCAAATATCACGTCCGCGTCTCCAAATTCAACTCCGAACTCAAATTCAATTTTTAATAACATTCATCATTAATATTATAACTCATAATATTTAACAACCAGGTCATTCCCAGGAAAGAGGGGGCTTTTCGATAAGAATTTCTCCTTATTGGCGCGCAATTAGGTGACCAAACCTCTCCTTGACAGAACTTCTAGACATTGTCAATATTGTAATTAATAATATGAATAACTTTATTGTCTATATTATTAATTTAATAATATAACATATTATGCAGATGATACTGTGACAATAATTGAATCAATAATATGAAAGATATGATACAACAATTACTGTAGCAATAATTGAGTATAACTGATTGACTTCTCATGTAAGCATTAATAATCAATACCGTGTGTTACTATGCAACCACGCGTATTACTGTACTTTTACTACCGAGTAGTTCAACAGTTTTAACGGTAACACTTTCGCTGTTATGTTTATAAAAAGATAATTCTGTCATTTTCTTACTACGACAATACTTCCATTGTAGAGTCCACCAATGATTGTGTCGTCCTACGGATATTCCCTGACAAAAAGAATATTCCCCGACCAAACGAATATTTTATAACAACTTACATACTTTGAATTTTTTTCACATATCACCCTTAACTTTAACCTTTTATCAATTTAACCATTTACTAAATAGAATAATTATAAGAAAATTGAATACTTTCATTTCATAAAATTCAGGGTCTCACAATCTATCCTCCTTATGAAATTTTGCCCTCAAAATTTACGTACCTGGTAGTTCGAAGAGATGAGAATACCTTGCTTTCTTTCCAGAATGTACCTTCCCGGTTATATCCTATGTATCATGATTTTTTTTATTGCTCATCTCCTGTATTTCAGATATCATTTTAGAATATATATTCAAAACAAAGGTTAATTGACATATCACAAATTGTCAACTTATCAAGTAAACAATTTCAGATTAGGTAAGTCACACACTAACGAAGTATATAACTCGTCTCTCCCCTCCTAGTTCTAGACTCTTATCTCCGCCAGCGATAATATTCCTAAGCTCTGATACCATTTGTGACGCCCCCAAAAATAGGTCAACACGACCCATTCACCCGCCAGGCAGTAATCTACGTAGACAAATCATTTCCACAATTTAATAAGGAATAAATACGAAGGATCATTCACCATGCATGCGATAGTACACGTAGAGAGATTATTACAACAGAATAATAAAGAATGGAATAACAGAAGAATTCACCATGCATGTAGTAGACCGCACAGACAGGTTATTTCTAACAGAATAATAAAGAATGCAACCAGGTCATGCGTAATCCGCACAGACAGGATATTCCAACAGAATAATAAAGAATGGAATAACAACAGAATTCACCAGGCATACGATAAACCGCATAGACAAGTTATTCTAACAGAATAATAAAGAATAGAACCAGGTCATACGTAATCCGCACAGACAAGATATTCCAAAAGAATAATAAAGAACGGAACCAGGTCATGAGTAATCCGCATAGACAGGATATTCTAACAGAATAATAAAGAATGGAATAATAGAAGAATTTCACCATGTATGCAGTAATTCGCATAGACAGGTTATTCTAACATAATAATAAGGAATGGAATAACAATAGCTCTCTTCATGAAAATGAAAGAAATAATACCCCTTACCTTAGAAGAAAACTGGATACTGAAATAGTGAGGTAGCAGACTTCTCTTCTTCTTTCTCTTTATAATTTTTCTCTATAATAATTGATCTATGGCTTTAGTGAATTGGTGAGAAATGAAGAAAGAATGAGCTTCTATTTATATGAAAATATAATTTTGATAATTGCACGTTTTGGAGCTCAAAATATTCCAGTATAATACCTTCAACTTTTCTTTCATTTTTAATTTAGTCCTGCAAGTATTATCAAACTTGCACCACCTCCCCTAATAGTAAATAATGTGAATTAATAGTACAATCATGTGACTCAATAGTTATAATCATGTGAAAATACGAATTACAGTATAGTACCTCCATCTATACCTCCATTTTTAACTTAGTCATTCAAGTATTATCAATCTTGCACCACCTCTCCTAATAGTACATGAATGTGTATCAATAGTACATACATGTGAACAAATAATTATAATCATGTTAATTAATAGCAATTAATTGCTCATTTATTCGATTAATTACCCGATTAGTTAATATAACCTCCAGACATCAATTATTATCGAAATAAATGTCGATTTCCACTAACACTAACAATCCCAACACAATGGAAATATTTTTCTCAAAAATTTCATTTTTGAAATTTTGAAGTTTGACTTTTTTCGAAAAAGTCAACTGTTGACTTTTTTGGCCAAAAAGTTAATCCCGACAAATTTTGTGTTTATAGTCTATTTCAACTAATTTCATTGTTCCGGAATCAAATATCACGTCCGCGTCTCCAAATTCAACTCCGAACTCAAATTCAATTTTTAATAACATTCATCATTAATATTATAACTCATAATATTTAACAACCAGGTCATTCCCAGGAAAGAGGGGGCTTTTCGATAAGAATTTCTCCTTATTGGCGCGCAATTAGGTGACCAAACCTCTCCTTGACAGAACTTCTAGACATTGTCAATATTGTAATTAATAATATGAATAACTTTATTGTCTATATTATTGATTTAATAATATAACATATTATGCAGATGATACTGTGACAATAATTGAATCAATAATATGAAAGATATGATACAGCAATTACTGTAGCAATAATTGAGTATAACTGATTGACTTCTCATGTAAGCATTAATAATCAATACCGTGTGTTACTATGCAACCACGCGTATTACTGTACTTTTACTACCGAGTAGTTCAACAGTTTTAACGGTAACACTTTCGCTGTTATGTTTATAAAAAGATAATTCTGTCATTTTCTTACTACGACAATACTTCCATTGTAGAGTCCACCAATGATTGTGTCGTCCTACGGATATTCCCTGACAAAAAGAATATTCCCCGACCAAACGAATATTTTATAACAACTTACACACTTTGAATTTTTTTCACATATCACCCTTAACATTAACCTTTTATCAATTTAACCATTTACTAAATAGAATAATTATAAGAAAATTGAATACTTTCATTTCATAAAATTCAGGGTCTCACAATCTCTCCTCCTTATGAAATTTTGCCCTCAAAATTTACGTACCTGGTAGTTCGAAGAGATGAGAATACCTTGCTTTCTTTTCAGAATGTACCTTCCCGGTTATATCCTATGTATCATGATTTTTTTTATTGCTCATCTCCTGTATTTCAGATATCATTTTAGAATATATATTCAAAACAAAGGTTAATTGACATATCACAAATTGTCAACTTATCAAGTAAACAATTTCAGATTAGGTAAGTCACACACTAACGAAGTATATAACTCGTCTCTCCCCTCCTAGTTCTAGACTCTTATCTCCGCCAGCGATAATATTCCTAAGCTCTGATACCATTTGTGACGCCCCCAAAAATAGGTCAACACGACCCATTCTGAGTCGCCAAATATCACTCTATAAAAATCAAATACAAACTTCATTTATACAACTGTTGAACTGTCATGCAGAGTACAACAACAGATAAGCTGTGAGTTTTAATACAATATTGTCATGTAGATATTATCCAAACTCAAATTGTTACATTGCCATAAAAAATACAGCAACAAATATTTTAAGACCCCAAGGAAGAACGAGAAGATTACTATCATATTCATTCTAATGAGGTGCACTTTTGACGCTTTTAAAGTCGGGTTCTCATCACCCTATTGTTGTTCGCCAAAATCAATTATTAAGTGACGTATAAAATACGACACACACATCTTAGGTCCTCAATACAATTATCTGTTGCATGTCATGCCATTTTATAATGTATTGAGAAACTTCGACAGTCTCGGACCATCAAACTATTTCCCTGTTATCCCCACTCGACCCAGCTACACTCTTATTACCTGAAAGGAATTGTCAAGAAAAGGGTGAGCACAAATAGCCCAGTAAAAAATATCATGACTAAAGATAATTAAATTATCAATAGCCTTCGTCAATAATAAATCAAAGATTTAGAACATATGGTAGATGATAAAGCTTTTTTACCATAGTTGAAGCGAAACGAGCAATCCATTAGAAGAATCAAATAGACCATCAGGTCTATTATCTTCTCCATATTAAAAGTCCACCAATAATGTTTTATCCCTGTAACATCAATCAACAATTCCTGTCCACAATCATATGAATAACTCATAATTATAATTGTGATTCTAAATTCCTCTTCGCACCCAGGACGAAGATAATTTTCATCACTTATCTTCACCTGAAACATCAAAAATCTGGGTTATACCAAATCACAATTCCTGCTCATAATCATACTAATAAATTAATCTTTGCACTACGAGCAAAGATATTCATTAAAAATTTATTCTTTGCACTATAGGCCAAAGACATACAATTGTATTTTAGAAGAGTCGAGTAGAGCATGATATCTACTATCTTTAACGAATTAAAAGTGTATAATCAATATTTTATCGCTGAGACTCAGCTTAATAAATAATACACATCATCGAATCATCCTTGTACTACGGCCAAGGATATTCATGTAATCATCAATGGTCATAATTATACCGAATAATCCCTAATTATAATCATACCAATAACTGTCCATCAATGCACTACGGGCCAATGAGGACTTTTACCACATCATCTATAACATTACGGGTCATGATTATACTGAATGATCCCTGGTCATAATCATACCAATAAACAGTTCATCTATGCCATAAGTCAAAGATACTCATCAATTAATAGTTCATCTTTACACGTAAGCCAAAGATATACAACTATAAAACCAATAATCAACAGTCCATCTTTGTACGTAAGCCAAAGATATTCAACTATAAAACCAATAATTAACAGTCCATCTTTGCACGTAAGCCAAAGATGACTTTCATCATAATATAAGCATGAGGATGATGACAATGATATAAGCAGTAATCAAACGAAAACAAGGATAAATATTAAAGACTTTAAATTTATCCAGACATTATCAATCACTTAATAAACTCATAATCTAATATTATAATAATATTTTAATCACTTCTTAAACTTATAAACAATTTATTACAATTGTTTACACTTTACCAAATAATGCAATTAATCATTCAAAAATGCCATACTCCTAAGATTTCATCACCAATGATCAAATCCCTTATCAAAAATTTGCATATACCCTATATAGGATTCCCAAGTCATAAAATCCTATTTTCCAATTTTGTTACTTCACATAATATATTTAATTAATTTACTCATAACTAGTTTATTTTCATGAAAAATACCAAATCAGTCCCAAAAATATTTCTTTTCTGGGATTTAACAGAATATAGTCCCATATTGAACATATATTTTTCTCAAAATTTTTAAAATTCATTTACTATTTTTCATATGGCCAAAACTGCCGAATATTTAGACATTTATCATAAATTGTACTTTTGTCCAAAAATTTCGAAATTTACAAGGTATACTCCTATTATATACATGTACTCCCAATAAAAATTTCATTAATTTTAGAGTTAACCACAAGGAGTTATAAGGGTATACTTTTAAAATAGTCTTTTCCCATAAAATCCATAACCATTAATCTATACATCCAAAAATCGCCATCTTTAGACACAATATAGAAAACTCATCAAATTATCATTTCAAATTTTTTCAGAATTTTTGAGGGTCAGAAAAATTACGAAACTGCAAATGGATTTTCACCCGCCATGCAGTAATCCACGTAGACAGATCATTTCCATAATTTAATAAGGAATAAATACGAAGGATCATTCACCATGCATGCGATAGTACACGTAGAGAGATTATTACAACAGAATAATAAAGAATGGAATAACAGAAGAATTCACCATGCATGTAGTAGACCGCACAGACAGGTTATTTCTAACAGAATAATAAAGAATGCAACCAGGTCATGCGTAATCCGCACAGACAGGATATTCCAACAGAATAATAAAGAATGGAATAACAACAGAATTCACCAGGCATACGATAAACCGCATAGACAAGTTATTCTAACAGAATAATAAAGAATAGAACCAGGTCATACGTAATCCGCACAGACAAGATATTCCAAAAGAATAATAAAGAACGGAACCAGGTCATGCGTAATCCGCATAGACAGGATATTCCAACAGAATAATAAAGAATGGAATAATAGAAGAATTTCACCATGTATGCAGTACTTCGCATAGACAGGTTATTCCAACATAATAATAAGGAATGGAATAACAATAGCTCTCTTCATGAAAATGAAAGAAATAATACCACTTACCTTAGAAGAAAACTGGATACTGGAATAGTGAGGTAACAGACTTCTCTTCTTCTTTCTCTTTATAATTTTTCTCTATAATAATTGCTCTATGGCTTTAGTGAATTGGTGAGAAATGAAGGAAGAATGAGCTTCTATTTATATGAAAATATAATTTCGATAATTGAACGTTTTAGGGCTCAAAATATTCCAGTATAATACCTTCAACTTTTCTTTCATTTTTAATTTAGTCCTGCAAGTATTATCAAACTTGCACCACCTCCCCTAATAGTAAATAATGTGAATTAATATTACAATCATGTGATTCAATAGTTATAATCATGTAAAAATACGAATTACAGTACAGTACCTCCATCTATACCTCCATTTTAACTTAGTCATGTAAGTATTATCAATCTTGCACCACCTCTCATAACAGTACTTGAATGTGAATCAATATTACACACATGTGAATAAGTAGTTATAATCATGTGAAGTAATAGCAATTTATTGATCATTTATTCGATTAATTACCCGATTAGTCAATATAACCTTCAGACATCAATTATTATCGAAATAAATATCGATTTCCACTAGCACTAACAATCTCAACACAATGGAAATATTTTTCTCAAAAATTTTATTTTTGAAATTTTGAAGTTTGACTTTTTTCAAAAAAGTCAACTGTTGACTTTTTTGACCAAAAAGTCAACCCCGACAAATTTTGTGTTTATAGTCTATTTCTATTAATTTCATCGTTTCGGACTCAAATATCACGTTCGTGTCTCCAAATTCAACTCCGAACTCAAATTTAATTTTTAACAACATTCATCATTAATATTATAACTCACAATATTTAACAACCAGGTCGTTCTCAGGAAAGAGGGAGCTTTCCGATAAGGATTTCTCCTTATTGGCGCGCAATTAGGTGACCAAACCTCTTTTTGACAGAACTTCTAGACATTGTCAATATTGCAATTAATAATATGAATAACTTTGTTATCTCAATTATTGATTTGATAATATAACATATAATGCAGATGATACTATGACAATAATTGAATCAATAATATGATAGATATGATGCAACAATTACTGTAGCAATAATTGAGTATAACTGAGTGACTTCTCACGTAAGCATCAATAATCAATACCGTGTGTTACTATGCAACCACGCGTATTATAGTACTTTTACTACCGAGTAGTTCAACAGTTTTAACGGTAACACTTTCGTTGTTATTTTTATAAAAAGATAATTCAGTCGTTTTCTTACTACGATAATACTTCCATTGTGGAGTCCACCAATGATTGTGTCATCCTACGGATATTCTCCGACAAAAAGAATATTTCCCGACTAAATGAATATTTTATAACAACTTGTATACTTTAAAAAAATTTCACATATCACCCTTAACTTTAACCTTTTATCAATTTAACCAATTACTAAATAGAATAATTATAAGAAAATAAAATACTTTCATTTCATAAAATTCGGGGTCTCACATAGGTGACCAAATCTCTCATCGACAGAACTTTTTAGACATCATCAATATTGCAAATAATAATATGAATAACTTTGTCGTCTCAATTATTGATTTAATAATATAAAATATTGATACTGTGATAATAATTGAATCAATAATATGTGGGATATTATGCAGTAATTACTGTAGCAATAATTGAGTATAACTGTGAGACCCGAATTTTATGAAATGAAAGTATTCAATTTTCTTATAATTATTCTATTTAGTAAATGGTTAAATTGATAAAAGGTTAAAGTTAAGGTTGATATGTGAAAATTTTTCAAAGTAAGCAAGTTGATATAAAATATTTGTTGTGTCGGGGAATATTCGATTAGTCGGGGATTTTTTGTTTTAATAGGGAATATTCGTACGATGGTATAATCATTGGAGGACCCCACAACGGAAGTATTGTTGTAATTAAAAAACGACGATATTATCTTTTTATAAAAATAACGACGAAAATGTTACCGTTAAAACTGTTGAACTACGCGGTAGTAAAAGTACAGTAATACGAGTGGTTGCATAGTAGAACACGGTATTGATTATTAATACTTACGTAAGAAGTCACACAGTTATACTCAATTATTGCTACAGTAATTGCTGCATCATATCTCTCATATTATTGATTCAATTATTGTCACAGTATCATCTGCATAATATGTTATATTATTAAATCAATAATTGTGATGATAAAGTTATTCATATTATTATTTGCAATATTGACAATGTCTAGAAGTTTTGTAAAGGAGAGGTTTGGTCACCTAATTGCGCGCCAATAGGGAAAAATTCTTATCGGAAAGCCCCCTCTTTCTTGGGAATGACCTGGTTGTTAAATATTATGAATTATAATATTAATGATGAATAAGATAGTGTTGATTAAAAATGAAATTGATAGTTCCATTGTGTTGGAATTATTAGTGTTAGTGAAAATCAACATTTATTTCGATAATAATTGATGTCTGGAGGTTATATTGACCAATCGGGTAATTAACCGGATAAATGAGCAATTAATTACTATTGGTTCACATGATTATAACTATTTGTTCACATGTGTGTACTATTGATTCACATTCATTTACTATTAGGGGAGTTGGTGCAAGATTGATAATACTTGCATGACTAAGTTAAAAATGGAGGTATAGATGGATGTACTATACTGTAATTCGTATTTTTACATGTCTAGAACTATTGAGTCACATGATTTACTATTGATTCACATGATTTACTATTAGGGGAGGTGGTGCAAGTTTGATAATACTAGCAGGACTAAATTAAAAATGAAGGAAAAGAGGAAGGTATTATACTGTAATATTTTAAGCCCCAAAACGTGCAATTATCGAAACTATATTTTCTTATAAATAAAAGCTCATTCTTCCTTCATTTCTCACCAATTCACCAAAGCTATAGAGCAATTATTATAGAGAGAAAATATAGAGAGAAAGAAGAAGAGAAGTCTGCTACCTCACTATTTCAGTATCCAGTTTTTTCTAAGGTAAGGGGTATTATTTCTTTCGTATTCATGAAGAGAGCTATATTTATTCCATTCCTTATTATTATGTTGGAATAACCTGTCTATGCGAATTACTGCATACATGGTGAAATTCTTCTATTATTCCATTCTTTATTATTTTGTTAGAATATCCTGTCTGTACGGATTACGCATGACCTGGTTCAGTTCTTTATTATTCTGTTGGAATATCCTGTCTGTGCAGATTACGCATGACTTGGTTTCATTTTTTATTATTCTGTTGGAATAACCTTTCTGTGCGTTTTATCGCATACCTGGTGAATTATGTTGTTATTCCATTCTTTATTATACTATTGGAATATTATATCTGTGCGGATTACGTATGACCTGGTTCCATTCTTTATTATTTTGTTGGGAATAACCTGTCTGTGCGGTCTATCGAATGCATGATGAATTCTTATGTTATTCCATTCTTTATTATTCTGTTGGAATAACCTGTCTATGTGGATTACCGCATGCATGACGAATGACCTTTCGTATTCATTCTTTATTAAATTGTGGAAATGATCTGTCTATGTGGATTACCGCATAGCGGATGAAAATCCATTTGCAGTTTCGTATATTCTATTATACTCGTATGAAATATCATTTCTTTTGTACTCGTCATGAAATATCATTTTATTTGGTATTTTTCTGTTACGAGTTACTATTCACGGGTTACTATTCACCCAAATTACTATTCACCAGAATATTATTCACTCGAATATTTGGGGTACTTTTTATGCTGGGGTACTATTCACGAGGTACTATTCCCGAAGTACTATTCATAGGAAGTAATTCATGACGAAAAATTGATTCTTTTCTGTCCAAATTATTTTTGGTACATGAATATTATTCTCGAATTTTACTCTAAAATGCAGAATCATGTTGACAAATTGGACGTTATTGATTTCTGGATAAATTAAATTATAAATATTTAAAACTTATCCTTGAACTTGTTTTTATTAAATTATTATGTTATTGTTATCATCCTCATGCTTATATTGTGATGAAAGTCATCTTTGGCTTACGTGAATAGATGGACTTGGTATGATTATGACCAGGAATCGTTTGGTATAATCATAACCTGTAATGTTATAAATGATGTGGTAAAAGTCCTCAGTGGCCTGTAGTGCACTGATGGATAGTTTTTGGTATGATTATGACCAGGGATTATTCGGTATAGTCATGACCATTGATGATTTAATGAATATCCTTGGCCCAAAGTGCAGGGATGATTCAATGATGTGGTTTCTTTATTAAGCTGAGTCTCAGCGATAACATATTGATAATACATTTTAAATCATAGAAGATAGTAGATATCATGCTCTACTCTACTCTTCTAATGGATTGCTTATTCCGCTGCAGATAAACTTGATGTCTATTGTATTTTATCAGTTTAACATTGTTGAAGACTAATGATAATTTATTCTGCATTATCTTAGTCATAATATTTCTTACTGAGCTAGTTGAGCTCACCCTTTCTTTCACTATTCTCTTCAGGAAATGAGAATATAGCTGGGACGAGTCGGGGAACGAAGTGACGGTCCAGATGATAGCATTAGTAGTCTTCACTATTATGTTAAATAGTGTAATAATAAATGTAATGAGGACTCCATTGATTGTGAATATTGTCTAGATAACAATATTTGTATTAAAACTCGAAGCATATGTTTTGTCGTATATTACACGACGTTTGTATAATTAAGTTTGTATTTATATTTTGTACCATGTATTTGGCGACTCAAGATGGGTGATGTATACCTGTTTTGGTGGCGTCACAGTGAAAGTATTATGCATACAAGCCAATCATGTATGATGATAAAGCATATACTGTGTAATCAATCTTATTTATTTATTAATAAAAGAATTATTTATTAAAGGCATTTATTATCTACATGGTGCTGTTTTAATAATATGTGGTAAACCCATAGTTTTAAGCAATGTTTTTAGAATCATGATGAGATCATGCTAATGAGATCTAAATTCTTAGATAACTTAAAACTAAAATGTTCCCAATCAATGGATTACTAAAAAGGGGATTAGTGAATCCGGATAGATTGGTACGTACGTTGCTTGCTCATTGGATGAGGATGATTGATCTCATGATCATTTGTGTGGAGACACTAAAGCAAGTATGTAGGTGCTTATTAGAGAATAAGTTCACTGAACGTGACTCGCTAAGGAATACCTAATGGAGTTTTACATGCCTGTCAATAGGAATTCCTATAGTGATAGTAGTACAAATGATCCTTAGACTTGAGATCGTCATAGTATCTTATATATAATTAATTACACTTTGACTTATTCCTTAAGACTCTTAGAGTATATCAAAGGGTATGCTTGGGTGTAATAAGTTATATATGAAGATAATGAATGATCAATAAAGAATCTACCACTTCTAGTAAAAGAAGAGAAATGTTCTATGTGATTCGATAAATGACAACCCAGGAATCCTTGGCCAAGGTGGAATGAAATTAGAAAGCAGTTTCTAATTTGCATTCATTAGGAGTTGTGCATTTAGGAATCGAAATACATATAATTAAATAAAATAAGACTTGACAGTAATTCCATGTCTTATATTTAATTGGGACATTGTATGGTGGAAGGATTGAATTGTATGGTAACTATTTACTTAAAGGTTCTTTTATGATTAATGTTGAAATCTATATTATCTGGAAAGTCGTTGAACGCTAGGGAGGCTTATCCCTATTGTAGAATAAATATTATTTATTTAAATAAATTATTCGTTTAATTTATTTATTTAAATGAGATTAGAATTGTTCTAATTGATTTATTCACAACCGGTTTAATATGGAGAACCTAAAGGGTCACACCATAAAAGGAAGAATAATTATTTAAGAAGTTAATGGCATAATCGTAATAATATATTAAGTATATTTAATTTAATCTATGGTGATAGAATAAATTAAATAGCTTAATATTTATTGTTTAATATTTTAGAAATATTAAATATAAATTAATAAGAGGAGTCTTATTATTATTATTACAATTATTATTATTTTAATTTCTAAAAGAGTTTAGGAATTAATTTAATATAACTACTCTCATTTATTCCTAATTGGATTAGGAGGGAAAATTAGTTAAAGGAGTTTAATTAATTATCCCTAATAGGATTAGGGAGCCCATTTAATTAAAAGAGTTTAATTAAATAAATAATACCTTATTTTAATTAAAATAGGGTTACCTGATATCTTTATAAGAGTGTCTTATATCAGATATCAAACATACGTAATTCCATGAGTTGGAGAGTACGCCTCCTTTTTATACAGATAGGAAAAACTAGGGTTTGAGCCAATATCCCTTCTTCTTGAAAATTCTTCTTCCTTGGTGGATCACCTATAGAGGCCATACACTTGGGTGGCTTACATTGATCAAAGGAAGGAATCTACCCGGAGATTCAAGGAGATCGCGGAGAAGTAGGAGGTGAACTCGTACCTGTGGAAGCTCGTTTCTACAAGGGTATGATTTCATAATTTCTTATTCTTCGATTAATTAATAATATCCATAAAGAATGATCCGGGTAATTGGTTTGTGAAATTTTTTTTAAATCTGATTTTATTACGCTTCCGCTATTTTTGCAATTTGATTGCTACTTTGATTTTCACAAATCCCATCAGTGGTATCAAAGCCAAACTTTATGCGAATTATTAATTATTTTGATTCTATATATGTATGGGTATGAATTTAGAATAATTTATTGGGCATAATTTGTTGTATAAAATTATTATTTTATGAAGAAAAAAAAAATTTAATTTTGCCGAAAACTGTTTCGAAAAACCTTTTTTTTTTTTTTTTCGGATCCGTGCTGTCAAGTTTTTGAATTGTTTTTCGGATCCGTGCGTGTCATGTTTTTGAAGGAATCCGGTTTCCTGTACCTTCAAGAATCTATATTATATATATATATATATGATCCTAGTTCGGTTGCAGGCAGATTTTTTTCTTTTTATTTCAAAGTCACGTGGACAGCAGATTCATTTCATAGTCACGGTTTTTGTGACTGGGCTATTTCAAAGTTTTGGTTTTATAATATATATATATACATATATATATATATATATATATTTAACAGTTTTTTTTTTCAGCTCCTGAGCTTCACGTGATTTAGAAATATTATTATATATATATAGAATAACTCTAGGCGGACAGGATTATTGGACAGGAAAATTGGACCGGTCCACTTTTTTTTTTTTTTTTTTTTTTTTTTTTTTTTTGGTGACTCTTAAAAAATGTATAGTATTTATTCCAACAGAAATTTTTACAAAATGTAGTGTTTTAGGTGTAATTTGGATACATATACAAATACAGGGTTATACAGACTGTATTTGTATATGTATCCAAATTACACCTAAAACACTACATTTTGTAAAAATTTCTGTTGGAATAAATACTATACATTTTTTAAGAGTCACCCAAAAAAAAAAAAAAAAAAAAAAAAAAAAAAAAGTGGACCGGTCCAATTTTCCTGTCCAATAATCCGGTCCCCATAGAAGGACTCATATATATATATATATAATAGTTATATATATATATATATTAATTTAATAATTTTATAATTAAAATTAAAGAGTTTATTTTAATCTTGAAATTGGATTTCATGCAACATAAAATTGCCCATTAAATGATACTCATATATATATGGAATGATTTTATTTATTGATACATATGGTGATATGTATGTTAATAAATGGGATTGATTATGGACAATTGACCAATGTGATTGGATTTATTTTAGTTGGATGTTTGAATGAATGGGTTTTATTAAATGGGGTCTGCGTACCTCGTCTTTTCTGATTTTCTTCTTGATGTAAATTCTATCTCTCTCCTATGTACTTCCCCTTGACTGCTGATCAAGGTTTCTATTTAAATTAAATAGTTTAATGTAATAGGATTAGTTAGAATTTTTTCGAAGAGCCAGAGATCAAGGAGCGTTTGAAGACCCGTTTGTAATGGAGCCCGGGTTTAAATGTAATAGTTATATTTAAATGTTCATTCTTGCACCCTAGGGTTTGACCTTTTGGTTCACTTGATGGCTCTAGTGAACCAAACTAGAATAAAGTCCATAATCAATCCGGGTAGAATATAGTATTCTATATGTGCATGCTAGTATTATATATATTATATATTATGCAAACATGCTTCGCATGTTTAATAATATGACGCGTATTTTATATATATATTTGCATGCGCGCTAAACAAGATGAGACAAATAATAACAAACCCCTCAATAAAATTATATTAAGTTGTAACGTTCAAAGATATTTGGAATATCGAACGTCGCCTTCTAGCATGATAAAAATAATAGAGCATTGAATATTTAATATGAGTTTGTTGTGCACACACAAGGGGAGTATTAAATATTTGAGATGTTATTTTTATTACATTTGATGTTTATAAGGAATTGAACATTACCGCTTTGTTGTGCACACACAAGGGTTGTAGTTTTCTCTTCACTTATATGGAAATGCTGGGTATGACTTAACTTAAATTATTTTAGTTCGGATGTGCACACACTTGACCATTATGATTTAAGAGGCAAAATATAAGGAGTTACATGATGATGTAATTGACAATAGTTGTCTACCTATTTATTTATATATAGTTTGTTGTGCACACACAAGGCTATATACATTTGAAATGGGATCCTTATTCTCACTAGCAAATCTTTAATTAGATATTGCCGAACTATATTCATGAGGGTAATATAGTTTGAAGAAAATAGTGGGAGATACCAATATAAAATAAGACCTAATTTATTTTGGTAATTAATTAAATAAATGTTTGCTAAAATATTGTCTTTTTACATGCAGAATTTTGAAAATGTCACATTCACTAATTTCACTGCGTAGCATACTTGATGCTAACAAACTGACCGGACCGAACTACACGGACTGGTTAAGGAATCTGAGAATTGTTCTCACTGCTGAAAAGATTTCTTATGTCCTAAATTCGCCCGTACCTGCAAAAGTTGCAGAGACAGCCTCTGAGGAAGAGATTGCTACTTTTAAACAGTGGCAAGATGATGCAACTGTGGCTCAATGCATCATGCTCGCATCCATGAGTAACGAGCTTCAGCGTCAGCATGAAAACATGGATGCTCCTACTATACTGCTGCACCTGCAAGAGCTGTATGGTGAGCAAAGTAGGACTGCTAGATATCAGATATCTAAGGAACTCTTCCGATCTCGGATGACCGAGGGTACTACTGTTGAGACTCATGTCCTAAAGATGATCAATCTGATTGAACGTCTTGGACAGCTTGGGTTCGTCATGGATGGGGAGTTGAGTCAAGATTTGATCTTGCAGTCACTCCCTGACACCTTCTCACAATTTGTTGTGAATTTTCACATGAATAAGTTGGACGTCAGCTTGCCTGAGTTACATAACATGTTGAAAACTGCTGAAGGTCACTTCCCATCTAAGAAGAACCATGTCTTACTGGTGGATGATTCTTCCAAGAAAAGGAAGAGGCCCAAGGTATCTTCTGAAAAGAAGAAATCCAAGAAGGCTAAGGGAAAGGCGAAAGTGAAGGATCAAAAGAAACCTGATCCAGATAGCAAAGGAATTTGCTTCCATTGCAACAAGCCGGGTCACTGGAAGAGGAACTGCAAGGATTATCTTGCGGAAAAAAGGCAGAAGAAGCTTGGAGAAGCTTCGAATCCTAATCAAGGTTTGTTTATGATTGAAATTAATTTTTCTGAAAGTCAATCTTCTACTTGGGTATTGGATACCGGCTGTGGTTCTCACATATGTAATAATATGCAGGGACTGGTCAGAAGTAGAAAGCTGAGCAAGGATGAGATCGTCCTACGAGTGGGAAATGGAGCAAAGGTTGCTGCATTAGCTGTAGGGACTTATTATTTAGCACTGCCTACGGGCAAGTCCATTAGTCTAAATAATTGTTATTTTGTTCCGTCACTTATTAGAAACATTATTTCAATATCTGTATTGGATATGGATGGTTTTGACATTATAATAAAGAACAATAGTTGTTCTATTTATAATAATAATGTTTTATATGGTGTTGGTAATTTACGAAATGGACTTTACATTCTTGACTTGCATGAAAATATACTTCAAATTGAACAAACTAAGAAAAGGAAAAGAGATGATGTTAATTATACCTATATGTGGCACTGTAGACTTGGTCATATTAATGAAACAAGATTATCTAAGTTGTATAAAGATGGGCTCCTAGAGCTATCAGATTATGAATCATATCCAACTTGTGAATCTTGTCTCATGGGAAAAATGACTAAATCTCCTTTTAGTGGAAAAGGAGAAAGAGTTACAGAGTTGTTAGCGTTAGTACACACAGATGTATGTGGACCTATGACAACGAATGCACGAGGAGGGTATTCTTATTTTATTACATTCACTGATGATCACTCAAGATTTGGATATGTGTATTTAATGAAATACAAATCTGAATCATTTGAAAAGTTCAAAGAGTTCAGAAGTGAAGTAGAGAAACAAACGGGAAAAAGTATTAAGATTCTTCGATCAGATCGAGGTGGTGAATACTTAAGCAGTGAGTTTCTCGATTATCTCAAAGAAAATGGTATAATTTCACAATGGACTCCACCAGGGACGCCACAGCTGAATGGTGTGTCTGAAAGGAGAAATCGAACACTGTTGGACATGGTTCGTTCCATGATGAGTTTTACCGATCTTCCGGTGTCATTCTGGGGATATGCTCTAGAAGCTGCCATATATCTACTAAATAAGGTTCCCTCAAAATCCATCCCTAAGACCCCATATGAAATGTGGACAGGGAAGAAACCTAGTCTTAAGCATGTTAAGATTTGGGGATGTCCAGCTTATGTGAAAAAGTTTCAGAACGATAAGCTTGGGGCAAGATCTGATAAGTGTACTTTTGTGGGATATCCTAAAGAAAGTTTAGGATATTATTTTTTCAATCCTACTGAACAAAAGGTGTTTGTTGCCAAACATGGTGCCTTCTTGGAAAGGGAGTTTATCCTTGAAGGGGTCAGTGGGAGGAAAATAGATCTTGAAGAAATTCAAGAACCACAAACCACTACAGATCAAAGTGAGGTACCTAACCAAGTAGAGATTCCTTCTGTACCACACCCTATTCGTAAATCTGGAAGAGTACCAAAGATACCAGAGAGGTATGGACTTATCATAGAAGATGACAATGAGGTACGCATCATAGATGATGATGATCCATTGAATTACGAACAGGCTATGAGTAGTAAAGACTCAGAGAAGTGGCAAGAAGCCATGAAATCCGAGATGGACTCCATGTATGAGAACCAAGTATGGACTTTGGTTTCACCACCTGAAGGCATTAAGCCTATTGGGTGTAAATGGGTCTTTAAAAGAAAGACTGGAGCAGACGGCAAGGTAGAGACCTATAAGGCCCGACTGGTCGCAAAAGGTTTCAAACAAAGACAAGGAGTTGACTATGACGAAACCTTCTCACCAGTAGCAATGCTCAAGTCCATTCGAATTTTGCTTGCAATTGCAGCTTACCATGACTACGAAATCTGGCAGATGGACGTGAAAACGGCCTTCCTCAATGGAAATCTTGAGGAGGATGTGTATATGACACAGCCAGAGGGATTTGTTTCAAAGGTTGGAACAAATCAAGTCTGTAAGCTACAACGATCCATTTATGGATTGAAGCAAGCTTCTCGTAGGTGGAACATCCGTTTTGATGAGACAATCAAAGAGTTTGATTTTATCAAAAATGAGGATGAACCATGTGTGTACAAGAAGGTTAATGGGAGCGCTGTTTCATTCCTTGTATTATATGTTGATGATATATTACTGATAGGGAATGATATTCCTATGCTACAATCAATTAAAATCTGGTTATCTAAACACTTCTCCATGAAGGACTTGGGAGAAGCATCCTATATTTTGGGGATAAAGATCTATAGAGATAGATCTAAAAGGATGCTTGGCTTGTCCCAAGGAACGTACATTGACTCGATGCTAAAGAGGTTTAGCATGGAAGATTCCAAAAGAGGTCTCATGCCGATGAGCCATGGAATACATCTCTCCAAGAAACAGGCCCCAAAGACACCTGAGGAGAGAGACTGTATGAGTAAGATTCCTTATGCTTCAGCAATAGGATCTATCATGTATGGTATGATATGTACTAGACCAGATGTCGCTCATGCACTTAGTGTAACAAGCAGATATCAGTCGAATCCAGGAGAAGAACACTGGAAGGCAGTGAAAAATATCCTAAAGTACTTAAGAAGAACTAAGGATGTATTTCTTGTCTACGGTGGGTCTGAATTGAAACTAGAGGGCTTCACAGACTCAAGTTTTCAAACAGACCAAGATGACAGTAAATCCGTTTCGGGGTATGTGTTTACCTTAAACGGTGGCGCAGTGAGTTGGAAGAGTTCCAAACAGCAAACAGTTGCTGATTCAGTGACAGAGGCAGAGTACATAGCTGCAAGTGAAGCTGCAAAGGAAGCTGTTTGGATGAAGAAGTTCATTACCGAACTTGGTGTGGTTCCTAACATTACAGGACCAGTGCCTTTATTCTGTGACAACACTGGAGCTGTTGCGCAGGCTAAGGAACCCAGGTCTCATCAGAAATCCAAACATGTGTTGCGGCGATTTCATTTGATCAGAGAGATCATTGAAAGAGGAGACGTCACCCTGGAGCGTGTGGACTCTCAAGACAATATTGCAGATCCATTTACTAAAGCGTTAACACAACAGCAGTTTGATCGCCACTTAGAGAAGATGGGTATGAGATACCACGGCGGTTGGCTTTAGTGCAAGTGGGAGATTGAAAGTATTATGCATACAAGCCAATCATGTATGATGATAAAGCATATACTGTGTAATCAATCTTATTTATTTATTAATAAAAGAATTATTTATTAAAGGCATTTATTATCTACATGGTGCTGTTTTAATAATATGTGGTAAACCCATAGTTTTAAGCAATGCTTTTAGAATCATGATGAGATCATGCTAATGAGATCTAAATTCTTAGATAGCTTAAAACTAAAATGTTCCCAATCAATGGATTACTAAAAAGGGGATTAGTGAATCCGGATAGATTGGTACGTACGTTGCTTGCTCATTGGATGAGGATGATTGATCTCATGATCATTTGTGTGGAGACACTAAAGCAAGTATGTAGGTGCTTATTAGAGAATAAGTTCACTGAACGTGACTCGCTAAGGAATACCTAATGGAGTTTTACATGCCTGTCAATAGGAATTCCTATAGTGATAGTAGTACAAATGATCCTTAGACTTGAGATCGTCATAGTATCTTATATATAATTAATTACACTTTGACTTATTCCTTAAGACTCTTAGAGTATATCAAAGGGTATGCTTGGGTGTAATAAGTTATATATGAAGATAATGAATGATCAATAAAGAATCTACCACTTCTAGTAAAAGAAGAGAAATGTCCTATGTGATTCGATAAATGACAACCCAGGAATCCTTGGCCAAGGTGGAATGAAATTAGAAAGCAGTTTCTAATTTGCATTCATTAGGAGTTGTGCATTTAGGAATCGAAATACATATAATTAAATAAAATAAGACTTGACAGTAATTCCATGTCTTATATTTAATTGGGACATTGTATGGTGGAAGGATTGAATTGTATGGTAACTATTTACTCAAAGGTTCTTTTATGATTAATGTTGAAATCTATATTATCTGGAAAGTCGTTGAACGCTAGGGAGGCTTATCCCTATTGTAGAATAAATATTATTTATTTAAATAAATTATTCGTTTAATTTATTTATTTAAATGAGATTAGAATTGTTCTAATTGATTTATTCACAACCGGTTTAATATGGAGAACCTAAAGGGTCACATCATAAAAGGAAGAATAATTATTTAAGAAGTTAATGGCATAATCGTAATAATATATTAAGTATATTTAATTTAATCTATGGTGATAGAATAAATTAAATAGCTTAATATTTATTGTTTAATTTAATATTTTAGAAATATTAAATATAAATTAATAAGAGGAGTCTTATTATTATTATTACAATTATTATTATTTTAATTTCTAAAAGAGTTTAGGAATTAATTTAATATAAGTACTCTCATTTATTCCTAATTGGATTAGGAGGGAAAATTAGTTAAAGGAGTTTAATTAATTATCCCTAATAGGATTAGGGAGTCCATTTAATTAAAAGAGTTTAATTAAATAAATAATACCTTATTTTAATTAAAATAGGGTTACCTGATATCTTTATAAGAGGTGTCTTATATCAGATATCAAACATACGTAATTCCATGAGTTGGAGAGTACGCCTCCTTTTTATACAGATAGGAAAAACTAGGGTTTGAGCCAATATCCCTTCTTCTTGAAAATTCTTCTTCCTTGGTGGATCACCTATAGAGGCCATACACTTGGGTGGCTTACATTGATCAAAGGAAGGAATCTACCCGGAGATTCAAGGAGATCGCGGAGAAGTAGGAGGTGAACTCGTACCTGTGGAAGCTCGTTTCTACAAGGGTATGATTTCATAATTTCTTATTCTTCGATTAATTAATAATATCCATAAAGAATGATCCGGGTAATTGGTTTGTGAAATTTTTTTTAAATCTGATTTTATTACGCTTCCGCTATTTTTGCAATTTGATTGCTACTTTGATTTTCACAAATCCCATCACACAGTTGGTATCAAAGCCATAGAAAAGAGCCTCGAGCCTTTATCTGGTGACTTCTAAGTCTTGGGATGCACCGAAGCCAGACTTTCCGTAGGGGATGCCGTGAGTAACGGTGGCAAGTTAATAAGTATCATTGTGAGGTGCTATCCAAGTCTTGGATGCGGGTCACAGTTGGTATCAAAGCTTAGGTATATGATCCCTGGCTGAGTTGTGAGACTAGAACTAAGAGGAGAGAAATGGGTAATTCCTTCGCTAGTATGACCTACCTAAGTTTATTTGGTATTTAATTGGTCGGTCAAAATATAGGGATAATATGTGATATGTCAATTAACTTTTGTTTTGAAGATATATTCTAGAATGATATCTGAAATACAGGAGATGAGCAATGGGAAAATCATGATACAGAGAAAATAACCGGGAATGTATAATCCAAATAGAAAGCAAGGTATTCTCATCTCTTCGAACTACCAGGTACGTAAATTTCGAGGGCAAAATTTCATAAGGAGGGGAGATTGTGAGACCCTGAATTTTATGAAATGAAAGTATTCAATTTTTTATAATTATTCTATTTAGTAAACGGTTAAATTGATAAAAGGTTAAAGTTAAGGGTGATATGTGAAAATTTTGCAAAGTAAGCAAGTTGATATAAAATATTCGTTGTGTAGGGGAATATTCGATTAGTCGAGGAATATTCGTTTTAACAGGGAATATTCGTACGACGGCATAATCGTTGGTGGACCCCACAACAGAAGTATTATCGTAGTTAGAAAATGACGGAATTATCTTTTTATAAAAATAACGGTGAAAGTGTTACCGTTAAAGCTATTGAACTACCCGGTAGTAAAAGTACAGTAATACGCGTGGTTGCATAGTAACACACGGTATTGATTATTGATGCTTGCATAAGAAGTCACTCAGTTATACTCAATTATTGCTACAGTAATTGCTGCATCATATCTCTCATATTATTGATTCAATTATTGTCACAGTATAATCTGCATAATATGTTATATTATTAAATCAATAATTGAGACGACAAAGTTATTTATATTATTATTTGCAATATTGACAATGTCTAGAAGTTCTGTCAAGGAGAGGTTTGGTCACCTAATTGCACGCCAATAGGGAGAAATCCTTATCGAAAAGCCACCTCTTTCTTGGGAACGACCTGGTTGTTAAATATTGTGAATTATAATATTAACAATGAATAAGTTCGTGTTGATTAAAGATGAAATTGATAGTTCCATTGTGTTGAAATTATTAGTGTTAGTGAAAATCGACATTTATTTTGATAATAATTGATGTCTGGAGGTTATATTGACCAATCAGGTAATTAACCAGATAAATGAGCAATTAATTGCTATTGATTCACATGATTATAACTATTTATTCACATGTGTGTACTATTGATTCACATTCATTTACTATTAGGGGAGTTGGTGCAAGATTGATAATACTTGCATGACTAAGTTAAAAATGGAGGTATAGATGGATGTACTATACTGTAATTCGTATTTTTACATATCTAGAACTATTGAGTCACATGATTTACTATTGATTCACATGATTTACTATTAGGGGAGGTGGTGCAAGTTTGATAATACTTGCAGGACTAAATTAAAAATGAAGGAAAAGAGGAATGTATTATATTGTAATATTTTGAGCCCCAAAACGTGCAATTATTGAAACTATATTTTCCTATAAATAGAAGCTCATTCTTCCTTCATTTCTCACCAATTCACAAAAGCTATAGAGCAATTATTATAGAGAGAAATTATAGAGAGAAAGAAGAAGAGAAGTCTGTTACCTCACTATTTCAGTATTCAGTTTTTTCAAAGGTAAGGGGTATTATTTCTTTCGTATTCATGAAGAGAGCTATTGTTATTCCATTCCTTATTATTATGTTGGAATAACCTGTCTATGTGAAGTACTGCATACATGGTGAAATTCTTCTATTATTTCATTCTTTATTATTCTGTTGGAATATCCTGTCTGTGCGGATTACACATGACCTGGTTCAGTTCTTTATTATTTTATTAGAATATCCTCTCTGTCCGGATTGCGCATGACCTGATTTCATTCTTTATTATTTTGTTAGAATAATCTGTCTGTGCGGTTTATCGCATGCTTGGTGAATTCTGTTGTTATTCCATTCTTTATTATTCTGTTAGAATATCCTGTTTGTGCTGATTACAATGACCTGGTTCCATTCTTTATTATTTTGTTGGGAATAACCTGTTTGTGCGGTCTATCGCATGCATGGTGAATTCTTCTGTTATTCCATTCTTTATTATTCTATTGAAATAACATGTCTGTGTGGATTACCGCATGCATGGTGAATGACCTTTCGTATTCATTCTTTATTAAATTGTGGAAATGATCTGTCTATGTAGATTACCGCATAGCGGATGAAAATCCATTTGCAGTTTCGTATATTCTATTATGCTCGTATGAAATATCATTTCTTTTGTACTCGTCATGAAATATCATTTTATTTAGTATTTTTATGTTACGAGTTACTATTCACGGGTTATTATTCACCCAAATTACTATTCACCCGAATATTATTCACTCGGGTATTTGGGGTACTTTTCATGCCAGGATACTATTCACGAGGTACTATTCCCGAAGTACTATTCACGGGATACTATTCACGACGAAAAATTAATTCTTTTCTGTCCAAATTATTTTTGGTACATGAATATTATTCTCGAATTTTACTCTAAAAAGCAGAATCATGTTGACAAATTGGACGTTATTGATTTCTAGATAAATTAAATTATAAATCTTTAAAACTTATCCTTGAACTTGTTTTATTGAATTATTATATTATTGTCATCATCCTCATGCTTATATTGTGATGAAAGTCATCTTTGGCTTACGTGAATAGATGGACTTGATATGATTATGACTAGGGATCGTTCGGTATAATCATGACCTGTAATGTTATAAATGATGTGGTAAAAGTCCTCAGTGGCATTTGTGCATTGATTGATAGTTTTTGGTATGATTATGACTAGGGATTATTCGGTATAGTCATGACCATTGATGATTTAATGAATATCCTTAGCCCGAAGTGCAGGGATGATTCAATGATGTGGTTTATTTATTAAGCTGAGTCTCAGCGACAACATATTGATAATACATTTTAAATCATAGAAGATAGTAGATATCATGCTCTACTCTACTCTTTTAATGGATTGTTTATTCCGCTGCAGTTAAGCTTGATGTCTATTGTATTTTATCAATTTAATATTGTTGAAGACTAATGATAATTTATTCTGCATTATCTTAGTCATAATATTTCTTACTGGGCTAGTTGAGCTCACCATTTCTTTCACTGTTCTCTTCAGGAAATGAGAATATTGTTGGGACAAGTCGGGGAACGGAGTGACGGTCTAGATGATAGCATTAGTAGTCCTCACTTTTCTGTTAAATAGTGTGATAATAAATGTAATGAGGACTCCATTGAGTGTGGATATTGTTTAGATGACAATATTTGTATTAAAACTCGAAGCATATGTTTTGTCGTATATTACACGACGTTTGTATAATTAAGTTTGTATTTATATTCTGTACCATGTATTTGGCGCCTCAAGATGGGTGATGTATACCTGTTTTGGGGGCGTCACAATAACTGAGTGACTTCTCACGTAAGCATCAATAATCAATATCGTGTGCTACTATGCAACCACGCGTATTACTGTATTTTTACCACCGGGTAGTTCAACAGTTTAACGATAAACTTTCACCGTTATTTTTATAAAAAGATAATTCTGTCGATTTCTAACTACGACAATACTTCTGTTATGGGGTCCACCAATGATTGTGTCGTCGTACGAATATTCCATGCTAAAACGAATATTCCCCGACCAATCGAATATTTTATAACAACTTGCTTACTTTGCAAAATTTATAAATATTATCCACAACTATAACATTATATCATATCCACACCATAATATTCAAAAATATATTTCGAGAAAAATTATTTTTTATTCATAAAAGTTGGGGTCTTACATTTCTAGTCCATTTCTTTCTTTTTATTTTTACTTGTAACTTATAACTAATTCTTTGAATTCCTTCCATCAAAAAATTCTAACTTTTTATTTGCATTCATACAATTCGTATATAATTGTCATTCAAATTTTAGGATCAAAATCTCAATTGACCTAAATATAGATTAATACCCTAAACTTTTTTTCCCATTTTTGAGATTTTCTTCTCAATTTTTTCAGTTAGTGGATTAAAAATTTAATTTTTTCCTACTTTGGGGATTGTTTTCTCAATTTTTTTAATTAGGGGATTAAACTTTTAATTTTTTTCACTTTGAGGTTTGTCTTCTCAATTTTTTCCATTAGGTGATTAAAATTTTAATTTTTTATGAATACGTCTAATTGATAGGGCCACATCAGAAAATTGATGACATAAAGAGACATGTGACTAAAAAATATTTATGTGTAATATTAAGTCTTATTTTAACATTTATTCAATTAATTTTTTGTACAAAAAGGGTAAATATAGGACCATTATTAATTTTAAATTAAATTATTATTATTATAATATAAAACCATTATTAATTTTTAAAAGTCAATTAAATGATAATTTTACCCTTTTGGTAAATTATTAATTTTTAAAATTTAATTTTTTGGTAAATTTAATTTTTTAAAGTAAATTTAATGATAATTTTTTAAATTAAAATTAATAATGGCCTTATATTAATCATTTTTTGTACATAAAATTAATTGAATAAATATTAAATTGAGACTCAATATTACACATAAGTATTTTTTAGTCACGTGTCGCTACCATGCCATTAATTTTCTGATGTGACACTACCAATTTAAACATAATCAAAAAAATTTAAAAGTTTAGTCCTCTAATGAAAAAAATTGAGAAGACAATTCCCAAAGTGAAAAAAATTAAAAGTTTAATCCTCTAATTGAAAAAATTGAGAAAACAATTCTCAATTTTTCGGGTATTACAATACCCACCTAAATATAGATTACTGGGTATATGATTTTTGTTAATAAAAATGATCATAATTGTGTAATTTCTGTTTGGTGGAAGATATGTGATTACCGATAATTATTATTGTGAGTATTTGGTATGAATTACTAGGTATATATTTTTTAATATTGTTCTTTTTTAATAAAATATCCTTATACTAATCTTAGTTAAATGATTCACTGATATGGTTAATGTAAAGTGTAATTATCAACAATTATCAACGTACTATCAAACTAATTAATATAATATTACTTAGTAAATCATATTTAATATTTTAATATGTTTATAAAACAATAATTGATGATTTATTCAATTATTAAGCACAAAATTTTCAAGTATATAATTGAACAAAACTGAGTGACTTCTCACGTAAGCATTAATAATCAATACCGTGTGCTATTATGCAACCACGCGTATTCCTATACTTTTAACACCGGGTATTTCAACAGTTAACGATAAAACTTCCGTCGTTATTTTGATAAAATATTTTTATCGTTTTCTCAATCCGACAATAATTCTGTTGTGGGGTCCACCAATGTTTGTGCTGTCGTACGAATATTTCCTGTTAAAACGAATATTCCCCAACCAATTGAATATTATATAACAACTTGCGTACTTTGCAAAATTTATAAATATTACCCACAACTATAATCTTATATCAAATTAATTCCTTAATATTAAAAAATGATATTTATTGAAAATTCATCTTTATTCATAAAAGTTGGGGTCTTACAGTTGTACATATATTTAAGTATACTAACGTGAGCCTAAGAATCCCAGGGTTGAAATCCAATGATCGGATCTCAACTAGATTCCAACGATGGACTTTTTGTTTACAATGTAATGTTTAAATAACGTAAATGTGTTGTACATGTAATAATGGATCTTAAAATGAATTCGAGGGGTTAGTCCCGAGAAGTTAGATTCAAGATCCCATGATAGTGAAAATTATAATTGTGGGTGTTCGGGTTTATCGAGATGGCTTTCATGCCCGATGATGATCCGACCCTTTTTTGGCGCTTTCCTTGCATGTATTATCACCCAAAGCGATTTTCAAATCAAAACCACAAAAAGCTTTCATAAATAATAAAGCGATTCAGGGTAGATTTACTTAGGATTAATAAAAGGAAGTATCAAAGGACCTCGATTCCTATTTGATGAAGGATTTGAAAACCTTGCTTTTTAAAACGTCATTTCAATATACTTTTGTCTAAAATGAACTTTTCATTAAATCAACTCCTTCATGCATAGGTTCAAAGAGGTACAACACTACTTTCAAATAAACTCACAATGAAGCTTAGAATAAACCTTAAAATAAAAGCGCGCACACACACACTTTTATGCTTTGAAAATCAATAAGATGCAGAAACCATGTTTTTACGGAAGTCGGGGGGTGCCTAACACCTTTCCTTCACTTAAGCAAGCTCTCGAACTCTATGAATCTCGAGTTTCACAGAGTCACATATTGGGTCATATTACGAAAACATTCAAATCCGGATGAGTTGGTACATCCATTGTAAATCATACCAATTGGCGTCTTTGTCTAATTATGCTCAATCATCAAAATCAAATATTTATAAAATAAGTCGACTAATGTCGATCTTTTCCTAAAATCTCACCTTTTAAATAAATCAACATAGCAAAATAGATAGAGTATAAACATTTAAAGAAATTGAAATTTTCCCGGCATCGACGTTGATAATCTCATATTATCACCTATTTTTTGATCATTTAATTACCGGAAATATTAATATTTTATCGGATATCTAATTATCGAGAATATAAAATTATAAATATAACAAATACGAATTATAAAGATAACCATTTCCATTATCAAAAATTTTGAGATAACCATTTTAAATGAACGGTAACAAACTCCCCAATATTTATTTTTAGAAACATGTACGTTCAAATTTTTAAAGAACCAAATACTCTTTAAAAGTGAGAATGGGTCCAGCAATAGAAATAATTTCCAAATATATTATTAGCCTTTGGGATCTATTTTTATTAGTCGGACAATTTGGAGGGAAACGAAAACATTTCAAAGTCAGACAAACAGCCGCAAAAATCGTCGTTAACCAAATACACATTCCCCGAGAAAGAGAATAAGTTAGGAGAGAGAAAAAGAAAATACAATCCCGTACGATTTCCAATTTTTTAATTCAAAATTCATTCTTTACTCGTAAATTCATAATCCCTATTCCAATCTTCATTGTTTTCTCCGAAGTTGATAGGCCATCTCTATCCTCTCTCTAACATTCTTTTAATCTCTATTAAATTCCCGATTTAGAGAAATTAGGGTTCCGATGTCGCAGAACAGCACCGGCGGGCCGGATTTCCATTTACCGGATGAAATTCTGTCTGTAATCCCTACGGATCCATATGACCAGCTCGATCTAGCTCGAAAAATCACGTCCATGGCGATTGCGTCGCGCGTGTCGAAGCTCGAATCGGAGACGGGTAAATTGAGGCAAACGTTAAGCGAAAAGGATCGTGTTATAGTGCAGCTGGAAGATAAAGTTTTGCACCTTGAGCAGGCTTATCAAGACGCCGAATTGCAATTAAAAGTCACTCTCGAAGATAGCGTATGATGAATTTATTGTGCATTTAATTTTTTTTTTCTTCTAATTTTAGTTGATTAATTTGTTGTTATTATTTTAATTTTTTATTATAAAGATGAAGCTGTCAAGGGAACGGGATTCGTTGGCTATGACGGCGAAGAAACTAAGTCGTGATTTAGCAAAGGTTAGATTTTTTCCCTTTTCCTCATTTCATTATATAAGGGTCTGGATTACTTTTTATTGTAGTGCCTATTGTAAAGAATGAAACTTTTATTTTTTCAAATGCTAAAACTGGTTTAGTACTTTAGTATAAAAGTTGAGCCTTGTATGAATGCACTTTTGGTATTAATTCATTTTCTGGGCGCATAAGCAGATTTTGTGTATTTTAAGTCTATTAAATATGTTTTACTCGATGAAAAAGTCAATTAATTATGTTTTACAAGTAGATTCATCTTTTTGTTATCTCCAACTCTGTGCTCTTTGGTTTCATTTTTGTCCATTTTCCTTCTTCTTAAATATTTTCAATCACATGAAAGTATATTAGGATTTAAGACTCGCATGAATAAATTGAAACTTTGGGTTCATCAAGTTTTTCATTTTTGTTGGCCGTTGAGAAATTCACTGGTTATATGTTTAAAATCATTTGAGTGTGACGTCTGTTAGCTGCGTGGCAAAGCTAGAGAGTTAAATTGCAATGGAAACTAGGTGCAGGACAAAAGTTTATGTATGCCTTTTGCAAGATTACATGTTGAGTATAACAATTTCGAATGCCAGCAGGGGCAATTGCCCCACCTGCCCCGATTGTGATATACTTCCTCAGTGATGTTTATGTGGCCATATTGTGTTGGCACGTAGCTTTAGGAGGGAAGAGGTCAACATTTTACCTTTAGAATTGTCCATGTATGGGCACATAGTTTTAGGAGGAGAGAGCTTAATAATTTTGTGCATAAGGTTTATATGTTTCTAGATGCAATTTCGGAATAGCCTAGTTGATACTATTCACTTACTAGGAATAATTTAAATCATATTGTTTTTGAGTTCAAAGAAGACACCCCCAACTACTTGGGGGAACCTACTCTTCTTTTGTTTCAGATTCGGTTGATGAACAAGAAAAATTTATTGCCTCTACTATTTAGGATAAAAGTAGCTTGAGCTGAGAGGTGGCCTCATTTTTGGACACTAAAATAAGGAAAGGTGTCCACATAAACATGGACAGAGGAACAACTGAAGATGACTGTTTCCGTACTAACTAGTATTACCTTAAACTCAGAAAGAGGGTTAACTGGTTTATGCTATAGGAAGTCTATTTTAAAGGCTATGATGTTGGCTCCATCCTTAACCCCTTCTTATTTTGCTGTTATTCATTTTTTCTGAACATAAATAGTAGTAGACTAAGTTACTAATGTGACTGCTGAACTTATCAGCAAATAAATAATGCAACAGATGCTGGAAATGCAACATTACTAAAGAGTTTAACATAACATGAAATATGAAAGTAATTTCTGTATCCTAAACTGAGTCTAAACATGGTTTTGAGTTGATTAAGCTTCACGAGTCTTCTAGGTATGACTTGATTTTAAAAGGTTAGACATTGTAGTTTGTTTTGAAACATTATTAATATTTTTCCCAACTCATATATACCTTTTACGTGAAAAATCTTGATTTCAATATGATATTAGTTGGTGCTTGATATAGGAAGTATGATTTTCTCTTTCCGTTTTCCCCCTTCCCTTTTCTTTTCTCCACTACTAATGATCTACTTTATGATGAAGCGGCTTCACGTGGATGTTAAATATGATAAATCTTGAACTTGTACTTGTCGTGTCCACCACCAAAATTTCATAACTTAGTGCATATTCCACGTGAGTTTCAAATAATCTCAAGTTTATAGAAGGATCAGATTCAGTTGTTAATTTGTATTTTGCATATACTGGTTAATTTTTTTTGGTCAAATGGTTGTGTAGATCTAGAACCGTTTTTTGACCGGACATTCTTTGGATCACTCAACTATACTGAGGAAAATGGGACCTGAGGACAATATTAAAATTTGTGGTTGAGTTTTGTTTCTTGGAAATGTGTGGTTAGGCTGTTAAATTTTCATTTAACTCTGCGGGTGATATGTTACATACCCAGATATAGCTCTTTCATATGAAGGTTGTTTTCCTTTGTTATTGAGATTCTAACTTCAGCGGTCAGCCGCATCACTAATGAATTTAGTGTTAGCTACAACAATCTACTGACTCACCCTGTTCACAATGATTGATAGAGCTGATTAGAGGAACTTACCAAAGTCTATAAATTATATTGTACTAAATGAACCTAATACTTGGAATCTATCTTTTATCAAGTTTGTGGGTGTCCAAGTCTCTTGTAATCTTGTTGAATCTATTTGTATAATATTCAGTTTCACATCTCTCCCTCTCTCTCTCTCACTCGGTCACTCCCTTCTCTTCTCTTACCCTCTCTATCCTCTCCTCCCACTTGAAGGACTAAATAGGTTAGAAATTGATTTTGTTTCTCAACATTCTTTTTTTTTTGTGGTAGTGTCAGAACCTTAAAGTAAGTTTTAATGATCTCTTTGACGCATAACATTAATTCCTTTTGGCAGTTGGAGACATTCAAAAGACAATTGACGCAGTCATTAAATGATGACGATTCATCTGTAAGATCACCAGTATATTATTGTTGTTGATTTTCCTATTGATTCTAGTTTGTTTGTGCAGTAGTTTTTTTTCTAAAAACTTGTACATATGGGGTAATTCTGATATGTACAGTTGTCCTAATAAACAAATTGGCTGTGTTTTGTCTCCTCAGCAAGCTGAAACTGTTGATATAGAGACATGTGACCAATCAATTGTCAAACCTAATCCTACCAAGGGTAAATTTATACCTGACATTATGAAATTTTGTATTTAGATGTATTTTCACAATAAATTCATGATGCTTAATAACTGTTATCTCTTCATTACTTTTTGCAAATTTAGTTTGATTTTGGTTCCCTCCCGCCATCTGGTGGTAATTGTTATTATTTTTTTACTTATCACTTTACAGAGGAGAGTAATGGCTACACAACACAACATTCTTTAAGGGGATCTATAGAAAGCAGAAACACCGTTGATGATGGTACTTGCAGTCTCCCCACCGGTTTATTCAGCATTGTATATGCTCAATTATATTTTATTTTTATAAAATAATATAAATTTTTGGACTACAGCCTTGAAGCAAACAGGACACAGATTTTCAGTGACTCCGTATATTACACCCCGGCTTACTCCAACTGTAACTCCTAAAATTGTATCAACAAATGGGTCCCCTAGAAGGTATTCTGTTGCTGAATCTCCTCAGACAGCCTCTGGGGCCACGTCTCCAACAAAAGCTCAGTATGAAGGACGGGCTTCCTTATCTTCATGGTATCCATCCAGCCAACAGTCATCAGCAGCAAATTCTCCTCCTCGTGGGCGCTCCATGACAGGTGTTGAAGAGTTACCACTGCTGTTTTAGCCTTTTCTTTTTTTTGAGAGAAATTTAAATATTGTAAGCGTCAAAGTTGCTAAAAAAACTACCACCTGTTCTTTTTATGATATTTTTATTGTATACTGCTCACATGCCCCCTTGCAGCAACCCATATATATCTAATTTGTAATACAGCCACTTGCTATTTATTTTATTCTCTATTTTATTGCATATTCTAGCCTAACCTCATTTTTGCTTCAAAATTTTCAAGCACGCACGCCCCGGATTGACGGGAAGGAGTTCTTCAGGCAAGCTAGGTGAGTCATTTATAAATCTCAGCAACTTTTTGGAAATCTTCAAAATTAAATAATGTATGATCCTACCTCAATATACTATTGGTTTAATGATCAATCAAAGCTGCATGTTAAATAAGTCTTGTGGACCAACTTGTAAAGAAATGATTTCACCAAGGATTAGAGAACAAAAAAACAATTAGCATCATCCTCTGTTTGACCTTGTTCTTGGATTTACCAGACAGCTTGGCTGATTAAAACAATTTTTCGTAGTTTCACAGGACTTTTACTGACAGCTTTTGTTATGAATCCAGGAGTCGTTTGTCATATGAACAGTTCAGCGCATTCCTGGCAAACATTAAGGAACTAAATGCTCAAAAGCAATCTCGTGAGGTGATCAGTGAAGCCATTTTAAATTATAGGTAGTCAAATTCTGTTAGGATAAAAGGTGATAATTTTATCTTTTTTTGCATTTTTCTTTTGATTTCAGGAAACTTTGAGAAAGGCAGAAGAGATTTTTGGGACAGATAATAAAGATCTTTACTTGTCATTTCAAGGATTGCTTAATCACAATGTACACTAGAAGCATCTTTACTGGAAATGGGCTTGGCAATATATAAGTATATTTCACGTGCTTTCATCTTTACCCTGATAAAATTTCCTAATGTTACTTTTGTTTTATTTCCCTCTTCCAAATTTTTATATCCCTTTTCTGGAAATATTTTGCAGAACATAATTCAGAGCCTTCTGAAAATTAGTGCGATTAGGTTCTTTGTGCCGATAAGCCTGGGTACAGTTTTCAGACAGCAGATTACTCTTCAACAAATTAGAGCAATATGTATGGTAAGCCTTGTATTAGCTATTTTTTGCAGGTATGCTATGTTAATTACTAGATGAATGTGAGCATAACTTGCTCTATTTTCTAAGAAATGTTGATTGGCACTTGCATGACGGAGCTTTGTGTAAAAAGCAAGTCTTGTTAATTGAATCTTCTGAGTTTGCTACTTAATGAATGTCTGTGCTGTGTGATCTTTCGTGTTATTATGACTTACCATTGTAATATTCAAATTTTAGTTAGATCGATCGTTGGTCAATTCAATACGAAATTGTTGTATTTGTCTAGTGGAAAGTGTTGCATTGTTTTGTTAGGTGTCAAACCTAAGGCCATTGATTTCCAGCACTTGTTATGCAAATGCAACAATTGTCTAAAGAACTTGGTCAATTAAAATGCAACTCCATCGACACTAGTAATTTGGTTATTCACTCCTCAATTGAATTAGATTTATTTGATTGAATTAGATTAATTTGATTGATCGAGTTAACTTAAATTAACTTAATAAGTTACTAGTTGGTAGCCCGTGCAATGCACGGGCTAATTTAAATAATGTATTTAATAATTTGTTCAACATTCATATAAATAAACAAACTCGAAGTAAACAATTCATGTAAATTAATTATACCCTTCAAAGCTTTCTAGGATAGTCAACACAACATGTATGAACTGAGGGCTTTCTTAAGCAACCACTCTTCTCTTTTGTTCTTTCGGATCTCAACCATGTTGTCCTCCCTCCGCCGCTCTTTATCGGTATTGACAGAAACTTTGTACCTACTTCGCCCCTTTTGTTCTTAGAGACATGGTTGCTACCTAGATCGAAACCTTAAAGTGATATACTCGTTTGTCTACAAAAGATCTTTAGAATTAATCACGGATAGAGAAGGAATACAAATTGATCATGTTGTTTCACATGAATTTGGTTATAAAAATAGTTAACCCAAAACCCATAATCAAATCCCAATTTTCAACAAACACATTTTGAATACAAATAAACAGAAAGCACCTAGAATCTCTCGTTGACGCTGCTACAAATCTGCCTTGTTCATTCCCTTGGCAGAGACAACCTCGTCGCCTGCAAACCCCATCTCAAATTAGTTAAAAATCTTGAACAATTAGGTATAAGAACTTCAAATTAATAAATAATTAAGAACAAATTCCAGAAATAAAACAAACACACAACGAAATCGAAGTATCCCACAAAGCTAAAAATAAAATCCAAGTTCAGTAATTGGAAGCAAAAACACTTGCCGAGTTTACTTATTAAATGAAACCCATGAGATCGAGGGGTAAGTCCGATAAGTTGAACATTCATTGTTGTTGAACCTATAAAAGAAAACTCCAAACAAATGTCTAACATGTATCCAACATAAACTGAAGATGTGCCCTAAACAAACTCAAGATTAACTAAAGTTGATTAAGAAGATGATGAATAGGAGGCCTAGTAATTTTCCCAGGAAGAAAAAATAAGAAACAGAAGCAGAATATATTGTACATAAAAAAGACATGAATGAAGTGAATTAGTTTTTCTCTATTGCTTCTCTTCTTACTCTCTCTGAACTTTCTAAAGTTTATGCAATTGAATTTAAATAGTAAAACTCCTTTGGTCATTTGGGTTGATAAGACCATTCTTTATTCCAAAAGCTTTTGAGAAAATAAGAGTTTCATATATCTTCCTACTGAATGTATGTCAAGCACTCAACATAACTCTAACTTTTGTCAGATTATCATAAATATCAACAAATCCATATAACTTGTACAATAAAAGTAATCAAATTATGAATGTAATAAAAAATCCACAATCTATATATTGCGTGAGTTATAATATTTTAATCCGACCGTTGGATCGTTGTGATTGTTAGATATGTTATACATATATAAGTTGAGTATATGTCCACAAATTTTGAACCGTTAAAAATGAATGTATGATTTGTTATGAATTTTAAGAGGTGGCTGATTCGAAAATTATGTTATAAATGATTTTTGGTGGAAAATTCTAGAATTGAGTGGGACCTACTTTTGGATGGTGAGAAATGTGCTCAAATTGAATTTCAAATGTGGTGGGTGGCAATAGTAACAGGTAAAGCCATCAGGTAGCAGGTCAAGTCTGCTTTCGCGTGCTAACATTTCCTATAAATAGAGGGCTTAGTTAGAATTGAAAATCACACCAGAAACAAGTTTTCTTTCTCTCTATATTATCGAGCTTATTTTGTGAGTAGTTAGATACTTTGAGAGTTGTTATTCGGTGCAAGTTTCCTTCAGCATCATATCCGATATTCCATTCTGAAGTACTGTTTCTTTGAAGTAAGGGATGTTATTTTCTTCAATATCATTATGCTGAGATATTGTTATGAATTTTATTGTGGAATTTCTACCTTTTTGTGTCGGGGTTACTATTCACGTATACTGCACTATTCATGTATACGACACTATTCACTGAAAAATAAAATTTTCTCTTTTTCGTCCCAGATGTCTTTTATGGTTACTATCTTTGATTGTATCAATGTTTTGATCTTTATTTTTGAATTCTACTTCACACTTGGTTATTATGGAGTATTATTGAATTTGGATAAACCGAAATACGAATCCCTAATATTTGTCCTTCTGTCTCACTGGATTCGTTCTCTAAAATATTTTTCATCATCCTCAGTCCTAAATGATGATATTACTGAATATCTTTGGCCTTTAGTGCAAAGATGAATGATTAACTGATGAATATCTTTGGCCCGTAGTACAAAGATGAACAGGTGTTGAGATGAACATGACCGACTGGTGATACAAATGAATATCTTTGGCCCGTAATGTAAAGATGAATATTTGATTAAAGATGTATATTGATTGATGTTACAAGGATAAAATATTAATGATGTACTTTTAAATCTTAGAAGATAGTAGAATTCATTCTCTACGCGACTCTTCTAATGGATTGTTGTTTTCGCTGCATTTGTTGATCTAAAACTTGTTGTCTATTATATTCTATTAGATTTTCCCTGTTGAAGACTAATGATAATTTGTTGTATATTATCTTAGTCATAATATTCTTTACTGGGTTAGTTGAGCTCACCCTTTTCCTTTTTGTTCCATTTTTTTCTCAGGAGTTGAGAACATAGCAGGATCTAGTCGGGGTATGGAGTGATGGTTCTAGAAATATGTTTTAGCAGTCCTCACTATTTCTGTAAAATAGTGTTTGAATAATTGTAATGAGGACTTATTTGAGTGTTGATATTTTCTGGAAGACAATATTTGTATTTAAACTCACAGTATGTGTTGGTCGTATTTTACACGACAATTGTATTATTGAAGTTATAGTTTACTTTCTGTACCATGTATTTGGCGACTCAGGATGGGTGTTGTATACCTATTTTGGGGACGTCACAAATAACATGTGAAGGAGAACACGATGGGAAAAGTATCTACTTTTTTGGCTTATTAAATGATATTATCAAAATAGAGTATGGAAAAAGGTATAATGTGTTTATATTTTCTTGTGAGTGGTTTGATTTATCTAATCGCCGTATGGGTATTAGGAAGGATACACACTTTACAAGTGTAAATGTAAGTAGCAGATGGTATAGAAATGACCCATACATATTAGCTTCTCAAGCAAAATAAGTTTTTTTGTTGATGATTTGAAATTAGGCGGCAACTGGAAAATTGTTCAAAGGTTTAACCACCGACACGTATTTGATGTTCCAGAGGATGAAATGGACCAGATTGAAGAATATACCACAGATAATGTTGTTAACCTTGATGATGACTCACCGATATCGACATTTTTATTCAAGATCGGGATATAGAGCCAATGAATAGAGATGATGTTGATCCAGAAACAATAAATAACATTGTCTTAAGACAAAGAACTCAAAAAATTAACATTGAACATAATATCTTATTGGATGGAGACATAGATGATGATGTCGATGATGATGATTTTGAGGATGATGAATTCGACGAGGGGTGTAGTGAGGATGATACACCTGTAGATTATCGTAGTGAAGAAGAACAAAGTATGGACGAGGAAGAGAAAGATGATCAGAACTAGCATCAAATAAGTTATGCCTTTCATCTTATCAAAGTTGAAACATTTGAATGATGCTTAATTATTTAGTTTAGTCAAATTGAACAACTCTCTTATTGGTTCTATCCTTTTTAACATGGATACATAAACAGGTTTTTATACATTTCACATGGATACATACACGTTACTAGCTCACAAATGAATTCGATATGCTATTGCAGGAGAGCATTTCCTTGAAAGACTATTGGTAAATGGTTGGCTTTTGAAATTGGTTTTTGCAAATAGTCATGTAGACAAGTTCATAGCAATGTGGACATTTAATTTGAGTAAGCATACTATTCTTCTTAGGTCATCAAATGCATTTTTTTCGTTACATAGTCATATATTGCACAGTTTTATAGTGTATCATCATTTTGGCTTCTTAGTGATTTACTCATCAAAATAAATTCTACTAACATCTTCATGTGACTTTTGGTGTGCTATTCTCTTTCCTAAGAATAAGGTGTGGTGTAACTTGTTAGAGGAACCATTGAAGTGTTTATTGGCTTACTGCTTTTTGATGTGCCAGTATGATTTCTAATGCTTACTTGGATAAAACTGGAGTTTAAACTACGAGTTTTCTTTAATTATTCATTCTCTAATGTAAGATAGGTGACAAGAAGTGTTGATACTGAACATGGCCAGTTAAGCCCCCAAGAAAGGAAAACTTCTGAGTCAATCGTGAAAGCCAGGTGAGTTTTCAGATTGACTTTTGATGGGTGGATGATTTTGTGACCCAAATACTGAAAAATGCTCTTTTTTACTATATAGTGAATACCCTTTGTCAATCATTTTAGTTGATGTTGGAGATGGGTCATGGGACATGATGAGAGGATTCGGTGACAACATACCTGCTCGAGCCTTTGATAATTTCCAGGCAAGTTTTAGTAGGTAGCAGGAACCTTGAAACCGTTGTTTCAGAACATGCTTTGTTTTTGTTATACTGATCAGTTTATCCTTTTAGTTTGTAAATTTCACAGAAATTATGTCAAAGAATCTGAACCAATCTAGGAAAGAGGCAGACTTTGCACTTTCACCTTTGATGGAAATTCCTTCTCAATATACATCAACACTAGAGCTTAATATATTAGGGTACTAATTTAACTTGGCTTTTGTGATTTTGCCATAATGTTTAACAATATTTTTGTTTTAGGAAAATTCATGATATATTTGTGTTTCTCAATTAGTGCTCAGAAAGGGAAAGCTATAGACAGGATTGCTCTTCCTGTTACGCCCCCGAATCCGGGTCCTCTGACCCCAGTTCGGTCATCACGATAAAATACAAACATCCACCTCTAAAAAACATACGATAACTAAAATTCAGAATATAATAAACGTACGTCGTTCATTCAAAAGGTGTTACTAGTCCCAAGATACGATAACCTTAATATCATCTTACAATCATACCCTAAAATAAATATTAGGGTTCACATTACATAATCGTAATTTAAACTAAGCATAAGATAAATTTTGCTTCTCGCAATTATCCTACATCTTCCTTTTACCCTTGTCCTTACCTAAGGTCTCGGGCTTAGCTGTAATATAATTCATGATATATCAAGGATGAGCAAAAAGTTTGCTCAACAAGTTTAAATACAACAATAAGGATATATCATGATGAATGGAAAAATATCTGGCAATGGATTCAACAATATGAATATCTGAAGGATTCAACAATATGAATATCATAAGCAAAGATAATGATTACTTTTAGAATAACTGCTAGTCAAGTAGACTTTGAACTATAACACTCCAATGGAATCAATAGCTAATTGACCCTTTGATTACTGGCTACAGAATAAGTACTTGAGAGAATCAACCTCACGTACTCTATGTATATGCATAACATTTAAATCTGCTCTTTGTATCTTTATACTAGATACCTGGGGTACTCCCCTATCATAGAAGGGGTGTTCTTTCAGTCTAAGAATCCTTACCATCAATTGGTTTGGATAGCTTTTATAAAACTTCATACGCTTGTCTGACCGAACAAAGGTTCAGACTTTATCTCACCTAGTTCAAGAATTATTTGAACTTTAAATGATGTACAAGTCCAAGACTATACGATCTCAAGTGCACTAAGTGCGAATATCAATAATATCGATGTGGAATAATTGTAAAGTAATTAAACCACTTAATAGCATGCTTGGGAATAGGATTCAAGCTTAAATAAATAACTTTAAATTCAACAATAACCTTCTCAATACAATATGAGAAGGATAAGAAACTTTCACAACAAACAAAGTTGTGTAAGCTAGGAAATATTGCAACACAATAAAATAATGTTCGGATACTTGCTCAATATAAATTTGACTAAGGTTAGGGAAACTTGCTCAATAAAAGAATATGAATTCAGGAAACTTGCTCAATAATAATTAGAGTAAGATTAGGAAACTTGCACACAATAAAATAGTGTTCGTATACTTGCTCAAGTAAAAGAGTAAGAATTAAGGAACTTGCACAATCAAAGAGTGAAGTTCACAGAAACTTGCCTGTTTTCTCAGCTACAATATAATACTAGCTTTAACTAACTCGTGTTGAAATGACCTAACATTAACAAGTCGGTCATTCAATTAGTATGTGTAAACTAATATGCGTTTACACTTACAAGAATCAATTCATCACATAGCATGCTTCTCAACACATTATATGGTACATTGGTCATACATTACAAAGTAAAGTAATCATATAAGCATGCCTTTATACTTCAGACCAAAAACAAATCATCTTGGCAAGACTGCAGGATGGCGCAGCTGCGCCTGGTCTAGGCTTAGGGACGGCGCAGCTGCGCTGTCCCTTGGCCAGACCAAGGTTGAGCTTCTGCTCTCCTGACTTCAGTCTAACTCTAATACATGTATTTTAACAAACATACATGCTAGATTTTCATATATAACACATGACCCTACTTGGCTTCACTATCACAAGTTTACTTACAATTTATATGTCATTAAAACATAACAAGGTCATGTAATCATTTGTGCCTTATAACTTGATCATTCAATACTCAGTAGTCATGCTTGTATGTATATACAATATATGTGTACTTTACTCACATAGTTCATATTTTAGAAATTTTCCTTTTATGACTATGTGTGAATAAGTGGAAACCATTCATTAACCAAACGATGTTCATGTCAATATATCTATAGGCATAATGAGTCCTAATATACATGCTCAAATGGTCAAAACTTACAAGATAAAAGCATTAGTCAAGTTCACTTTGAAAAGTCTTAAGTTTCTTATCTTTGAACTAGTCTTAACTTTCAATCATGTATGCTAGTGTGTTCAATCACTTTAGTCTTACATTTCATATCAATATAAGCCATGTTATCATACTCATAAAGTCAAAATGCTCACATGATGTGTTCGTGACAAAGTTCACTTTCGAACTCACAAATTTCATTTCAAGACCACAAGTATCGTGTCAATCATTGCTATACTTGTTCATCCTATATGCATGTGCTTTCATATGCGTGCTAAAACAGTTTATAAGCTTGCTCTACCATGTACTAACATGTTAGCACGAACAGAAACATAACAGAACATCTTAGGTCTGGTACAGGTCTGGCGCAGCTGCGCTGCACCCTAGTAAAATTAAGGCGCAGCTGCGCCATGTCTGAGACAAAAACTAATTTTGGGTTAGGGCGCAGCTACTCTGCACCCTAGTACAAATAGGGCGCAACTGCGCCATGCCTGCATCAGAGACAGTAAGCAAACTCTGTTTGCAGAGCCTTAATCAACTTGGTTTCACTTGCTTCAAACATGTTCCAATCCATCATTGGAGAGTTCAAACATGTAAGCCTACTTCCTAAACACATTATAGCATGCTAATTCACTTTGACTAACAAATAATTTCAAGTAATTCTCAAGACTTTGACAAAACCCAACTAAGAACACAATTAGGATTTTCATACCTCTTGAAGTAATTGGGCAGCAATACACTCACTCCTTACGTGATAACCCAGGATTTTGAATAATTCAAAATTTGCGAATAATTTTTTTTTAATTAGTATTAATATTAATTATCAATTTTGTGACAAGTATCTGTGATACGAGTCTCGAGAAAGTTAATTTGTGTATTGACTAATAAATTTAGAGTAGAGTTGTGCTTAACAACTTTAGAAAATCCTAACCCTAATTTTTGGATAGGGATTCGATAGAAAATACAATTAAAATAATTGTATTGTTGATTATGTGTTTGTACTGTTTAGAAATGTTGACCAATGGTTGACTGGATAAGGTTTAATATTAATAAACCTTAATAAGAGATTTAAAACCCTAATTGTACGTTAAGGAACCCTAATTTAAAATCTGGGATTTCCTAAACCCTAATTAGGCAACCCTAATTTTTATTAGCATGCCTAAAGTGTTTGTTAAACTTAAATATGATTAGAAAACTCTAATTATATTTTTGTATGTTAAATTTCTATTTTAAAAAACCCTAATTTTATTTTAGAAAATTTATTTTTCTAATTAAACCCTAATGACCATTTTGACCCTAATTGCTAAATTAAGCAATTTTAATTAGGAATATTAATCCTAATTAGCAAGATTGAATTTTATGATTAGGAAATATTAATATATTTATTGAATCCGAATTATAATTATGGAATATTAATTTCTATTTTGAAAACCGAAATTCAAAAATCTTGGAAATTAAATTGCTAACCTAAAGGGTTTAAACCCTAAACCCTAAGGTTTATGTATTGGACAAGAATGCCATTAATTGTATTTTAGAAATGACCAAAATGCCCTTTAGTGTAAATTAGTGAGCTAGCTTGCAAATCTTGGCAAATTTGTGTTAGGTTACCAACTACATTGACTTGTGTGACTGAAATCTCAGCAAAATCCAGCCAAATTCGTCCAACACATCAGATCTAACAACTAAGCATGCTATATAAGAGATTCATGAGAGAGAAAGTCTAAAAAAGTTGCCATTTTACATACATGCTCTTACCAACTCTCTCTCCATCCCACACCTCCGAATTTGCTTAGTATATCAGTCCTAAATACAGCCACTAGATCAATCAATAGCATATTGAAGAGCATAGATCAAGAATTGGAACAAGAAGGTATAAACCTATTTTTGATTTTTGATCTTAGTGGCTAAGAAACATTTCATGTTTATGTGTTTAGATCTTTGTTAGATGATGTTTAATGATGATCTATGTTGATATAACATAGATCCATAGCATCAAAATGCTTTAAAATTGAGTTTTTCTAAAACTGTCAAGAACACGATTTCTGGTCTGACAATCTAATGTCAGGAGCCTTAAATTCGTGTCTGTTTATGATTCTTGTTATTTTATGTTTTGGATCTGTTATTTGGTATGAGGTCTTTAATCTGCAAGTGGTTTTACAGTTAAGTGATGTCTAGAATTGAAGTTATAATCGGTCAAAACCCGTTGACCGGGCATGATCGAGTAAAATTCTGGGTAACCCAGAAGGGCAACAATCGCGGTTGACAGGGTTTTTAAGCCTCTTAATCTGTCATTTGTGTTAATATTTTTATGATATGTTGTATTCAGATTGAATCTTGTTGTGTGGACTTTAGATCCCTGTCCTTAGAAATCTTAAACACTCCATATATTGATTGTAGCAAGTAGTCAAAGTGGCCTAATCGATCATGATGGCTGTTTCTGGAAATTCCAGAAAACCGGATGAACTTAGTTTCTGACCATGTTTGACCCGATCGTATCTTGAGTTTTAGATGTTGTTTAACTGACCTGTTGTGATGTAAATGTACCTTGACACGAGTACTACATATTTGAACCATCAAACCACCTGAACCAAGATTAGAACACAAATTAATTTGAGCTTAGATGTGGCAACTCGAACTGTCTGGGCCCAGAAAAACCCAGAATGAGTCTGACAACTTCTTTGAAGCTCTAGATCTTGCAGTATTGTTATTGTTTGATCAAGATGTTGGTTGTGTGTTGTAGTGTTACATTTTGGCTACAGGATCACACTTCAAACAAGTCTAGAAAACATTTTGGTTGTGAATTAAAGCCGGTCAAAGTTGACCACTTGTTAAGCCGGCTGTCAGTGTTCTTGAGCTCAAGAACACCTACAGCGACGCTTTGTGTCGCTATAGCCCTATAGCGACGGTTTAATTAATTTATTTTCTGATTTTTCTGGAAAATAATTAAAAATTAGAAATAAATTATAAAAATTACTAAAATTAGTTTTAAAAATTATTTTAAATTATGAAAAATAATTTTTGACCAATTGGAATATTTTTCTTTAATATTTATAATTATTTAAATATTAATGGTATTTAATTTATTTAATTAGTGTATTAAATAAATTAGAGAAAAATAATTTAATATTATGAAAAATCATTTTAAATAAGAATAATGTATTTAAAAATATTTTGAGTTATAAAATTTAACTTTTAATATTTTTGGAGAATTTTCATTAATAATTTAATATTAATGATATTAGATTTATTTGATTATTAAATTAAATAAATAAGATAAAAATAATTTTAATGATTTAAAAATCATTTTAATTGAGAATAAAGTGTTAGAAAATATTTTAAATTATAAAATATAATTTTCAATATTTTTGAAGAATTTTCATTAATAAATTAATATTAATGATGTTTGACTTATTTAATTATTATATTAAATAAATGAATTAAAAATGATTTTATTGATTTAAAAATCATTTAAAAATGAGAAAAATGGTTTAAAAATATTTTAAGTTATAATTAATGGCTTTTAATATTTGGATAATAATTTTATTAATATTTATATATTAATGGTGATGATTTAAAAATGATTTTAATTATTTTAAAAAAATCATTTAAGTAGAATATTGATGGTTTAAAAATATTTTAAGTTATTGATAATAACTTTAATATTTTGAAAAGTATGTTATTAATATTTTGATATTATTAAATATTAATAATGATATGATTAAATGATAATTAAATCATTTAAAAATGATTCTGATATTTGAAAAATTATTATAAATTATAATAATTGCTTGATAATTATTAAAAGCTTCCGAAAAATATTATTAATGATAATTGACTTATCTAAATTAATATTGAAGCTTAGAGACCACGTGTAATTGACAGATAACTATGTTAATTGTCGGATAGGGTGACCAGAACACCGAGAATGGACTGAAGTCGAACCAGACTGAATTAGTTTGACTTGTTAAGTGTTTATATAGGTTATAAACACTGTTGTGGCTATGTGGTAATGTGTCTAGGAGAAGTTTGACTGTGAATTACAGTACTGTGTGTTATGAAATATTGTGCTAATTGTTAGACCGATATTATTGGTTATAGGTCTTTCGAAAGCAGATAAGTATTTTGTGTAGCTGTAATCAGCGGAAGAGGCAAGTTTCCTAACTCAACCTTGAGTTATTTCATTCAATTATTATTGGTGGATAATTATTGCTAATTCTACCACGTCCATGGATATATTGTTGAGATTAAATTATTGAATTAGAAAATATATATTCGTAGAATTACTGTTGTTGGATATTCATATCTGTAGAAGTTAGAATTGCCAGTGCAGATAATTCCTATTTATTGTCGAATTATGTTGAGAAATGTCTTAGCCAATTATTCTGGTTAGACAAACATTTGTAAAAACTTGTTAGGTTTGAGAAGAGAAGCAAATAGAATTTGAAATCCCAGTATTTCGTTGTAAAATCAAACTCTTGATTCTAAGACTGAGAAGAACAACCTTTTATATAAAGGGAACATTTTGTTGGTCGTGAATTCGACATTTGCGCGCGTTTTGAGTATTATGCATAATATAGGGTATAATAAGCTGATCACTTGTTATACTTGCAGAGGGGTATGATTTAATCTTTATAGTTATTTGATACACCTGAATATTTATCAAAGTAAATCTTTGATATCTACCCGAGAAAATAAGTTCAAGATCTTGTGTGATCGCTCAGTATTAAATCTGGAAAACATTCCACTTTGCTATTTCATAGAATTGATTCTTGATTATTCATTAGAATATCGTAGAAATTTTGAAAGCGTTGTACTCTTTCATTATTGAATTATTGTGTTGTATAGAATACGAGAAGACTTGTTATTGAATAACGAATTGTTCAGCTATTTCAAAGTTCCCCGATCTTTGGTTTCATTCAATCAAAATTGATAGTTTGTTGTTTTGCATTCTTATACATTTATTGTATGTCTTAACTTGCGGGGCAAATTAGTTGCTCACCCTTGCTAAATAAAACTTTTCAGCTAGGGACGAAGTTGCAGGAGGTGCTGCGAAGGATAAAGGCAAAGGCATAGTTATTAATTAGTTATGATTAGCATATTTATTATGTTGTATTGTAACCCTTTTTGTATATCTAAAGGGTATGTTTGTAAAGTTAAGGTTAGAAAACCTGGGTATTGTATTATTAAACTCTGATAAAGTCTTTTGTAAGATACTATCTATATATTATGGGTAGTTAAATGTTATTTATATTGTGGATCGTGAACACCAAACTCGGGGGTCAGGTAACCCGGATTTGGGGGCGTCACAGGTTGGTATCAGAGCTGTAGTGACCAAGGTGTCACCAGCTGGTAGTAGAGCTGTGGGTTATAAACCTTAAGTGGGGTGGGGAAAAAAACCCTAGGATTATAACCATAGTGAGATAGAGAATACTCATTTAGAGTACTAAGTGAGGGATCGTTGAAGTGTATCGATAGTGAGATAAGTAAATTCGTAGTGAGAGAAATTTGTACTGGTGAAGTACTCATTAAGTTATTTAAACTGATTGTAGGATGTCGGGAGAAGATAAGATAAGTACGGAGATGCCAGCGGCTGTCGCACCAATGCCAGTAGTCGAGGTGCCAGCACAGAGCGAATCGGTTGAAGAAGTGGAGAAAGATGAACCAATGATCAATCTTGGGAGTGATCATGACGATTATCCTGAGATGTATCTAAGTGGCGATGAGGAGGCGGAGTCTGAAGAAGCTAAGGTAGAACTAAAGAATAAGATAAAGGTTAGTGAACAAGATCAGCTATCTGTGGAAGTCCAAGAACTCCGAAGCAAAGTATTTCTTTTGGAGGAGTTGTGGAAGACGGAGCGGGCATTACGCGAAATGACTGAAGAACGGAACGAGCTGAAAGTGCAGGTGAAGAAGATGAAGGCTGAAGGTGGTGGATCATCTGAAGGAACCGGCAAAAAGGACAAGAAGAAAAGAAAGGGGAACAATGACAGTAACAACTCTGGAAATTCGAACCCGAAGAAAAAGAAAGCTTGTAGTAAGTGTGGCAAAACTCACGTGGGGGAATGCATGATGTGGAAGAACGTGTGCTTCAACTGTAAGCAGGAAGGAGATATCTCTTTGCATTGTCCTAAGCCAAACTTGAGGAAGTGTTTTTCATGTGGGCAGATGGGTCACGGATTCAACAAGTGTCCCAACAAGAAGAAGGTTGGTGAAGGAAGTGGTCGGTAGACAACTTTGATATATGTAATCGTATCTTTTGGTAGAAGTTTCTGATATTAAGATATGTAATATCAAGAACGATGTTTGAACATATGTAAATATATGTTTGTATGAATAAAATCTTTATTTTCTATATGAATATAAGATTAAAATGAAATTGTGTGTTCTTAGAACTCATACTTATGGTATGTTCATGACTCATAATTATATGAAATGTCCTGAACCCCTCAGCGAATGGACGCCAAAGGTTAGACTAGGATAAGTTCATGCACTCATATGATTGTGGCAAGTTACTGAACTCCTAAGTGTGGTAAGTTTGATGAACTAGAAATAATAATGTGAAATTGGAGAATGCCAACTTTTTGTGTAAAGTTGGGGAATTATAACTTTTGTAAAGTTGAGTGTGTTAATCCTAGTATTATTTTAAAGGGATAGTTATATGTGTTAAGTACTATAGGTACTATGTGCTATTTGAATAAATATGCGATTACTTGAGAATTATGTGTTAAATTCTTATTGTGTTAAGAATTTATATAGAGAAAGAGTATTAATATAAGATTTTCATTTAAATCAGATCATGCCGCCTAGACGACAGAATCGAAACCAAAGAGAAGAACAATCAGTGAATAACGAAGGAGGTCAAGTGGACCCGATGCAGAATTTTGTGGATATGCTGGCCCAAGCTATGGAAAATAGGGCTCCAGCCAGGGGAAGTCCAAGGAATCAGCCAGCCGACAGATTGGCTAATTTTAAGGATTTTAAAGCGGTAGGACCGCCTGAATTCAAGGGGACTACGGATCCGATCGAAGCCCAAACTTGGGTGAAAGAGATGGAGAAAGCGTTCGTGATTGCGCGAGTGTCAGAAGAGAAAAAGACGGCTTTTACGACATACTTAATGAAGGGAGAAGCCAATTATTGGTGGGAAACCAATCAAGCGAGAGCGGGTACAGCGGTGGTGACGTGGGCCAGATTTAAGGAGTTGTTCTTTGAGAACTACTTCTCACCGAGTATGCAAGCTCGGATGGAAGTTAAGTTCTTGGAACTTAAGCAGGAGAACATGTCTGTTTCTGAATACGCGGCTACATTCAACGAAGTGGCACGATTTGCACCTCATCAGGTGGACACAGAAGTAAGGAAAGCAAGAAGATTTGAGAACGGACTGAAACCAGGGATATTCAACAAGGTGGCAGTATTGCAGATCAGCACGTTTGCGGCTCTACTGGAGAAAGCATTAATTACGGAAGGAGGAAGCGAGGCTGCATCTCGTTTTCATCAGGAGAAGAAGAAGAATACCAATGAGGGTGGAAGCAGTGGTGGTAGTAACCCGAATAAGAGAAAGTGGAGTGAGAATACCCAATCGGGTAATAAAATTGAAGGGAATAGGAAAGGAGGGGAGCCATGTGCAAATTGTGAGAAGAATCATGCAGGTGTTTGTTTGAAGGAGAAGGGGGTTTGTTACAACTGCGGACAAGAGGGGCATATGTCGCCCAATTGTCCCAGCCCGAAAAAGATTCAAGGTTGCTATGCGTGTGGATCGACTGATCATCTGGTGCGGAACTGTCCGAAGAAGAATGCAGAAAAAGAAAGTGTCAACAAGGGACCTGGTGGTAGAACCTTGGCGATTCAAGGACCTGCAAAGCCAGGAAGACCAATAGCCCGTGCATTCAACATGACGGTGCTAGATGCAGTAGCTACTCAGGAGGTGGCAGCATGTAACGATTTTGCTTAATACTTAAATTACGCAATTGATATTGGATAAATATGGCTGTGAATTATTTTCTGTTATAGATTCAAGTCATACGTTAGAATTTGAAACACAAATTAATATTGTGTTAATAAAAATGAATTGATAATACAACTTTAAAAGTTTGTATAGAATAAGAAAGCGGAGATTCCGAGGACGGAATCCTTTTAAGGAGGGGTGAATGTGATAACCCAGGATTTTGAATAATCCAAAATTTGCGAATAATTTTTTTTTAATTAGTATTAATATTAATTATCAATTTTGTGACAAGTATCTGTGATACGAGTCTCGAGAAAGTCAATTTGTGTATTGACTAATAAATTTAGAGTAGAGTTGTGCTTAACAACTTTAGAAAACCCCAACCCTAATTTTTGGATAGGGATTCGATAGAAAATACAATTAAAATAATTATATTGTTTATTATGTGTTTGTACTGTTTAGAAATATTGACCAATGGTTGACTGGATAAGGTTTAATATTAATAAACCTTAATAAGGGATTTAAAACCCTAATTGTACGTTAAGGAACCCTAATTTAAAATCTGGGATTTCCTAAACCCTAATTAGGCAACCTTAATTTCTATTAGCATGCCTAAAGTGTTTGTTAAACTTAAATATGATTAGAAAACTCTAATTATATTTTTGTATGTTAAATTTCTATTTTAAAAAACCCTAATTTTATTTTAGAAAATTTATTTTTCTAATTAAACCCTAATGACCATTTTGACCCTAATTGCTAAATTAAGCAATTTTAATTAGGAATATTAATCCTAATTAGCAAGATTGAATTTTATGATTAGGAAATATTAATATATTTATTGAATCCTAATTATAATTATGCAATATTAATTTCTATTTTGAAAACCGAAATTCAAAAATCTTGGAAATTAAATTGCTAACCTAAAGGGTTAAAACCCTAAACCCTAAGGTTTATGTATTGGACAAGAATGCCATTAATTGTATTTTAGAAATGACCAAAATGCCCTTTAGTGTAAATTAGTGAGCTAGCTTGCAAATCTTGGCAAATTTGTGTTAGGTTACCAACTACATTGACTTGTGTGACTGAAATCTCAGCAAAATCCAGCCAAATTCGTCCAACACATCAGATCTAACAACTAAGCATGCTATATAAGAGATTCATGAGAGAGAAAGTCTAAAAAAGTTGCCATTTTACATACATGCTCTTACCAACTCTCTCTCCATCCCACACCTCCGAATTTGCTTAGTATATCAGTCCTAAATACAGCCACTAGATCAATCAATAGCATATTGAAGAGCATAGATCAAGAATTGGAACAAGAAGGTATAAACCTATTTTTGATTTTTGATCTTAGTGGCTAAGAAACATTTCATGTTTATGTGTTTAGATCTTTGTTAGATGTTGTTTAATGATGATCTATGTTGATATAACATAGATCCATAGCATCAAAATGCTTTAAAATTGAGTTTTTCTAAAACTGTCAAGAACACGATTTGTGGTCTGACAAGCTAATGTCAAGAGCCTTAAATCCGTGTCTGTTTATGATTCTTGTTGTTTTATGTTTTGGATCTGTTATTTGGTATGAGGTCTTTAATCTGCAAGTGGTTTTACAGTTAAGTGATGTCTAGAATTGAAGTTATACTCGGTCAAAACCCGTTGACCGGGCATGACCGAGTAAACTTCTGGGTAACCCAGAAGGGCAACAATCGCGGCTGACAGGATTTTTAAGCCTCTTAATCTGTCATTTGTGTTAATATTTTTATGATATGTTGTATTCGGATTGAATCTTATTGTGTGGACTTTATATCCCTGTCCTTAGAAATCTTAAACACTCCATATATTGATTGTAGCAAGTGGTCAAAGTGGCCTAATCGATCATGATGGCTGTTTCTGGAAATTCCAGAAAACCGGATGAACTTAGTTTCTGACCATGTTTGACCCGATCGTATCTTGAGTTTTAGATGTTGTTTAACTGACCTGTTGTGATGTAAATGTACCTTGACACGAGTACTACATATTTGAACCATCAAACCACCTGAACCAAGATTAGAACATAGATTAATTTGAGCTTAAATGTGGCAACTCAAAACTGTCTGGGCCCAGAAAAACCCAGAATGAGTCTGACAGCTTCTTTGAAGCTCTAGATCTTGCAGTATTGTTATTGTTTGATCAAGATGTTGGTTGTGTGTTGTAGTATTATATTTTGGCTACAGGATCACACTTCAAACAAGTCCAGAAACCATTTTGGCTGTGAATTAAAGCCGGTCAAAGTTGACCACTTGTTAAGCCGGCTGTCAGTGTTCTTGAGCTCAAGAACACCAACAACGATGCTTTGTGTTGCTATAGCCCTATAGCGACGGTTTAATTAATTTATTTTCTGATTTTTCCGGAAAATAATTAAAAATTAGAAATAAATTATAAAAATTACTAAAATTTGTTTTAAAAATTATTTTAAATTATGAAAAATAATTTTTGACCAATTGGAATATTTTTCTTTAATATTTATAATTATTTAAATATTAATGGTATTTAATTAGTGTATTAAATAAATTAGAGAAAAATGATTTAATATTATGAAAAATCATTTTAAATAAGAATAATGTATTTAAAAATATTTTGAGTTATAAAATGTAACTTTTAATATTTTTGGAGAATTTTTTTTTAATAATTTAATATTAATGATATTAGATTTATTTGATTATTAAATTAAATAAATAAGATAAAAATAATTTTAATGATTTAAAAATCATTTTAATTGAGAATAAAGTGTTAGAAAATATTTTAAATTATAAAATATAATTTTCAATATTTTTGGAGAATTTTCATTAATAAATTAATATTAATGATGTTTGACTTATTTAATTATTATATTAAATAAATGAATTAAAAATGATTTTATTGATTTAAAAATCATTTAAAAATGAGAAAAATGGTTTAAAAATATTTTAAGTTATAATTAATGACTTTTAATATTTGGATAATAATTTCATTAATATTTATATATTAATGGTGATGATTTAAAAATGATTTTAATTATTTTAAAAAAATCATTTAAGTAGAATATTGATGGTTTAAAAATATTTTAAGTTATTGATAATAACTTTAATATTTTGAAAAGTATGCTATTAATATTTTGATATTATTAAATATTAATAATGATACGATTAATTGATAATTAAATCATTTAAAAATGATTCTGATATTTGAAAAATTATTATAAATTATAATAATTGCTTGATAATTATTAAAAGCTTCCGAAAAATATTATTAATGATAATTGACTTATCTAAATTAATATTGAAGCTTAAAGACCACGTGTAATTGACAGAAAACTATGTTAATTGTCGGATAGGGTGACCAGAATACCGAGAATGGACTGAAGTCCAACCAGACTGAATTAGTTTGACTTGTTAAGTGTTTATATAGGTTATAAACACTGTTGTGGCTATGTGGTAATGTGTCTAGGAGAAGTTTGACTGTGAATTACAGTGCTGTATGTTATGAAATATTGTACTAATTGTTAGACCGATATTATTGGTTATAGGTCTTTCGAAAGCAGATAAGTATTTTGTGTAGCTGTAATCAGCGGAAGAGGCAAGTTCCTTAACTCAACCTTGAGTTATTTCATTCAATTATTATTGGTGGATAATTATTGCTAATTATACCACGTCCAGGGATTTATTGTTGAGATTAAATTATTGAATTAGAAAATATATATTCGTAGAATTACTGTTGTTGGATATTCATATCTGTAGAAGTTAGAATTGACAGTGCAGATAATTTCTATTTATTGTCGAATTATGTTGAGAAATGTCTTAGCCAATTATTCTGGTTAGACAAACATTTGTAAAAACTTGTTAGGTTTGAGAAGAGAAGCAAATAGAATTTGAAATCCCAGTGTTTCGTTGTAAAATCAAACTCTTGATTCTAAGACTGAGAAGAACAACCTTTTATATAAAGGGAACATTTTGTTGGTCGTGAATTAGACCTTTGCGCGCGTTTTGAGTATTATGCATAATATAGGGTATAATAAGCTGATCACTTGTTATACTTGCAGAGGGGTATGATTTAATCTTTATGGTTATCTGATACACCTGAGTATTTCTCAAAGTAAATCTTTGATATCTACCCGAGAAAATAAGTTCAAGATCTTGTGTGATCGCTCAGTATTAAATCTGGAAAACATTCCACTTTGCTATTTCGTAGAATTGATTCTTGATTATTCATTAGAATATCGTATAAACTTTGAAAGCGTTGTACTCTTTCATTATTGAATTATTGTGTTGTATAGAATACGAGAAGACTTGTTATTGAATAACGAATTGTTCAGCTATTTCAAAGTTCCCCGAACTTTGGTTTCATTCAATCAAAATTGATAGTTTGTTGTTTTGCATTCTTATACATTTATTGTATGTCTTAACTTGCGGGGCAAATTAGTTGCTCACCCTTGCTAAATAAAACTTTTCAGCTAGGGACGAAGTTGCAGGAGGTGCTGCGAAGGATAAAGGCAAAGGCATAGTTATTAATTAGTTATGATTAGCATATTTATTATGTTGTATTGTAAACCCTTTTTGTATATCTAAAGGGTATGTTTGTAAAGTTAAGGTTAGAAAACCTGGGTATTGTATTATTAAACTCTGATAAAGTCTTTTGTAAGATACTATCTATATATTATGGGTAGTTAAATGTTATTTATATTGTGGATCGTGAACACCAAACTCGGGGGTCAGGTAACCCGGATTTGGGGGCGTCACAGGTTGGTATCAGAGCTGTAGTGACCAAGGTGTCACCAGCTGGTAGTAGAGCTGTAGGTTATAAACCTTAAGTGGGGTGGGGAAAAAAACCCTAGGATTATAACCATAGTGAGATAGAGAATACTCATTTAGAGTACTAAGTGAGGGATCGTTGAAGTGTATCGATAGTGAGATAAGTAAATTCGTAGTGAGAGAAATTTGTACTGGTGAAGTACTCATTAAGTTGTTTAAACTGATTGTAGGATGTCGGGAGAAGATAAGATAAGTACGGAGATGCCAGCGGCTGTCGCACCAATGCCAGTAGTCGAGGTGCCAGCACAGAGCGAATCGGTTGAAGAAGTGGAGAAAGATGAACCAATGATCAATCTTGGGAGTGATCATGACGATTATCCTGAGATGTATCTAAGTGGCGATGAGGAGGCGGAGTCTGAAGAAGCTAAGGTAGAACTAAAGAATAAGATAAAGGTTAGTGAACAAGATCAGCTATCTGTGGAAGTCCAAGAACTCCGAAGCAAAGTATTTCTTTTGGAGGAGTTGTGGAAGACGGAGCGGGCATTACGCGAAATGACTGAAGAACGGAACGAGCTGAAAGTGCAGGTGGAGAAGATGAAGGCTGAAGGTGGTGGATCATCTGAAGGAACCGGCAAAAAGGACAAGAAGAAAAGAAAGGGGAACAATGACAGTAACAACTCTGGAAATTCGAACCCGAAGAAAAAGAAAGCTTGTAGTAAGTGTGGCAAAACTCACGTGGGGGAATGCATGATGTGGAAGAACGTGTGCTTCAACTGTAAGCAGGAAGGAGATATCTCTTTGCATTGTCCTAAGCCAAACTTGAGGAAGTGTTTTTCATGTGGGCAGATGGGTCACAGATTCAACAAGTGTCCCAACAAGAAGAAGGTTGGTGAAGGAAGTGGTCGGTAGACAACTTTGATATATGTAATCGTATCTTTTGGTAGAAGTTTCTGATATTAAGATATGTAATATCAAGAACGATGTTTGAACATATGTAAATATATGTTTGTATGAATAAAATCTTTATTTTCTATATGAATATAAGATTAAAATGAAATTGTGTGTTCTTAGAACTCATACTTATGGTATGTTCATGACTTATAATTATATGAAATGTCCTGAACCCCTCAGCGAATGGACGCCAAAGGTTAGACTAGGATAAGTTCATGCACTCATATGATTATGGCAAGTTACTGAACTCCTAAGTGTGGTAAGTTTGATGAACTAGAAATAGTAATGTGAAATTGGAGAATGCCAACTTTTTGTGTAAAGTTGGGGAATTGTAACTTTTGTAAAGTTGAGTGTGTTAATCCTAGTATTATTTTAAAGGGATAGTTATATGTGTTAAGTACTATAGGTACTATGTGCTATTTGAATAAATATGCGATTACTTGAGAATTATGTGTTAAATTCTTATTGTGTTAAGAATTTATATAGAGAAAGAGTATTAATATAAGATTTTCATTTAAATCAGATCATGCCGCCTAGACGACAGAATCGAAACCAAAGAGAAGAACAATCAGTGAATAACGAAGGAGGTCAAGTGGACCCGATGCAGAATTTTGTGGATATGCTGGCCCAAGCTATGGAAAATAGGGCTCCAGCCAGGGGAAGTCCAAGGAATCAGCCAGCCGACAGATTGGCTAATTTTAAGGATTTTAAAGCGGTAGGACCGCCTGAATTCAAGGGGACTACGGATCCGATCGAAGCCCAAACTTGGGTGAAAGAGATGGAGAAAGCGTTCGTGATTGCGCGAGTGTCAGAAGAGAAAAAGACGGCTTTTACGACATACTTAATGAAGGGAGAAGCCAATTATTGGTGGGAAACCAATCAAGCGAGAGCGGGTACAGCGGTGGTGACGTGGGCCAGATTTAAGGAGTTGTTCTTTGAGAACTACTTCTCACCGAGTATGCAAGCTCGGATGGAAGTTAAGTTCTTGGAACTTAAGCAGGAGAACATGTCTGTTTCTGAATACGCGGCTACATTCAACGAAGTGGCACGATTTGCACCTCATCAGGTGGACACAGAAGTAAGGAAAGCAAGAAGATTTGAGAACGGACTGAAACCAGGGATATTCAACAAGGTGGCAGTATTGCAGATCAGCACGTTTGCGGCTCTACTGGAGAAAGCATTAATTACGGAAGGAGGAAGCGAGGCTGCATCTCGTTTTCATCAGGAGAAGAAGAAGAATACCAATGAGGGTGGAAGCAGTGGTGGTAGTAACCCGAATAAGAGAAAGTGGAGTGAGAATACCCAATCGAGTAATAAAATTGAAGGGAATAGGAAAGGAGGGGAGCCATGTGCAAATTGTGGGAAGAATCATGCAGGTGTTTGTTTGAAGAAGAAGGGGGTTTGTTACAACTGCGGATAAGAGGGGCATATGTCGCCCAATTGTCCCAGCCCGAAAAAGATTCAAGGTTGCTATGCGTGTGGATCGAGTGATCATCTGGTGCAGAACTGTCCGAAGAAGAATGCAGAAAAATAAAGTGTCAACAAGGGACCTGGTGGTAGAACCTTGGCGATTCAAGGACCTGCAAATCCAGGAAGACCAATAGCCCGTACATTCAACATGACGGCGCTAGATGCAGTAGCTACTCAGGAGGTGGTAAGAGTCGGTGATTCCACTCATGAATCCCACTCCCCATCCACTAATTGCTCTATGTTTGATGAATTTGAGATGAAGCTAGGCTAGGCTTGCTAGTTTTTTCACATGGGAAGATGAAATGGGACTCTTATTATGGGACACGAGAATTGTTAGCATTTGCAAAATGAAATGCCACACTTGGCTAATACCTTATATACATAATATAAACTTTGGTTATAAAATATGTAGACACCATTCATTTCATACAACATAGGTTATAATAATTCAAATAGCATACAATGTATTTCCCAATTACAAGATATCAAGTAGTGCACATACATATAATTCATGTACATTTTCAATTACCATGACAGTTATTATTATAATAACTAATGAAATCATTATTAATTTAACAATTGATATTATTATATGTCAATAGGGTATACATGAATTTTACCCACACACTCCACATCATATAACAATATTATTAAACAACTCACATGAATGAAAATAACTCTTACTATATAGTCTATATATATAATATATAGACATATTAATGTGCCACCTTGTACTATATAAAATATATAGTTAACTACCATATAATACAGGTTTACTATATTGCACAAATTAATCAAGTAACATATAATCATTTTACAAATTATTAATCTCTTACACATTAATTGTTATTTATCCAATAATAATTATTAATTAACACATTATCAATTAATTATTAATAATTGTAATTAATCAATATGTTCAACTCTTGCTACTATATTCAAATAAATTAAATATTTAATTAATACTCTTGTCAAGTCTTTGATATTAGAATCTTAGGGTTAGTCCACTAATTTAAATCAACTATTAGTGACTCCCTTTAATCATTTCGTAAATTCACATAACCACTTAAGGTTTAAATAAACTCACAAAGCTAACTCATTAAAATTAAATCACATATTTAATTAATAAGGAGTTTAAAATTTGTGGACGTTACATCCCCCCCCCCCTTATAAAAATTCCGTCCTCGGAATTGTAAAAATAAGGTTACTCAAATAAAAATGGATAATTCATTATCATTTTCTCTTCTAGCTCCAACGTAGTTTCTTCTACGGCGTGATTTGTGACGCCCCCAAATTCGGACCTCCACATGGTCACTCGAATTTGGTTTATCACGTTCTCATGGTAAAACCATAATAACTAAAATAACACATACACAACGGAAAATCTACTTTAGAATAATATACAACGATTTATGATAATTATTCCCCCAAGTCTCGCAACCTACAATACTTAATAGATTACATAATAATATCTAATAAAGACTTATTACATGATCATACTTAAGTTTAAACATAGTCCACAATTAATCTTAACATAACATAATAGCTTTAAACATAAAAAGGACAAACTAGTCGGTAGCTTTGCCCTTGCCCTTGTCTGCTCCATAGACACCTCCCTGTTCTTCCTTACCTGAAAGGTTTTAAATAAGCAAGGATGAGCACAAATTGCCCAGCAAGTAATATACAACAATGGTGTAGGATATAATATCACAAGGTTTGAATTATCGAAGGTTTTTTTTCTAGGATAGTTCAAAGTGTCAGAATAACATCATGAATAAGGGATATAACAATTCAATATAAATCAACAGATATATATGAATTCAACGGCTAACAAAGTATCCAAATGGATAAGCAATTTATACTGAGCAGTCACTAAGGACTATAAAACTTCCACTAGAGTTACCAATATTAAACTGATAACCAAAAATATCAAGTACTATAGATGATCAGTCTACAATAATTTACGTTATGCATAACACCACAATAATATTTATTCATGTGTTGGGTTTTCCAACAACATACACTCCCCTTACCAAAAGGGTTGTCCAACTTAGTTTTCAAGATTCCCGCACCAATCAATTAGTTTGGACTATTTTTATAAACATGTATATAGTCTAGCCGAATCAAATGGCATCGACTCTTTCACAATATTCAAGGGCAATACCAATTTCAACATGAATAATAGCCTTCACAAGGGTTTAACATACTAACTCATTTGAACGAGAAAGTAATATAACTTGTATTCAAAGGGATAAGCTTACGGTATTGTTCGAATAAATAATGCAATGGTATTGTACAACAATAATAGTAGGGTTCAGATACTTGCCTCAAGCGTAGTTTATCTACATTAATAAATCAACACTTTCGAATCCTATTTATAACACATTATATGTTCAAGATGTTAATTAGCTAACACAGTCTTTAATCAAGCTTGACACGATTCAAGTATACACACATATGGTACAAAATCAGTTTATAAGTCATCATGAATCAACTAATTAGTTACTTCACAAATAAATCAAAAATGCTCAAGGTTAAGACCACTTATTCATGGACTTTTCATTTCAATGCAACACCGACACATATATATGTACATCAGTAGGTTTTAGATCACATTTAGCATCATAAGTATCATGTAAATTACTGTCCAAAAGATCAGAATTCATTTTCTGGGATTCCAAACTAGCGCAGCTGCGCCATGGCTAAGCCTAGGAGCAGCGCAGCTGCGCCGTCCCCTGACCCTGCCAAGACTCAGCTGCTACCATGTGTGTTCTTTTTGGTCTCAAACGCACAATCATACCTAATGTATTTTGACATGTTAAAGTCTTTCAAATGCTTCTTAGATCAATCTAGGCCCTTTCTTGCATAACATGTTTCTAAGTTCGATCATTTCAACAATTAAGGTCATTCAATGTCATGAAACCACAAAGTCTAGCATGCTTGCTTTCTAAATCATAAAAGATAGTTACAACACTCATATTATACATGCTTGTGTGTATTCATAACACATACTTGAAACTAACACCATTTTAGTTGAAAATATGCTTTGCTCGTGCTTCATTTGAAATATAACATACAAGCATAGTATATCCATGGTTACACTACATAAGTTAGTCTAAGAGCATCATTAAATATGATCACAAATGTCGAATTCTAGTCCTCAAGGTAACATGAAAATATTCTTATTCAAAGGTCATATTTTCATTTGTAAAGTATACAACATGTTCATGCTTTATTGTCGATCATATAAACACAAGCTAAAGGTTTATTCATGCATGTCTAAGTCACACTAACATGCTTTGCAAATTCAGAATATACAACATGTAGAAATCATGTAAGTTAGCATACTAGGCTAAGTCTTTTCTTGAAAATATATTCCTAACGTAAAGCTTAATAAGTTTGATCATTCTCAATGGACTATGTACACTACAACATGCTCATCTATGTGCAAAATCAGTCATCTATAGCTCGCTAGGTTCATAATTTGTAGAACATGATCTTTTACATAGTTTGTTTTCAAAACTTTAGGTTCAAATCTCTATGTAAACCATATACTTTCGTTAATCATGCAAACCTATTTAAAACATACTCCAGTTAGCATAATATACATGCACATACACATTACACATGTTTACACGCTATAATAAGTCTTAGTACTATATCAAATTGCAAAATAGAAACTAAAAACTGAACTCAGCAACCGGTGCAGCTGCGCTGCGCCTCAATACAAATGTGGCACAACTGCGTCGTGCCCGGTTCAGGCCAAGAACAGTCTGCTTCGGCAACTGTCCAACCAAAACTCATAATTTACCCACGAAATCATTCCTAAACACTCATATATCAATTGCAACATGCTTATACGATCAAATAATAACTAATTAAACATTACTCAACCTCCTTAACATACAATTCCATGGATTCAAGAATTTGAACTTCAATACTAAAACTCCATTTTTTACAAAGAATGAAAATGGCAACAAGGAAATAGTAGTTATACCTCTGCAAAGTGAAAAGAACTTGCTCCAAATGAACTTCTAAGCTCTAAGAATGCTTGTAAGCTCTCACCCCACACTTGAAAATTCTCAGACAATTTCAAGCATCACCAATTGATTAACATGACTGCTATTTATAGAAGAGTTTTGGACTGAGCATTGGTTTTACACAAAACTTGAACTCATGGTGTAATGCAATGTAATAATTGTTGCTCAAGGGTGGTTTAACAACTCTATACCAACTTCATAGCTAGCAATGATCATCTAGGATTTAGCCTTGTGGAGAATACGTATTATAGCTTTGAGTTACTATGCATTGTACTTGGTGACTTTTATTTTGGGACAAAAGGAAAGAACTCAGCAATCTACTTATCTAGGCTTAGTTTGGTCTATTTAAATTCGCATACAATAATCTTTATGCACAATTGTTACCATATTAGGAATTTTAGGGATAAATTATACTCACATCATATAGTCCATGTATAGTAAATATACGCAATAAAATAATGCAGTCTAATATTATTGTCCAGGTAGTTCCATAATTATTCTTACCACTCATATAATCATATTTTAAATGTCTACTCACCTTCATATTGTTACATACACACTTCATGATATTTTTATACCATATAGTTTCAAATATGTTTAATTACAATGCCTTTACAATATAGTTTTATAAGACTTAATATATAGTTATATAAATGTCACACCATACTATATAGTTATATTAGTATTATTGTTCACATGCACATAACTATCAATATAATATTACTATATTACTAACTTACTCACTTATGTTAAATAAAATAATCATGCACTTCCTTAATTAATTAACATCAATATTAATTAATCCACCCATTTATGGGTTTTCCATCATCATTACTTATCCATATAATAATCACCTATTATTAATAATTGCCAAGAAGTCAATATTCCACCACAACCATTATCAATTAAATAACAATTAATAATCACATATTAACCGATCTTATTAATATCAATTAAAAATCCATAAATATACTACAACCACACTTAACAATTAATATTACTTAATTGCTCATCTCATAATTTCTTCGCCACTAATCATTACTATTTGTATTTCCATCACCATGCCACACAAGGCTTTCAACGAGTTTACCACAAACTCCACGTATTCTCAATTATTCATTTATTTAATATAATTGAGTTATCTCATTTCATAACACGAAATTGTTCATATTCAAATAAATATTTATTTTCATTAATATATTTATTTATTAATATGTAGAAATTCTCGGGTATTACATGATTCCTCCAGAGAATCTTAACAGAATGAATAATCTTATTCCTCAACATCTGTTCCTTCCTATCTAGTATCTGGACAGGAACTTTCTCGTACGATAAGTCTTTTTCGACTTGAATTGGTTCATAGGAGATAACGTGCTTGTAGTCCAGTTTATATGGCCGCAACACTGACACATGAAACACGTTGTGTGTGACGCCCTCAAAATAGGTATACATCACCCATCTTAAGTCGCCAAATACATGGTACATAAATCGAATATAAACTTAATTATACAACTGTCGGGTAATATACGACAAAACATAGCTGAGAATTTAAACAAGAATATTGCCTTCTAGACAACATCCACTCATAATGTAGTCCTCATTACATATTTTATCACACTATTTTATAGAATAGTGATGACTACTAAAACAACCATCTGGATCGTCAATCCTTTCCCTGACTCGTCCCAGCTATATTCTTATTTCCTGGATAGAACAATGAAAGAAAGGGTGAGCTCAACTAGCCCAGTAAGAAATATTATGACCAAGATAATGCAGAATAAATTATCATTAGCCTTCAATAGTGTTAAACTGATAAAATACAATAAACATCAAGTTTAACTGCAGCAGAATAAGCAATCCATTATAAGAGTCAAGTAAAACATAATGTCTACTATCTCCTCTAGATTAAAAGTCCATCGTTAATGTAAGACCCCGAATTTCATGAAATGAAGGTATTCAATTTTCTTATAATTATTATGTTATTTAGTAAATGGTTAAATTTATAAAGGTTAAAGTTAAGGGTGATATTTGAAAATTTTGCAAAGTATGCAAGTTGTTATAAAATATATATTCGTTTGGTCGGGGAATATTCATTTTGTCGAGAATATCCGTACGACGGCACAATCATTAGTGGACCCAACAATGGAAGCATTGTCGTAGTTAGAAAATGACATAATTATCTTTTTATAAAAATAACGGTGAGTGTTACCGTTAAAACTGTTAAACTACCCGGTAGTAAAAGTACAGTAATATGCATGGTTGCATAGTAACACACGATATTGATTATTAATGCTTACGTAAGAAGTCACTCAGTTATACTCAATTATTGCTACAGTAATTGCTGCATCATATCCCTCATATTATTGATTCAATTATTGTCACAGTATCATTTGCATAATATGTTATATTATTAAAACAATAATAGACGAAAAAGTTATTCATATTATTATTTGCAATATTGACAATGCCAAGAAGTTCAGTCAAGGAGAGGTTTGGTCACCTAATTACGCGCCAATAAGGAGAAATCCTTATCGGAAAGCCCTCTCTTTCCTGGGAATGACCTGGTTGTTAAATATTGTGAATTATAATATTAATGATGAATAAGTTCGTGTTGATTAAAGAAGAAATTGATAGTTCCATTGTGTTGGGATTATTAGTGTTAGTGGAAGTCGACATTTATTTTGATAATAATTGATGTCTGGAGGTTATATTGACCAATCGGGTAATTAACCGGATAAATGAGCAATTAATTGCTATTAATTCACATGCTTATAACTATGTGTTCACATGTGTGTACTATTGATTCACATGATTTACTATTAGGGGAGTTGGTGCAAGATTGGTAATACTTGCATGACTAAGTTAAAAATGGAGGTATAGATGAAGGTACTATATTATAATTAATTTTGTCACATGTTTAGAACTATTGAGTCACATGATTTATTATTGATTCACATGATTTACTATTAGGGGAGGTGATGCAAGTTTGATAATACTTGTATGATTAAATTAAAAATGAAGGAAAAGATGAGGGTATTATACTGTAATATTTCGAGCTCCAAAATGTGCAGTTATGTAAACTATATTTTCCTATACATAGAAGCTCATTCCTTCATTATTTTTCACCAATTCACTAAGTCTCACAAGAGCAATTAGTATAGAGAAATTATAGAGAGAGAAGCTATAGAGAGAAAGAAGAAGCGAAGTATGCTACTTCACTATTCCAGTATCCAGTCTTCTTCTGAGGTAAGGGATATTATTATTATAGTAAGGGGTATTATTCTTTCGTATTCATGAAGAGAACTATTATTATTCCATTCTTTATTATTATGTTGGAATAACATGTCTATGCGAAGTATCGCATACATGGTGAAATTCTTTTGTTTATTCCATTCTTTATTATTCTATTGGAATAACCTGTCTATGTGGTCTATCGCATGCCTAGTGAATTATGTTGTTATTCCATTCTTTATTATTCTGTTGGAATATCCTGTCTATGCGGATTACGCATGACATGGTTCCATTCTTTATTATTCTGTTGGAATATCCTGTTTGTGCGGATTACGCATGTCTTGGTTCCATTCTTTATTATTCTGTTGGGAATAACCTGTTTGTGCAGTATATCGTATACATGGTGAATTCTTCTGTTATTCCATTCTTTATTATTATGTTGGAATAACTTATCTATGTGGATTACCGAATGCATGGTGAATGATCCTTTGTATTCATTCCTTATTAAATTGTGGAAATAATCTGTCTACGTGGATTACCACATGGCGGATGAAAATCAATTTGCAGTTTTGTATATTCTGTTATACTCATCTGAGATATCATTTCTTTTGTACTCGTCATGGAATATAATTTTCTTTGATATTTTTTTACGAGTTACTATTCACGAGTTATAATTCACTCAGTTACTATTCACTATAAAATTATTCATTCAGGTATTCGGGGTACTTTTCGTGCCAGAGTATTATTCACGAGTTACTATTCATGGGTTACTATTCACCTGATTACTATTCACTCTAGTATCATTCACTCGGGTATTCAGGACACTTTTCGTGTTGGGGTACTATTCCCAGGGTACTATTCCTGAAGTACTATTCACCCGAAAAATATATTTCTTTTCTGTCCAAAATATTTTCTGTACATGAATATTATTTTTGAATTTTAGTCCACAAATTAGTATCATGTTGACAATTTAGATATTTTTAAACTCTGGATAAATTTAAAGTCTTTAATATTTATCATTGATTTCGTTTGATTAATGTTTATATCATTGTCATCATCTTCATGCTTATATTGTGATGAAAGTCATCTTTGGCTTACGTGCATAGATGGACTGTTGATTATTGGTTTTACAGTTGTATATCTTTAGCTTACGTGCATAGATGGACTACTGATTATTGGTTTTATAGTTGTATATCTTTGGCTTACATGCAAAGATGGACATGTGTATGGCATGATCATAACCACTGGTGATAATAATGAATATCCTTGGCCCGTAGTGCATGGATAATTCGATGATGTGATTGGCAGGATCATGACCATTAGTTAACAGTTGAATGTCTTTGGCCGTAGTGCACTGACAAAAAATTGATTGGTATGATCATGACCATTAGTTTTATAGTTTAATATCTTTGGCCTGTAGTGCAAAGGTAGACAACTGATTGGTATGATTATTGTTATTACATTTGAATATATTTAGCCTTTGGGGTAAGGATATTGAGTAAACGTTCTATTAAGCCTTTGTGGCAAGAAGAAACTGTTGAGTTATATGATTATAAATATGAATTATGGATTTAACTATAATCTTTGGTGGTTTAGGTGAAGACAGGTGATGATAGTTCTTTTTGTCTTGGGTATAACAAAGAACTGTTGTTGAGTATTACAGGAATAAAATATTAATGATGGACTTTTAATCTATAAGAGATAGCAGACATTATGCTCTACTTGACTCTTCTAATGGATTGCTTATTCTGTTGCAGTTGTTGATCTAAAACTTGTTGTCTATTATATTCCATCAGTTGTTATACTGTTGAAGGCTAAGGATAATTTATTCTGCATTATCTTAGTCATAATAATTCTTACTGGGCTAGTTGAGCTCGCCCTTTTCTTTCAATGTTCTCTTCACGAAATGAGAATATAGCTGGGGCTGGTCGGGGAATGGATTGATGGTCCGATATGGTGGCTATAGTACTCCTCACTATTTTTATAAAATAATGTGATAATAATTGTAATGAAGACTCCATTGAGTGTGGATATTGTCTAGAAGGCAATATTCGTATTTAAACTCTCAGCTATGTTTTGTCGTATTTTGCACGACAATTGTATAATTAAGTTTGCAGTTGAGTTATGTACCATGTATCTGGCGACTCAAGATGGGTGATGTATACCATTTTTGGGGGCGTCATAGTTGGTATCAAAGCTTAGGGATATGATCCCTGACTAAGACGTGAGATTAGAACTTGGAGGGGAGAGACGGGTAATTCCTTCGCTAGTATAACCTACCTAAGTTTATTTGTTATTTAATTGGTCGGTCAGAGTATAGGGATAATATGTGGCATGACAATTAACCTTTGTTTTGAAGATGTATTCTAGAATGATATCTGAAAAATAGGAGATGAGCAATGAGAAAATTATGATATAGAGGAAATAACTGGGAAGGTATAATCCGAAAAGAAAGCAAGGTATTCTCATCTCTTCGAACTACCAGGTACGTAAATTTCGAGGGAGAAATTTCATAAGGAGGGGAGATTGTATGACCCCGAATTTAATGAAATGAAGGTATTCAATTTTCTTATAATTATTATGTTATTTAGTAAATGGTTAAATTGATAAAGGTTAAAGTTAAGGGTGATATTTGAAAATTTTGCAAAGTATGCAAGTTGTTATAAAATATATATTCGTTTGGTCGGGGAATATTCTTTTTGTCGGGAATATCCATACGACGTCACAATCATTGGTGGACCCCACAATGGAAGTATTGTCGTAGTTAGAAAATGACAGAATTATCTTTTTATAAAAATAATGGCGAGTGTTACCGTTAAAACTGTTGAACTACTCGGTAGTAAAAGTACAGTAATACGCGTGGTTGCATAGTAGCACACTGTATTGATTATTGATGCTTACGTAAGAAGTCACTCAGTTATAATATATTATTGCTACAGTAATTGTTGCATCATATCTCTTATATTATTGATTCAATTATTATCACAGTATCATCTGCATAATATGTTATATTATTAAATCAATAATTGAGAGGATAAAGTTATTCATATTATTATTTGCAATATTGACAATGTCTAGAAGTTCAGTTAAGGAGAGGTTTGGTCACCTAATTGCGCGCCAATAAGGAGAAATCCTTATCGAAAAGCCCCCTCTTTCCTGGGAATGACCTGGCTGTTAAATATTGTGAATTATAATATTAATGATGAATAAGTTCATGTTATTTAAAGATGAAATTGATAGTTCCATTGTGTTGAAATTATTAGTGTTAGTAGAAATCGACATTTATTTTGATAATAATTGATGTCTGGAGGTTATATTGACCAATCAGGTAATTAACCGGATAAATGAGCAATTGATTGCTATTAATTCACATGCTTATAACTATGTGTTCACATGTGTGTACTATTGATTCACATGATTTACTATTAGGGGAGTTGGTGCAAGATTGGTAATACTTGCATGACCAAGTTAAAAATGGAGGTATAGATGAATGTATTATATTATAATTAATTTTTTCACATGTTTTGAACTATTGAGTCACATGATTAACTATTGATTCACATGATTTACTATTAGGGGAGGTGGTGCAAGTTTGATAATACTTGCATAACTAAATTAAAAATGAAGGAATAGATGAGGGTATTATACTATAATATTTCGAGCCCCAAAATGTGCAATTATGAAAACTATATTTTTCTATAAATAGAAGCTCATTCCTTCATTATTTTTTACCAATTCACTAAGTCTCACAAGAGCAATTATTATAGAGAAATTATAGAGAGAGAAGCTATAGAGAGAAAGAAGAAGCGAAGTATGCTACTTCACTATTCCAGTATCCAGTCTTCTTCTGAGGTAAGTGATATTATTATTATAGTAAGAGATATTATTCTTTCGTATTCATGAAGAGAGCTATTGTTATTTAATTCTTTATTATTATGTTGGAATAACCTGTCTATGCGAAGTACCACATACATGGTGAAATTCTTCTGTTATTACATTCTTTATTATTCTGTTGGAATATCCTATCTGTGCGGATTACGTATGATCTGGTTCCATTCTTTATTATTCTGTTGGGAATAACCTGTCTGTGCGGTCTATCGCATGCATGGTGAATTCTTCTGTTATTCCATTCTTTATTATTCTATTGGAATAACCTGTCTATGTGGATTACCGGATGCATGGTGAATGATCGTTTGTACTCATTCCTTATTAAATTGTGGAAATGATCTGTCTACGTGGATTACCACATGGCGGGTGAAAATCCATTTGCAGTTTCGTATATTCTATTATACTCATCTGAGATATCTTTTCTTTCGTATTTGTCATGGAATATCATTTTCTTTGGTATTTTTTACGAGTTACTATTCACGGGTTACTATTAACCCAGTTACTATTCACTATGGTATTATTCACTCGGGTATTCGGGGTACTTTTCGTGCTAGAATACTATTCACGGGTTACTATTCACCCAATTACTATTCATTCTAGTATCATTCACTCGGGTATTCAAAACACTTTTCGTGTCGGGGTACTATTCACGGGGTACTATTCACTGGGTACTATTCCCAAAGTACTATTCACCCGAAAAATATATTTCTTTTCTATCCAAATTATTTTTCGTACATGAATATTATTCTTCAATTTTACTCCACAAAGTAGTATCATGTTGACAATTTGAATATTTTTAAACTCTGGATAAATTTAAAGTCTTTAATATTTATCCTTGATTTCGTTTGATTAAAATTTATATCATTATCATCATCCTCATGCTTATATTGTGATTAAAGTCATCTTTGGCTTACGTGCATAGATGGACTGTTGATTATTGATTTTATAGTTGTATATCTTTGGCTTACGTGCATATATGGACTGTTGATTATTGGTTTTATAGTTGTATATCTTTGGCTTACGTGCAAAAATGGACAGGTGTATGACATGATCATAACCATTGGCGATAATAACGAATATCCTTGGCCCTTAGTGCATGGATAATTCGATGATGTGATTGGCAGGATCATGACCATTAGTTAACAGTTTAATATCTTTGGCCGTAGTGCACTGACAGATAATTGATTGGTATGATCATGACCATTGGTTTTATAGTTGAATATCTTTGGCCCATAGTGCAAAGTTAGACAACTGATTGGTATGATCATTGTTATTACATTTGAATATCTTTAGCCTTTGGGGTAAGGATATTGAGTAAACGTTCTATTAAGCCTTTGTGGCAAGGAGAAACTGTTGAGTTATATGATTATAAATATGAATTATGGATTTAACTATAATCTTTGGTGGTTTAGGTGAAGACAGGTGATGATAGTTCTTTTTGGCTTAGGTATAACAAAGAACTGTTGTTGAGTATTACAGGAATGAAATATTAATGATGGACTTTTAATCTAGAAGAGATAGTAGACATTATGTTCTACTTGACTCTTCTAATGGATTGCTTATTTCGCTGCAGTTGTTGATCTAAAACTTGTTGTCTATTATATTCCATCAGTTTTTATACTGTTGAAGGCTAAGGATAATTTATTCTGCATTATCTTAGTCATAATAATTCTTACTAGGCTAGTTGAGCTCAACCTTTTCTTTCAATGTTCTCTTCAGGAAATGAGAATCTAGTTGGTGCTGGTCGGGGAATGGATTCACGGTTCGAGATGGTGGCTATAGTAGTCCTCACTATTTTTATAAAATAGTGTGATAATAATTGTAATGAGGACTCCATTGAGTGTGGATATTGTCTACAAGGCAATATTCGTGTTTAAACTCTCAGCTATGTTTTGTCGTATTTTGCACGATAATTGTATAATTAAGTTTGTAGTTGAGTTATATACCATGTATCTGGCGACTCATGATGGGTGATGTATACCTGTTTTGGGGGCGTCACAGTTAATATTTCATTCCTGTAATACTCAACAACAGTTCTTTGTTATACCCAAGACAAAAAGAACTATCATCACCTGTCTTCACCTGAACCACCAAAGATTATAGTTAAATCCACAATTCATATTTATAATCATGTAAATCAACAGTTTCTCCTTGCCACAAAGACTTAATAGAACATTTACTCAATATCCTTACCCCAAAGGCTAAATATATTCAAATGTAATAACAATGATCATACCAATCAATTTTCTACCTTTGCAATACGGGCCAAAGATATTCAACTATAAAATCAATGGTCATGATCATACCAATCAATTGTCTGTCAGTGCAATACGGCCAAAGACATTCAACTGTTAACTAATGGTCATGATCCTGCAAATCTCATCATTGAATTATCCATGCACTACGGGCCAAGGATATTCGTTATTATCACCAGTGGTTATGATCATGTCATACACCTGTCCATTTTTGCACGTAAGCCAAAGATATAGAACTATAAAACCAATAATCAACAATCCATCTTTGCACGTAAGCCAAAGATATACAAATGTAAAACCAATATCCATCTTTGCATGTAAGCCAAAGATATGCAAATGTAAAATCAATAATCAACAGTCCGTCAATGCACGTAAGCAGAAAATATACAACTGTAAAATTAATAATCAACAGTTCATATATGCACGTAAGCCAAAGATGACTTTCATCACAATATAAGCATGAGGAGATGACAATGATATAAGCATTAATCAAACGAAATCAAGGATAAATATTAAAGACTTTAAATTTATCTAGAGTTTAAAAATATCCAAATTGTCAACATGATACTACTTTGTGGAGTTAAATTCAAGAATAATATTCACGTACCAAAAATAATTTGGACAGAAAAGAAATATATTTTTCTGGTAAATAGTACCCTGTGAATAGTAACTCATGAATAGTAACTCGTTAATAGTAATTCATAAATAGTAACTCATAAATAGTGCTCTGTATTCGTACATAGTACCGTATACATAAATAATGTCATATACGAAAATAGTGCCATATACATGAATAGTGCTGTATACGTGAATAGTAACCCCGTCATAAAAAAATGAAGTTTCACAATAAAATCCATATCAATTTTTATAACACCTTAATCCAAATGTTATAAATTACTTAATAATCTCATAATCTAATATTATTAATATTACCACAATATTTTAATCATTTCTTAAACTTATAAACAATTTATTTCAATTATTTACACTTTACTAGTTAATGCATTTAATCATCCTTAAAAGCCAAACTCATAAGATTTCATCACCAGTAACCAAAACTCTCATAAAAAATCTGCATATACCTTATATAGGATTCTCAAGCCATAAAATCCTATTTTCTAATTTTCTTACTTCACATAACATATTTAATTTATTTACTCATAACTAGTCTATTTTCATAAAAAAATACCAAATCAGTATAAACAAATTTCCATTTCTGGGATTTAGCAGAATATAGTCTCATATTGAACATATATTTTTCTCAGAATTTTTAAAATTCATTAACTATTTTTCATATGGCTAAAATTACTGAATATTTAGACATTTATCAAAAACTGTACTTTTCTCCAAAAATTCCGAAATTTCCAGGGTATACTGCTGTTATATAGATGTACTCCCAATAAAAATTTCACAAATTTTGGAGTTAACCACAAGGAGTTATAAGGGTTTACTTTTAAAATAGTCTTTTCCCATAAAATTCATAACTCCTAATCTATACATCCAGAAATTGACATTTTTGGACACAATCTAGAAAACTCATCAAATTATCATTTCAAATTTTTTCTAAATTTTTGAGGGTCGGGAAAATTATGAAACTGCCCCTGGCAGAAACCCCTTACTTACAACGGTTGAACGAAAATAATATTACTTACGAATATTGAACGGAAATAATATTCCTTAAGAATATTAAACGAACATAATGAATATTGAAATATAATAATATTCATACGAATACGAAAAATAATATCTCTTCAGAATAAAAAAAAATAACCCTTACCTTCAAAGAAGACTGGATACAGGAGTAGTGAAGTAACAAACTACTCTTCTTTGTTCTTTGTATAGCTTCTCTCTCTATAGCTTCTATCTCTGTAATTGCTCTTGTGAGACTTAGTGAATTGGTGAGAAATGAAAGAAGAATGATCTTCTATTTATAGGAAAATATATTTTCAATAATTGCATATTTTGGGGCTCGAAATATTACAGTATAATAACTTCCTCTTTTTTTTCATTTTTAATTTAGTCCTGCACCACTTCCCATAATAGTAAATCATGTGAATTAATAGTAAATCATGTGACTCAATAGTTCTAAACATGTGAAAAAAATTAATTATAGTATAATACCTTCATCTATACCTCCATTTTTAATTTAGTCATTCAAGTATTATAAATCTTGCACCAACTCCCCTAATAGTAAATCTTGTGAATCAATAGTACACACATGTGAACACATAGTTATAAGCATGTGAATTAATAGCAATTAATTGCTCATTTATCTGATTAATTACCTGATTGGTCAATATAACTTCTAGACATCAATTATTATCGAAATAAATGTCGATTTCCACTAACACTAATAATCCCAACACAATGGAACTATTAATTTCATCTTTAATCAACACGAACTTATTCACCATTAATAATATAACTCACAATATTTAACAACCAGGTCGTTCCCAGTAAAGAGGGGGCTTTCCAATAAGGATTTCTCTTTATTGACGCGCAATTAGGTGACCAAACCTCTCTTTGACAGAATTTCTAAACATTTTCAATATTGCAAATAATAATATGAATAACTTTGTTGTCTCAATTATTGATTTAATAATATAACATATTATGCAGATGATATTGTGACAACAATTGAATCAATAATATGAGAGATATGATGCAACAATTACTGTAGCAATAATTGAGTATAACTGAGTGAATTCTCACATAAGCATCAATAATGAATACCGTGTGCTACTATACAATCACGCGTATTACTGTATTTTTACCACCGATTATTTTATGACAACTTACGTATTTTGAAAAATTTTCACATATCATCCTTAACTTTAATCTTTTATCAATTTAACCATTTACTAAATAGAATAATTATAAGAAAATTAAATACTTTCATTTCATAAAATTCGGGGTCTCACAATCTCCTCTGCTTATGAAATTTGGCCCTCAAAATTTATATACCTCGTAGTTTGAATAAATGAGAATATCTTGTTTTCTTTCCGGATTGTACATTTCCGGTTATTTCCTCTGTATTATGATTTTCCCATTTCTCATCTCATATATTTCAGATTTTTCAAAATAAGGGTTAATTGACATACCACATAATACCCCTATATTCTGACCGACCAATTAAATACGAAATAAACTTAGGTAGGTCATACTAGCGAAGGAATTTCCCGTCTCTCCCCTCCTAGTTGTTGTCTCACATCTCAGCCAGGGATCATATCCCTAAGCTTTGATACCAACTGTTGACGCCCCCAAAATAGGTATACATCACCCATCTTGAGTCGCTAAATACATGGTACATAAATCAAATACAAACTTAATTATACAACTGTCGGGTAATATACGACAAAATATAGCTGAGAGTTTAAACAAGAATATTGCCTTCTAGAAAAATATCCATTCTCAATGGAGTCCTCATTATATTTATTGTCACACTATTTTATAGAATAGTGAGGACTACTAAAACAACCATCTGGATCATCAATCCGTTCCCTGACTTGTCCCAACTATATTCTCATTTCCTGAAGAGAACAGTGAATGAAAGGGTTAGCTCAACTAATTAATGCATTTAATCATCCTAAAAATTCAAACTCATAAGATTTTATCACCAATAACCAAAACTCTCATAAAAAATCTGCATATACTTTATATAGGATTCTCAAGCCATAAAATCTTATTTTCTAATTTTCTTACATCACATAACAGATTTAACTCATTTACTCATAACTAGTCTATTTTCATGAAAAATACCAAATCAGTAAAAACAAATTTTTATTTCTGGGATTTAGTAGAATATAGTCCCTTATTGAACATATATTTTTCTCAGAATTTTTAAAATTCATTAACTATTTTTTATATGGCTAAAATTACTGAATATTTAGACATTTATCAAAAACTGTACTTTTCTCCAAAAATTCCGAAATTTACAGGGTATACTGCTGTTATATAGATGTACTCCCAATAAAAATTTCATAAATTTTGGTGTTAACCACAAGGAGTTATAAGGGTTTACTTTTAAAATAGTCTTTTTCCATAAAATTTATAACTCACAATCTATACATCCAAAAATTGACATTTTTGGACACAATCTAGAAAACTCATCAACTTATCATTTCAATTTTTTTTTCAAAATTTTTGAGGGTCGGAAAAATTATGAAACTGCCCCTGGCAGAAACCCCTTACTTACAACGGTTGAACGGAAATAATATTCCTTAAGAATATTAAACGAACATAATGAATATTGAAATATAATAATATTCATACGAATACGAAAAATAATATCTCTTCAGAATATAAAAAAAATAACCCTTACCTCTGAAGAAGACTGGATACTGGAATAGTGAAGTAGCAGACTACTCTTCTTCGTTCTCTGTATAGCTTCTCTATCTATAGCTTTTATCTCTGTAATTGCTCTTGTGAGACTTAGTGAATTGGTGAGAAATGAAAGAAGAATGATCTTCTATTTATAGGAAAATATATTTTCAATAATTGCATATTTTGGGGCTCGAAATATTACAGTATAATAACTTCCTCTTTTTTTTTTCATTTTTAATTTAGTTCTGCACCACTTCCCCTAATAGTAAATCATGTGAATTAATAGTAAATCATGTGACTCAATAGTTCTAAACATGTGAAAAAAATTAATTATAGTATAGTACCTTCATCTATACCTCCATTTTTAATTTAGTCATGCAAGTATTATCAATCTTGCACCAACTTCCCTAATAGTAAATCTTGTGAATCAATAGTACACACATGTGAACACATAGTTATAAACATGTGAATTAATAGCAATTAATTGCTCATTTATCCGATTAATTACCCGATTGGTCAATATAACTTCCAGACATCAATTATTATCGAAATAAATGTCGATTTTCACTGACACTAATAATCCCAACACAATGAAACTATCAATTTCATCTTTAATCAACACGAACTTATTCATCATTAATATTATAACTCATAATATTTAACAACCAGGTCGTTCCCAGTAAAGAGGGTGCTTTTCAATAAGGATTTCTCCTTATTGACGCGCAATTAGGTGACGAAATCTCTCCTTGACAGAACTTCTAAACATTGTCAATATTGAAAATAATAATATGAATAACTTTGTCGTCTCAATTATTGATTTAATAATATAACATATTATGCAGATGATATTGTGACAACAATTGAATCAATAATATGAGAGATATGATGCAACAATTACTGTAGAAATAATTGAGTGAATTCTCACGTAAGCACCAATAATCAATACCGTGTGCTACTATGCAATCACGCATATTACTGTACTTTTACCGCCGATTATTTTATGACAACTTACGTATTTTGAAAAATTTTCACATATCATCCTTAACTTTAACCTTTTATCAATTTAACCATTTACTAAATAGAATAATTATAAAAAAATTAAATACTTTCATTTCATAAAATTCGGGGTCTCACAATCTCCTCTGCTTATGAAATTTGGCCCTCAAAATTTATGTACCTCGTAGTTTGAATAGAGGAGAATACCTTGCTTTCTTTTCGGATTGTACATTTCTGGTTATTTCCTCTCTATTATGATTTTCCCATTTTTCATCTCATATATTTCAGATTTTTCAAAATAAGGGTTAATTGACATACCACATAATACCCCTATATTCTGACCGACCAATTAAATACGAAATAAACTTAGGTTGGTCATACTAGCGAAGGAAATTCCTGTCTCTCCCCTCCTAGTTCTTGTCTCACATCTCAGCTAGGGATCATATCCCTAAGCTTTGATACCAACTGTTGACGCCCCCAAAATAGGTATACATCACCCATCTTGAGTCGCTAAATACATGGTACATAAATCAAATACAAACTTAATTATACAGCTGTCGGGTAATATACGACAAAACATAGCTGAGAGTTTAAACAAGAATATTGTCTTCTAGACAATATCCACTCTCAATGGAGTCCTCATTATATTTATTGTCACACTATTTTATAGAATAGTGAGGACTACTAAAACAACCATCTGGATCATCAATCCGTTCCCTGACTTGTCCCAACTATATTCTCATTTCCTGAAGAGAACAGTGAAAGAAAGGGTGAGCTCAACTAGCCTAGTAAAAAATATTATGACTAAGATAATGCATAATAAATTATCATTAGCCTTCAACAGTGTTAAACTGATAAAATACAATAAACATCAAGTTTAACTACAGCGGAATAAGAAATTCATTAGAAGAGTTAACTAGAACATAATGTCTACTATCTATTCTAGATTAAAAGTCCATCGTTAATATTTCATTCATGTAACACTCAACAACAGTTCTTTGTTATACCCAAGACAAAAAGAACTATCATCACCTGAACCACCAAAGATTATAGTTAAATCCATAATTCATATTTATAATCATGTAAACCAACAATTTCTCCTTGCCACAAAGGCTTAATAGAACGTTTACTCAATGTCCTTACTCCAAAGGCTAAAGATATTCAAATGTAGTAACAATGATCATACCAATCAGTTGTCTAACTTTGCACTACGGGCCAAAGATATTCAACTATAAAACCAATGGTCATGATCATACCAATCAATTGTCTGTCAGTGCACTATGGCCAAAGACATTCAACTGTTAACTAATGGTTATGATCTTGCCAATCACATCATCGAATTATCCATGCATTACGGGCCAAGGATATTCGTTATTATCACCAGTGGTTATGATCATGTCATACACCTGTCCATCTTTGCACGTAAGCCAAAGATATAGAACTATAAAACCAATAATCAACAGTCCATCTTTGCATGTAAGCCAAATATATACAAATATAAAACCAATAATCAACAGTCCATCTATGCACGTAAGCCAAAAATATACAACTGTAAAACCAATAATCAACAGTCCATATATGCACGTAAGCCAAAGATGACTTTCTGTTGGGTAAAATCTATATACGCACAACACGGAAGTATACGTTGTCAACACGTAATAAAGTGATAAGTTGAGTATCGTTCCCACGAGGAATTATTAATACAAATTACCAAGTACTAACCCTTAATCAAACTAATTTTATTTAAACAATCAATTTAATGTTATAAAGTAAATTACTTAATTAAACTAATTCTAATTACCACTAGTTACAAATTAGATTATGGAGATTTATGATCACAACTTCATTTATTGCTTCATTTAAGTTAACACACTTCTCATCAATTATTCCCTATCCCGAATTGTTAATCAAGAACATGAAAGTAGTATTAACCACCTCTCGATGCACTAATACCGTATTAACGTCAATCCATAATTAAGATAGAAATCCGTTAAACACCTTAATCAACTAACCCACTATATGTCTATGTGAATTACAATTGAAGAAGGTTGAAGAATAAGTTCTCTATCCGATTACATGCGGTGTCAAGCATATCTCTACCTTAACACTCATCAAGATTAAACTATTCACATAATCCTAAACACATGCTATCACGATCAGATCTAAATCTATACTTCATCTCTCGAGTTCATATAGATTATCATGGTAATTGATGGCCAATCAATTGAACAATTAAGTCCAAACCACAATAGACAATTCTCACGATAGAACATAATAATTGATAGCGAAGCATATTAAAATAAACTACACAATAAGATCCATTATAATCTAAAACAAAGAATTAATTCATGATTATTGAATTAAAACTAAGAATCCACAATTGAATACACATTAAAAGACAAAGATAGGAGAAGATAGAATCTATTGTCTATAGATTTGACGCTCCCTCTTTGCTCCTACTTTGAATCTTCAATGGTCTCCAATTTGTTTCAATCTCTAAAACTCATAATAACTAGGTTTTTTCCCAATATACTCTAATCTAATATAATAGAATTCTTCCAAAAAACTTCTCTAATCCTTGTTAATCTCCTCCTTTTATAAGCCTCCTTATATGTATTTAAGTCCTCTTGGAAGTCCTTGAATCAAACAACTCGAAACAATCCTTATCGGACTCAAATTCGGACAAAAACTACTCATTCTGTGCATAGGCAAGCCCCGACTTGCCTTTTCCCTTGTAAAAATCCAGCACCGGCTTGATAGTGGCCTGCTATTCCATCCAGACCCCCAGTCCTAGCTGGATCCTAAGGCACAAAAGATCCAGCCCCGGCTTGGGGGTATCCTGCCAATCACTTTTCTTGCTAGAACCTCCTCTGCTAAAACTGCCATAACTTTTAAATAGGGAGGAGTTACGAGGCTCGCGACCTATCAAATAAAAGCTATCGACGAGATCTACAACTTTTATTCTTTGCGTTTTGAGAAATAACGAACGAATGAAGTTCAAAAATGGAGTAGAATTGACTGCTATGCAAATGGCCACCCAAAACAATGAAGTTCAACGACGTCCGTTGGTAGAAATGTCATAACTCTTTCATCCGAACTCCGATTAGAATGATTCAAGATTTTACAAAAAGCTAAGAAGAAGCTCTACAATATAGTCCAAGTTCCAAGCCAAGAACATGAAATGAACATGAAAGTCCAAATGATATCCAGATTGCTTTTCTTTGCATTTTCCGTACTTTTCCTTACCAATAGTCGCTCACACCGCTTCCAAATGTATAACCTATAAAATGGAAAGAAAATGCATTAAAAGTAACTAAGAAACACGAGATTAAGTAAATAATTCAAGTAATAGATCCCGGATAAGTAGGTATAAAACTGACTTATCAATTTCATCACAATATAAGCATGAGGATGATGACAATGATATAAGTATTAATCAAACGAAATAAAGTATAAATATTAAAGACATTAAATTTATCTAGAGTTTAAAATTATACAAATCGTCAACATGATACTACTTTGTGGAGTAAAATTCAAGAATAATATTCACGTACCAAAAATAATTTGGAAAGAAAAGAAATATATTTTTCTGGTAAATAGTACCCTGTAAACAGTAACTCGTGAATAGTAACTCATGAATAGTAACTCATGAATAGTAACTCATGAATAGTAATTCATAAATAGTAACTCGTAAATATTACTCTGTATTCGTACATAGTACCGTATACATAAATAATGTCATATACACAAATAGTGTCATATACATGAATAGTGCCGTATACGTGAATAGTAACCCCGTCACAAAAAAAATAAAGTTTCACAATAAAATCCATATCAGTGTTTATAACACCTTAATCCAAATGTTATAAATTACTTAATAATCTCATAATCTAATATTATTAATATTACCATAATATTTTAATCATTTCTTAAACTTATAAACAATTTATTTCAATTATTTACACTTTACTAATTAATGCATTTAATCATCCTAAAAAGCCAAACTCAAAAGATTTCATCACCAAAAACCAAAACTCTCATCAAAAATCTTCATATACCTTATATAGGATTCTCAAGCCATAAAAATCCTATTTTCCAATTTTCTTACTTCACATAACATATTTAATTCATTTACTAATAACTATTCTATTTTCATGAAAAATACCAAATCAGTACAAACAAATTTTCATTTCTGGGATTTAGCAGAATATAGTCCCATATTGAACATATATTTTTCTCAGAATTTTTAAAATTCATTTACTAATTTTCATATGGCTAAAACTGCCGAATATTTACTTTTTTCCAAAAATTTCAAAATTTACAAGGTATACTGCTATTATATAGATGTACTCCCAATAAAAATTTCATCAATTTTGGAGTTAACCACAAGGAGTTATAAGGGTTTACTTTTAAAATAGAATTTTTTCATAAAATTCATAACTCCTAACCTATACATCCAAAAATCACCATTTTTGGACACAATCTAGAAAACTCATCAAATTATCATTTTAATTTTTTTCAGAATTTTTGAGGGTTGGAAAAATTATGAAACTGCCCCTGACAGAAACCACTTATTTACAACGGTTGAACGAAAATAATATTCCTTACGAATATTGAACGAAAATAATATTCCTTACGAATATTAAACGAATATAATGAATATTGAACTATAATAATATTCATACGAATACAATAAATAACATCTTTTCAGAATATATAAAAAATTACCCTTACCTCCGAAGAAGACTGGATACTAGAGTAGTGAAGTAGCAGACTACTCTCATTCTTTCTCTCTATAACTTCTCTCTCTATAATTTCTATCTCTATAATTGCTCTTGTGAGACTTAGTGAATTGGTGAGAAATGAAGGAAGAATGAGCTTCTATTTATAGAAAAATATAGTTTCAATAATTGCACATTTTGGGGCTCAAAATATTACAGTATAATACCTTCCTATTTTTTTATTTTTAATTTAGTCTTGCAAGTATTATCAAACTTGTACCACCTCCCCTAATAGTAAATCATGTGACTCAATAGTTCTAAACATGTGAAAAAATTAATTATAGTATAGTACCTTCATCTATACCTCCATTTTTAATTTAGTCATGCAAGTATTATCAATCTTGCACCAACTCCCCTAATAGTAAAACTTGTGAATCAATAGTATACACATGTGAACACATAGTTATAAGCATTTGAATTAATAGCAATTAATTGCTCATTTATCAGATTAATTACCCGATTGGTCAATATAACTTCCAGACATCAATTATTTTCGACATAAATGTCGATTTCCACTAACACTAATAATCCTAACATAATGGAACTATTAATTTCATCTTTAATCAACACGAACTTATTCATCATTAATATTATAACTCACAATATTTAACAACCAGGTCGTTCCTAGGAAAGAGGGGGCTTCCAATAAGGATTTCTCCTTATTGACGCGCAATTAAGTGCCCAAACCTCTCCTTGACAGAACTTCTAGACATTGTCAATATTGCAAATAATAATATGAATAACTTTGTCATCTCAATTATTGATTTAATAATATAACATATTATGCAGATGATACTGTGACAACAATTGAGTCAATAATATGAGAGATATGATGCAACAATTACTGTAGTAATAATTAAGTATAACTGAGTGAATTCTCACGTAAGCATCAATAATCAATACCGTGTGCTACTATGCAACCACGCGTATTACTGTATTTTTACCACCGATTATTTTATGACAACTTACTTTGAAATTTTTTTACATATCACCCTTAACTTTAACTTTTTATCAATTTAACCATTTATTAAATAGAATAATTATAAGAAAATTGAATACTTTCATTTCATAAAATTCGGGGTCTCACATTATGAGTGTGCTCAAGTTCAGGAGGTAACGCTACCTCGTACACCACTTCACCGACTCGCCTCAGAATCTCGAAAGGTCCTACGAACCTAGGGCTCAACTTGCCCTTCTTCCCAAAATGGATCTTCCCTTTCCAGGGAGATACTTTCAGAAAAGCATAGCTTCCTACTTCAAAATCTCTCTTCTTACGATGTAAGTCCGCATACTTCTTCTGGCGATCCTGAGCTGCTACTAATCGTGCTCTTATCACTTTGATGATTTCTACCATCTTTTGTACCAATTCTGGTCCCAAAAGTCGACGTTCTCCAACTTCGTCCCAACATAAGGGCGTTCTACATTTCCTCCCATACAGCTTCGTACAGTGGCATTCCAATACTGGAGTGATAACTAATATTGTTATATGCGAACTCTAATATTGTAAGGTGATCCTCCCAACTACCCTTGAAGTCCATCACATAAGCTTAGAGCATGTCTTCAAGTGTTTGAATTGTTATCTTGCTTTGCCCATCGATTGGGGGATGATACGCAGTACTCATTCGTAGTTGTGTCCCCATTCTTACTTGAAGACTTTTCTAGAAATTTGACGTGAATCACGGATCTCTATCTGATACGATAGATATTGACACACCATGCCTTGCGATAATTTCCTTAACATACAATTTGGCTAACTAGTCCAAACTATAATTAATCTTAATTGGTAAAAAGTGAGATGACTTAGTAAGACGATCTACTATCACCCATATGGCGTCATGCCCTTTCTGCTTTGCTGGAAGCCCCACCACAAAGTCCATTGTGATGTGCTCCCATTTCCATTCTGGAATTTCTAATGGTTGTAATAACCCGCTTAGTCGTTGGTGCTCTGCCTTGACCCTCTGACAAGTTAGACATCTACTTACACATTTTGCAACCTCTCTCTTTATGTTTGGCCACCAGAAGTGGTGACGCAAATCTTGTTACATCTTCGTGCTTCCTAGGTGTATCGAATATCTCGTACTGTGCGCTTCTTGCAAAATCTCTTCTTTCAGTTCTGGTACTAATGGTACCCAAATTTGTCCTTCAAATCTTAGCAGTCCAGTGCTATCAATCTTAAATTTCAACTCATCACCTTCAGTCAATCGCTTCTTGCTGTTATTGAAATCTTCATTCTTTTCTTGTGCTTCTTTAACCTTATCCAATAGAGTCGGACTCGCTGTTACTGTAAATAATTATTCGTTGATCTCCATCGGATACTTAATCTCCAAGTCTAGTCATTTGAAATCTTTCACCAATTCATCTTGAATGGTCAACCTCAATAACTTCTCTCTGCCTTTTCTGCTTAAGGCATCTGCTACTACATTTGCTTTGCCTGGATGGTATAGAATCTCACAATCATAATCTTTGATTAATTCTAGCCATTGGTGCTGCCTCATGTTTAACTCTCCCTGCGTGAAGATATACTTCAGACTCTTGTGGTCCGTATATATCTCCACACTTCTCGCCATACAAATAATGCCTCCAAATCTTCAAGGCAAAAACTACCGCTGCTAGCTCTAGATCATGAGTCGGATATCCCTTCTCATAATCTTCTAGCTGACGTGAGGTGTACGCAATGACCCTGGCGTGTTGCATCAGTACACATCCAAGACCCTTGTGTGATGCATCACTATACACTACAAACCCTCCCGTGTTGTTCGGTAAGGCCAACACAGGTACTTGACTAAGCCTCTTTTTCAATTAGAGGAAATTTTCTTCACACTTCTCCGTCCAAATGAACTTAACTGTCTCTCTAGTAAAATTGGTCAACGGTGATGCTAATTTCAAAAAATCCTGAATAAATCTTCGATAGTATCCCGCCAATCCTAAGAAACTCCTGATTTCTGTCGGCGTCTTTGGCTGCTCCCAATTGATAACCGCTTCTACCTTTGTTGGATCCACCTAAACACCATCCTTGTCTATAACGTGCCCTAAAAACTGCACTCTCTGCAACCAAAACTCACATTTGGTGAATTTTACATACAGCTTCTCCCTCCTTAATGTCTCCAACACTATCCGAAGATGCTCGACGTGTTCTTCCTCCGTTTCTGAATACACTAGAATGTCATCGATGAATACGACAACCAACTTATCCAAATACTATTTGAACATTCTGTTCATTAAATCCATAAATGTTGTTGGCGCGTTCATCAAACCAAATTACATTACCAGAAACTCAAAGTGTCCATACCAAGTTCTGAATGCCATCTTTGGAATATCCTCTAGCCTCATTTTTAGTTGGTGATAACCGGTCCTTAAGTCAATCTTTGAAAAGTACTTTGCCCCCTTTGATTGATCAAATAAATCGTCTATCTTGGGCAACGGGTACTTATTCTTAATGGTGACCTTGTTCAACTCTCGGTAGTCGATACAAAGTCTTAACGACCCATCTTTCTTCTTTACGAATAAGACTGGTGCTCCCCACGGTGATATGCTCGGTCGAATGTATCCCTTATCTAACAACTCTTGTAATTGAGCCATCAGTTCTTTCATCTCTACCGGTGCCATACGATACGGTGCTTTGTATACTGGTGTTGTCCCTGGTGTCAAATCAATGACAAACTCAATCTTTCTATCCGGTGGCAATCTCGAAATCTCGTTTGGGAAGACATCAAAGAAATCCCTTACAATATGTATTTGACTAAGTTCACCCTCAACTCGTCGAGTATCAACCGCATGAGCCAAATAACCTATACAACCCTTCCTAAGCAATCTCTGCGCTTTCACTATCGTTAGACAATGAGATTTTCTCGGCGATTTAATACCATAAAATACCACCTTCGACTTATTCAGAGTCTTAAGATGTACACACTTCTTCTTACAATCTATTACTGCTCCGTGAACTGATAACCAATCCATTCCAAGGATTACATCGAACTCCCCCAAACGAATCGGTATCAAATCCACTTTGAGCTTAAATCCTTGCAAGGGATTTCGAACGCATTCGCTTTATCTGCAATATTTTATCATGATATAGCAAGGGTGAGCATGAAAGTTGCCCAACAAGTTTATATACAATAACATAACAATATATCATGATTGAAGAGTATGAATAATTGGTTGGCTATAATTCAACAATATGATTTGTGAACTAGCAGGAACAAAATTTTGACTGAACAAGTATTTTACATGAACAAACATTTCTGAATCAACTGGTAATGAAGGTGATCAGCCTTTCATACCTGACTTATACATGCAAGATGTACAGATTGCAATTTTCGTGGCAATCAACAATGATTAACCATAAGCTTGAAGAAAACTACTCTTATTAGAGTTAAGTATAAGAAAACTTTCCTGAACTGTTGATTACTGCACGCAATTAATAACGCTTTACCCGAAGACCTAATATTAATAATATAAATCTCCAATAATTAGAATAATTTCATCACAGTAATATACTGTTATATTTATACACATAATAACCTAAACACATTAACACATAACCCTATCAGTCTCTACAACACATAAGACTTAGTATCAGGTCTAACTATTTCAGTCTGACTTGAAACCGACACAATTCTATCATCCCGACGGTCTAGACAGACAAAAATCGAGTTTAAGTTCAATTAAACTCTGACTTAATACTTAACAATATCACAGATAATTTCTAACCAGAAAAAACATTTTTCCTAGGCTCGTAATAATTTTCAGATAATTATTACCATTTATCAACATTTTTCAATCATTAATACCGTATTTAAATGAATTAAATACCACTTAATACCTTAATCATTAATATTTATTTAATATAAAATATTAATAAAAATCATTACATAATATTATAATATCACAAAATATTTTTAATACCTTAAAATCATAATTATATGATTTTTTAAACACTTAATTCCATTATCCGTTAATTAATATTAATATTAAAATATTAATATTTTCATGCCAAAATATCAAAAGTTATATTTTATAACTTAAAATATTTTTCTAACACTTAAATCATTTTTATATGATTTATAAAGCATTAATTCCATTTTTCCTTAATTTATTTAATATATCTATTAAATAAACTAATTATCATTAATATTGATTAATTAAAGAATTTCATCACAAAATATCAAAAGTTATCAAAAATAACTTAAAATATTTTCTTATACCATAATATTATTTTTCATGATTTTTTATGAATTAAAAACTATTTTTAAATAATTTATTTAATATTATAATTAAATAAATAAAGACCATTTATATTCCAAAAATAATAAATATTTTCGAAATATACTCAAAATAGTTAAAAACTATTTTTCAGACTTTAAAATAATTTTTCATAATTTATTTTGTATTTTTAATAATTAAAAACCATTTTTTTCTAATTTTAAATTATTTTCCAGAATATTAATAAATAAACCGTCGCTAAAGGCCTATAGCGACACTTTCTGTCGCCATAGGTGTTCTTGAGTGTTCTTGACAGATTTCGGGTTGCTTGGTTTGACCGGAATTTAAACTATGTTCTGATCGATTTCTGGGTCTTCTAAAGTGCTAATATTGTAGTATAAATGTAATAATACAATTTTGAACAAGTTTTATAACCATAACATCACTAACCGGCAAGATCTAAGCCTGCAAACTTTCTGACAACGTGTTCTTCATTTTCTGGGTTTTCCAGAAAATGAAGAACAGTCGAGGTTAATAGCTTTCGATCCTTATATCTTGAGTTCTGAGTTTAGTTTGGGTGATCTGTAAGTTCTAACGTGTAGTCCGTATGTCAAGGTACAACAAACAATCATCAGATCAACTTAAAACAACAGATCCAAGCTATTACGTCCGGTCAAACTACATGTCAGGAGCTGTTCTTCACGATTTCTGGGTTTTCCAAATTTCGTCAAGAACAGTTGGTCAATGGTACTTTGACCATAATTTCCAGCCATTTCAGTTACGATCTAGGTGATCTAAAGGCTTTAATGTGTAGTCTACATACCAGACTACAACTAATCAACAACAAATTGGCCTAACTGCTAACACACAGCAAGATCAAAGGCTCGAAATAACTTGTCAGACGTCTGGGTAATTCTGGGTTTTTCCAGAAACCAGTTTTTCGTGATCGGTCAACGGTCTTTGACCGCTTGTATCTTTCAATCTAGACATGATCTATACCTGATTCAAGTTCTAGATTATAGTTCTTACAACATAATACAAGTATAAACTCTTACATAGCAAAAACAATTAACAAACAATGATCTATGAGCCCTGACATATGGTTGTCAGGCCATATTTTTCAACATTTCCAGATTTCATAAATTGCTAGATTCGAGCATCTGGATGTTATGGATCCATGATCCATCAACCCAGATCTCTAATTGACACCCTATTACACATATTTAACCAACAAATAACAACATTTAACATAAGATCATGAGATTTTCGAAATTAGGATTTATACCACTTTCATGCTTGATTTCTGATTTCTGCCTTCCTGATCTGTTATTGGCTTGCTGATTCTTGATTATAGATCATCTTATCTCACTCTCTCACTCAAAATTTCGAATTTCTAGAGAGAGGAGAGTTTGGGAGAAATGAAATAAAGTGACCCCCTTTCTCTCTCTTAATTTATTTATATTATGCTTTGATTCATTGCATGTGGCTTGCTTGGAGGCTGAGTTGCTGAGATTTGTCAAATGCTAGCTAGGGCTAGGGCTAGGGCTAGGGTTGCTCAACAACCCAAAGATTTGGCCAAGATTGCAAGTTACTTAATTTAATACACTAAAGGGCATATTAGACATTTCCATAATTTTCTAGAATTTGTATTTTGATGAAACCCTTAATCTTTAGGGTTTGGACATTTTAAGGTTTTACCATTTAGGGTTTAGATTTTAATCCATAAATATTTAGCAATTTGGATTTTAAAAATTTCCAAATTTAGATTTCCACAAATAGAAATTAATATTTCTAATTTATAATTAGAATTTTCTAATTATATAAATTTTCTTAATCATAATCCCATTCTTGCTAATTAGGATTAGTATTTCCTAATTAAAATCTCTAATTACACAATTAGGGTCAAAATAATCATTAGGGTTTATAAACCGCTAATTAGGGTTTCTGATAGAAAAATTAATTTTCTAATTTAGAAATTTAATCTCGTAATTAGATTAGAGTTTCTAATTACTCATAAATTGATATAATTAGGATTAGGGTTTCCTAATTAACATTGCTAATTTTAGCAATAAAATCCACAATTGAGCGTTAGGGTTTCTGACGGAACAATTAGGGTTCCAAAAATTGGAAATTAGGGTTTGCTAATTAATTAACTTTTTACCCTAATTAATACTTAATTAAGACCATATAAGCCTTATAATTCTCCGTTATATTCCCAGATTAGGGTTTCATTTTAACAGAATCTGAAACTAGGGTTTCCAGAACCTATTTCAAGGGTTTCTTGTTAAACGCCAGGATTTTCTAACCGAACATTGTCGTTCTTAATATATAATTAGGGTTTATCATAGATATAATTTATCTGATCAACCCATGACCCTTAACCATATTCTGAACACATCATTAACCATAATCACAGAGCATATTTTCGTAAATTCTTAATCCTGAATAATTCACTAATATCCTTTTCCGAATTTTGAAATTCTTAAAATTCAATCCCAAAAACATTAAACGCATACACTTATTTTCTGTCTAGGTTTAATATTTGACCTTAAATCAATCATTTAAGATTTTAATAATTTGCCCAAATTTTTGGGTTGTCACATTCTCCCCTCCTTATAAGAATTTCGTCCCCGAAATTCACCTTACACCTTACACCGTGCACCTTACACCATTCACACATAAACCATTCACACACATTATTACTTGTTACCCAATACACCTCTCACCAGAGTAAAAGTTTTAAAATTGTGCTGAGGAGTCATTTAGACTATTTGTCTGTCATTTCGCAAATGTTTTATGGAAATTCATCCGCAAACCGTCATTACTTACGTACACAAAGGGTGATCAACCCGATATGCCCTGTACTGATCAGGTACTGTTGGTCGGAACAATTTGTTCCTCTTTTCTGCCTTGGGCGCATAAACTTTTACCTCATTCTTATTGGATTCCGCACCAAAACAATTTGGTTCGGGAAATTCTTTCAATGAACACTTGGAGTTTTTTATAACTTTAGTCTAGCTGAATCAAATAGCATAGACTCATATCAATAATTCAATTCAATCGAATTATTTAGGTGTAGCCAAACCCCGTTGGCTAATTTAAAATTTTTGAAAACATTTTCGAGAATGACGTCATGATGCCGTACTGTATTAACAATCCGTTTGAGGATGCCGTCATTGTATGACTTTGTCATAACACATCATACAATAGTGGAACAGCGACTTTAAATCAAGTTCACACTAAGTATTCCTGTATTTACAAGTCCATCACATTTTTATCATCTCTGCACCAGGTTACATGGTACATGAGTGATAATTGAAAATAATTTTTGATATTTCAAATCATTTGCGTCTAGCCGAAATAAGTAGCATAGACTGTACTTTAAACCGTTTCAAAAATGGTTACGAGTCTATATTTTTTTTAAAAGGCACATAGTGCGTATTTAGCTTGATGTCAAAAATTTCGAAGTTTAGCATAGCTAGGAGTTTAGGAAAACCTAAGTCTCCTCTAATGATCATTTGCTTATCAATCTATCTGTTCCTATAATCCTTAACACTCTATTCACACACAACTATACCCAATTCATAAAACCACACTTATGATTTCATAACCTGGCCACAATTATATGAGTTTACAAACTGACCCTAGTCTGACCTTTGGCGTCCGTTCGCTGAGGGGCTCATAAACATTTCATATAATTATGCGTCAAGAATGTCACATAAGTATGAGTTCTAAGAACTCGTACTTAATCCTATATTCTCTACCTATGACCTATTTATCTATATATAATAACTAGCGTGACACAACATTTCAACTATTACCAATGCCACCAACTAAGTAGTACAAGGAATCATACAACTCAGTTGCTAACACGAGTCCTCATTGAAATCCCCACCTAATCTTAACCCCCTTTTTCATACGAATTTAATTCGTATTCATGATCCATAACTCATTTATGAGTTTTCATTTTCATAGCACTATTTCATAGTACAACTTTCACACAGCATCTTGCTGTAAACTTTTCAATCAATAAATTGATTCATTTTCCAATATCATAACCTTTATCAGATCACGGGGCGATCTTATCGTATATATTACGATTTAATTCCATGCACTATGATCGTTTTGTTTTACGATCTCCTATCCCTGCACTTTCAGTCTTTTAGACTCGATCTATTCACCGTTACCGTTCAACTTTATTATCAGAGTTAGGGAACTCTGTGCTTTACACTCGCCAAGATTCGTCTTTGAATCTTATCGACACACTAACTCGATTTGAGTTAGTACTTAATCCTAATCACTGCGGTTATTGGTCTCAGGTATTACTACCTAAGCTTCATAACCAACAGCTCTGATACCAACTGTAGCAGCCCCGAATCCGGGCCCCGAATCGCCGCGGATCCGGTATACTATAATTGCTATAACTATTTGCGGAAGATATAAACATAAATTGTTTATACATTATATTACACACTATTCCCCAAGGTCGAGTAACCTTAACTTAATACACATTTCTTATAACCTTTTTAACTTATAACACATTTATCACACTATTCTATTACAAACAAGCCGCACACTTTAACCCAAGTAGAACTTGACTTTAACCTTTTCCTGTATCCGAACGCATTCGCTTTATCTGCAATATTTTATCATGATATAGCAAGGGTGAGCATGAAAGTTGCCCAGCAAGTTTATATACAATAACATAACAATATATCATGATTGAAGAGTATGAATAATTGGTTGGCTATAATTCAACAATATGATTGTGAACTAGCAGGAACAAAATTTTGACTGAACAAGTATTTTACATGAACAAACATATTTGAATCAACTGGTAATGAAGGTGATCAGCCTTTCATACCTGACTTATACATGCAAGATGTACAGATTACAATTTTCGTGGCAATCAACAATGATTAACCATAAGCTTGAAGAAAACTACTCTTATTAGAGTTAAGTATAAGAAAACTTGCCTGAACCTTTGATTACCGCACGCAATTAATAACACTTTACCCGAAGACCTAATATTAATAATATAAATCTCCAATAATTAGAATAATTTCATCACAGTAATATACTATTATATTTATACACAGAATAACCTAAACACATTACCACATAACCCTATCAGTCTCTATAACACATAAGACTTAGTATCAGGTCTAACTATTTCAGTCTGACTTGAAACCGACACAATTCTATCATCCCGACGGTCTAGACGGACAAAAATCGAGTTTAAGTTCAATTAAACTCTGACTTAATACTTAACAATATCACAGATAATTTCTAACCAGACAAAACATTTTTCCTAGGCTCGTAATAATTTTTAAATAATTATTACCATTTATTAACATTTTTCAATCATTAATACCGTATTTAAATGAATTAAATAACAATTAATACCTTAATCATTAATATTTATTTAATATAAAATATTAATGAAAATTATTACATAATATTATAATATCACAAAATATTTTTAATACCTTAAAATCATAATTATATGATTTTTTAAACACTTAATTCCATTATCCGTTAATTAATATTAATATTAAAATATTAATATTTTCATGCCAAAATATCAAAAGTTATATTTTATAACTTAAAATATTTTTCTAACACTTAAATCATTTTTATATGATTTATAAAGCATTAATTCCATTTTTTTTAATTTATTTAATATATCTATTAAATAAACTAATTATCATTAATATTGATTAATTAATGAATTTCATCACAAAATATCAAAAGTTATCAAAAATAACTTAAAATATTTTCTTATACCATAATATTATTTTTCATGATTTTTCATGAATTAAAAACTATTTTTAAATAATTTATTTAATATTATAATTAAATAAATAAATACCATTTATATTCCAAAAAAAATAAATATTTTCGAAATATACTCAAAATAGTTAAAAACTATTTTTCAGACTTTAAAATAATTTTTCATAATTTATTTTGTATTTTTAATAATTAAAAACTATTTTTTTCTAATTTTAAATTATTTTCCGGAATATTAATAAATAAACCGTCGCTAAAGGCCTATAGCGACACTTTCTGTCGCCATAGGTGTTCTTGAGTGTTCTTGACAGATTTCGGGTTGCTTGGTTTGACCGGAATTTAAACTATGTTCTGATCGATTTCTAGGTCTTCTAAAGTGCTAATATTGTAGTATAAATGTAATAATACAATTTTGAACAAGTTTTATAACCATAACATCACTAACAATCATCAGATCCTTAGTTTTCGATCCTTATATCTTGAGTTCTGAGCTTAGTTTGGGTGATCTGTAAGTTCTAACGTGTAGTCCGTATGTCAAGGTACAACAAACAATCATCAGATCAACTTAAAAACAACAGATACAAGCTATTACGTCCGGTCAAACTACATGTCAGGAGCTGTTCTTCACGATTTCTGGGTTTTTCAAATTTCGTCAAGAACAGTTGGTCAATGGTACTTTGACCATAATTTCCAGCCATTTCAGTTACGATCTAGGTGATCTAAAGGCTTTAATGTGTAGTCTACATACCAGACTACAACTAATCAACAACAAATTGGCCTAACTGCTAACACACAGCAAGATCAAAGGCTCGAAATAACTTGTCAGACGTCTGGGTAATTCTGGGTTTTTCCAGAAACCAGTTTTTCGTGATCGGTCAACGGTCTTTGACCGCTTGTATCTTTCAATCTAGACATGATCTATACCTTATTCAAGTTCTAGATTATAGTTCTTACAACATACTACAAGTATAAACTCTTACATAGCAAAAACAATTAACAAACAATGATCTATGAGTCCTGACATATGGTTGTCAGGCCATATTTTTCAAAATTTCCAGATTTCATAAATTGCTAGATTCGAGCATCTGGATGTTATGGATCCATGATCCATCAACCCAGATCTCTAATTGACACCCTATTACACATATTTAACCAACAAATAACAAAATTTAACATAAGATCATGAGATTTTCGAAATTAGGATTTATACCACTTTCATGCTTGATTTCTGATTTCTGCCTTCCTGATCTGTTATTGGCTTGCTGATTCTTGATTATAGATTATCTTATCTCACTCTCTCACTCCAAATTTCGAATTTCTAGAGAGAGGAGAGTTTGGGAGAAATGAAATAAAGTGACCCCCTTTCTCTCTCTTAATTTATTTATATTATGCTTTGATTCATTGCATGTGGCTTGCTTGGAGGCTGAGTTGCTGAGATTTGTCAAATGCTAGCTAGGGCTAGGGCTAGGGCTAGGGTTGCTCAACAACCCAAAGATTTGGCCAAGATTGCAAGTTACTTAATTTAATACACTAAAGGGCATATTAGACATTTCCATAATTTTCTAGAATTTGTATTTTGATGAAACCCTTAATCTTTAGGGTTTGGACATTTTAAGGTTTTACCATTTAGGGTTTAGATTTTAATCCATAAATATTTAGCAATTTGGATTTTAAAAATTTCCAAATTTAGATTTCCACAAATAGAAATTAATATTTCTAATTTATAATTAGAAATTTCTAATTATATAAATTTTCTTAATCATAATCCCATTCTTGCTAATTAGGATTAGTATTTCCTAATTAAAATCTCTAATTACACAATTAGGGTCAAAATAATCATTAGGGTTTATAAACCGCTAATTAGGGTTTTTAATAGAAAAATTAATTTTCTAATTTAGAAATTTAATCTCGTAATTAGATTAGAGTTTCTAATTACTCATAAATTGATATAATTAGGATTAGGGTTTCCTAATTAACATTGCTAATTTTAGCAATAAAATCCACAATTGAGCGTTAGGGTTTCTGACGGAATAATTAGGGTTCCAAAAATTGGAAATTAGGGTTTGCTAATTAATTAACTTTTTACCCTAATTAATACTTAATTAAGACCATATAAGCCTTATAATTCTCCGTTATATTCCCAGATTAGGGTTTCATTTTAACAGAATCTGAAACTAGGGTTTCCAGAACCGATTTCTAGGGTTTCTTGTTAAACGCTAGGATTTTCTAACCGAACATTGTCGTTCTTAATATATAATTAGGGTTTATCACAGATATAATTTATCTGATCAACCCATGACCCTTAACCATATTCTGAACACATCATTAACCATAATCACAGAGCATATTTTCGTAAATTCTTAATCCTGAATAATTCACCTATATCCTTTACCGAATTTTGAAATTCTCAAAATTCAATCCCAAAAACATTAAACGCATACACTTATTTTCTGTCTAGGTTTAATATTTGACCTTAAATCAATCATTTAAGATTTTAATAATTTGCCCAAATTTTTGGGTTGTCACATTCACCCCTCCTTATAAGAATTTCGTCCCCGAAATTCACCTTACACCTTACACCGTGCACCTTACACCATTCACACATAAACCATTCACACACATTATTACTTGTTACCCAATACACCTCTCACCAGAGTAAAAGTTTTAAAATTGTGCTGAGGAGTCATTTAGACTATTTGTCTGTCATTTCGCAAATGTTTTATGGAAATTCATCCGCAAACCGTCATTACTTACGGACACAAAGGGTGATCAACCCGATATGCCCTGTACTGATCAGGTACTGTTGGTCGGAACAATTTGTTCCTCTTTTCTGCCTTGGGCGCATAAACTTTTACCTCAGTCTTATTGGATTCCGCACCAAAACAATTTGGTTCGGGAAATTCTTTCAATGAACACTTGGAGTTTTTTATAACTTTAGTCTAGCTGAATCAAATAGCATAGACTTATATCAATAATTCAATTCAATCAAATTATTTAGGTGTAGCCAAACCCCGTTGGCTAATTTAAAATTTTTGAAAACATTTTCGAGAATGACGTCATGATGCCGTACTGTATTAACAATCCGTTTGAGGATGCCGTCATTGTATGACTTTGTCATAACACATCATACAATAGTGGAACAGCGACTTTAAATCAAGTTCACACTAAGTATTCCTGTATTTACAACTCCATCACATTTTTATCATCTCTGCACCAGGTTACATGGTACATGAGTGATAATTGAAAATAATTTTTGATATTTCAAATCATTTGCGTCTAGCCGAAATAAGTAGCATAGACTGTACTTTAAACCGTTTCAAAAATGGTTACGAGTCTACATTTTTTTTAGAAGGCACATAGTGCGTATTTAGCTTGATGTCAAAAATTTCGAAGTTTAGCATAGCTAGGAGTTTAGGAAAACCTAAGTCTCCTCTAATGATCATTTGCTTATCAATCTATCTGTTCCTATAATCCTTAACACTCTATTCACACACAACTATACCCAATTCATAAAACCACACTTATGATTTCATAACCTGGCCACAATTATATGAGTTTACAAACTGACCCTAGTCTGACTTTTGGCGTCCGTTCGCTGAGGGGCTCATAAACATTTCATATAATTATGCGTCAAGAATGTCACATAAGTATGAGTTCTAAGAACTCGTACTTAATCCTATATTCTCTACCTATGACCTATTTATCTATATATAATAACTAGCGTGACACAACATTTCAACTATTACCAATGCCACCAACTAAGTAGTACAAGGAATCATACAACTCAGTTGCTAACACGAGTCCTCATTGAAATCCCCACCTAATCTTAACCCCCTTTTTCATAAGAATTTAATTCGTATTCATGATCCATAACTCATTTATGAGTTTACATTTTCATAGCACTATTTCATAGTACAACTTTCACACAGCATCTTCCTGTAAACTTTTCAATCAATAAATTGATTCATTTTCCCATATCATAACCTTTATCAGATCACGGGGTGATCTTATCGTATATATTATGATTTAATTCCATGCACTATGATCGTTTTGTTTTACGATCTCCTATCCCTGCACTTTCAGTCTTTTAGACTCGATCTATTCACCGTTACCGTTCAACTTTATTATCAGAGTTAGGGAACTCTGTGCTTTACACTCGCCAAGATTCGTCTTTGAATCTTATCGACACACTAACTCGATTTGAGTTAGTACTTAATCCTAATCACTGCGGTTATTGGTCTCAGGTATTACTACTTAAGCTTCATAACCAACAGCTCTGATACCAACTGTAGCAGCCCCGAATCCGGGCCCCGAATCGCCGCGGATCCGGTATACTATAATTGCTATAACTATTTGCGGAAGATATAAACATAAATTGTTTATACATTATATTACACACTATTCCCCAAGGTCGAGTAACCTTAACTTAATACACATTTCTTATAACCTTTTTAACTTATAACACATTTATCACACTATTCTATTACAAACAAGCCGCACACTTTAACCCAAGTAGAACTTGACTTTAACCTTTTCCTGTATCCGAACGCATTCGCTTTATCTGCAATATTTTATCATGATATAGCAAGGGTGAGCATGAAAGTTGCCCAACAAGTTTATATACAATAACATAACAATATATCATGATTGAAGAGTATGAATAATTGGTTGGCTATAATTCAACAATATGATTGTGAACTAGCAGGAACAAAATTTTGACTGAACAAGTATTTTACATGAACAAACATTTTTGAATCAACTGGTAATGAAGGTGATCAGCCTTTCATACCTGACTTATACATGCAAGATGTACAGATTACAATTTTCGTGGCAATCAACAATGATTAACCATAAGCTTGAAGAAAACTACTCTTATTAGAGTTAAGTATAAGAAAACTTGCCTGAACCGTTGATTACCGCACGCAATTAATAACGCTTTACCCGAAGACCTAATATTAATAATATAAATCTCCAATAATTAGAATAATTTCATCACAGTAATATACTGTTATATTTATACACAGAATAACCTAAACACATTACCACATAACCCTATCAGTCTCTACAACACATAAGACTTAGTATCAGGTCTAACTATTTCAGTCTGACTTGAAACCGACACAATTCTATCATCCCGACGGTCTAACCGGACAAAAATCGAGTTTAAGTTCAATTAAACTCTGACTTAATACTTAACAATATCACAGATAATTTCTAACCAGACAAAACATTTTTCCTAGGCTCGTAATAATTTTCAGATAATTATTACCATTTATCAACATTTTTCAATCATTAATACCGTATTTAAATGAATTAAATACCACTTAATACCTTAATCATTAATATTTATTTAATATAAAATATTAATGAAAATCATTACATAATATTATAATATCACAAAATATTTTTAATACCTTAAAATCATAATTATATGATTTTTTAAACACTTAATTCCATTATCCGTTAATTAATATTAATATTAAAATATTAATATTTTCATGCCAAAATATCAAAAGTTATATTTTATAACTTAAAATATTTTTCTAACACTTAAATCATTTTTATATGATTTATAAAGCATTAATTCCATTTTTCCTTAATTTATTTAATATATCTATTAAATAAACTAATTATCATTAATATTGATTAATTAATGAATTTCATCACAAAATATCAAAAGTTATCAAAAATAACTTAAAATATTTTCTTATACCATAATATTATTTTTCATGATTTTTCATGAATTAAAAACTATTTTTAAATAATTTATTTAATATTATAATTAAATAAATAAATACCATTTATATTCCAAAAATAATAAATATTTTCGAAATATACTCAAAATAGTTAAAAACTATTTTTCAGACTTTAAAATAATTTTTCATAATTTATTTTGTAATTTTAATAATTAAAAACTATTTTTTTCTAATTTTAAATTATTTTCCGGAATATTAATAAATAAACTGTCGCTAAAGCCCTATAGCGACACTTTCTGTCGCCATAGGTGTTCTTGAGTGTTCTTGACAGATTTCGGGTTACTTGGTTTGACCGGAATTTAAACTATGTTCTTATCGATTTCTGGGTCTTCTAAAGTGCTAATATTGTAGTATAAATGTAATACTACAATTTTGAACAAGTTTTATAACCATAACATCACTAACCGGCAAGATCTAAGCCTGCAAACTTTCTGACAACGTGTTCTTCATTTTTTGGGTTTTTCAGAAAATGAAGAACAATCGAGGTTAATAGCTTTCGATCCTTATATCTTGAGTTCTGAGTTTAGTTTGGGTGATCTGTAAGTTCTAACGTGTAGTCCGTATGTCAAGGTACAACAAACAATCATCAGATCAACTTAAAAACAACAGATCCAAGCTATTACGTCCGGTCAAACTACATGTCAGGAGCTGTTCTTCACGATTTATGGGTTTTCCAGATTTCGTCAAGAACAGTTGGTCAATGGTACTTTGACCACAATTTCCAGCCATTTCAGTTACGATCTAGGTGATCTAAAGGCTTTAATGTGTAGTCTAGATACCAGACTACAACTAATCAACAACAAATTGGCCTAACTGCTAACACACAGCAAGATCAAAGGCTCGAAATAACTTTTCAGACGTCTGGGTAATTCTGGGTTTTTCCAGAAACCAGTTTTTCGTGATCGGTCAACGGTCTTTGACCGCTTGTATCTTTCAATCTAGACATGATCTATACCTGATTCAAGTTCTAGATTATAGTTCTTACAACATATTACAAGTATAAACTCTTACATAACAAAAACAATTAACAAACAATGATCTATGAGCCCTGACATATGGTTGTCAGGCCATATTTTTCAACATTTCCAGATTTCATAAATTGCTAGATTCGAGCATCTGGATGTTATGGATCCATGATCCATCAACCCAGATCTCTAATTGACACCCTATTACACATATTTAACCAACAAATAACAACATTTAACATAAGATCATGAGATTTTCGAAATTAGGATTTATACCACTTTCATGCTTGATTTCTGATTCCTGCCTTCCTGATCTGTTATTGGCTTGCTGATTCTTGATTATAGATAATCTTATCTCACTCTCTCACTCCAAATTTCGAATTTCTAGAGAGAGGAGAGTTTGGGAGAAATGAAATAAAGTGACCCCCTTTCTCTCTCTTAATTTATTTATATTATGCTTTGATTCATTGCATGTTGCTTGCTTGGAGGCTGAGTTGCTGAGATTTGTCAAATGCTAGCTAGGGCTAGGGCTAGGGTTGCTCAACAACCCAAAGATTTGGCCAAGATTGCAAGTTACTTAATTTAATACACTAAAGGGCATATTAGACATTTCCATAATTTTCTAGAATTTGTATTTTGATGAAACCCTTAATCTTTAGGGTTTCGACATTTTAAGGTTTTACCATTTAGGGTTTAGATTTTAATCCATAAATATTTAGCAATTTGGATTTTAAAAATTTCCAAATTTAGATTTCCACAAATAGAAATTAATATTTCTAATTTATAATTAGAATTTTCTAATTATATAAATTTTCTTAATCATAATCCCATTCTTGCTAATTAGAATTAGTATTTCCTAATTAAAATCGCTAATTACGCAATTAGGGTCAAAATAATCATTAGGGTTTATAAACCGCTAATTAGGGTTTCTAATAGAAAAATTAATTTTCTAATTTAGAAATTTAATCTCGTAATTAGATTAGAGTTTCTAATTACTTATAAATTGATATAATTAGGATTAGGGTTTCCTAATTAACATTGCTAATTTTAGCAATAAAATCCACAATTGAGCGTTAGGGTTTCTGACGGAACAATTAGGGTTCCAAAAATTAGAAATTAGGGTTTGCTAATTAATTAACTTTTTACCCTAATTAATACTTAATTAAGACCATATAAGCCTTATAATTCTCCGTTATATTCCCAGATTAGGGTTTCATTTTAACAGAATCTGAAACTAGGGTTTCCAGAACCGATTTATAGGGTTTCTTGTTAAACGCTAGGATTTTTTAACCGAACATTGTCGTTCTTAATATATAATTAGGGTTAATCACAGATATAATTTATCTGATCAACCCATGACCCTTAACCATATTCTGAACACATCATTAACCATAATCACAGAGCATATTTTCGTAAATCCTTAATCCTGAATAATTCACCTATATCCTTTACCGAATTTTGAAATTCTCAAAATTCAATCCTAAAAACATTAAACGCATACACTTATTTTAATAATTTGCCCAAATTTTTGGGTTGTCACATTCACCCCTCCTTATAAGAATTTCGTCCCCAAAATTCACCTTACACCGTGCACCTTACACCGTGCACCTTACACCATTCACACATAAACCATTCACACACATTATTACTTGTTACCCAATACACCTCTCACCAGAGTAAAAGTTTTAAAATTGTGCTGAGGAGTCATTTAGACTATTTGTCTGTCATTTCGCAAAGGTTTTATGGAAATTCATCCGCAAACCGTCATTACTTACGGACACAAAGGGTGATCAACCCGATATGCCCTGTACTGATCAGGTACTGTTGGTCGGAACAATTTGTTCCTCTTTTCCGCCTTGGGCGCATAAACTGTTACCTCAGTCTTATTGGATTCCGCACCAAAACAATTTGGTTCGGGAAATTCTTTCAATGAACACTTGGAGTTTTTTATAACTTTAGTCTAGCTGAATCAAATAGCATAGACTCATATCAATAATTCAATTCAATCGAATTATTTAGGTGTAGCCAAACCCCGCTGGCTAATTTAAAATTTTTGAAAACATTTTCGAGAATGACGTCATGATGCCGTACTGTATTAACAATCCGTTTGAGGATGCCGTCATTGTATGACTTTGTCATAACACATCATACAATAGTGGAACAGCGACTTTAAATCAAGTTCACACTAAGTATTCCTGTATTTACAACTCCATCACATTTTTATCATCTCTGCACCAGGTTACATGGTACATGAGTGATAATTTAAAATAATTTTTGATATTTCAAATCATTTGCGTCTAGCCGAAATAAGTAGCATAGACTGTACTTTAAACCGTTTCAAAAATGGTTACGAGTCTACATTTTTTTTTAAAAGGCACATAGTGCGTATTTAGCTTGATGTCAAAAATTTCGAAGTTTAGCATAGCTAGGAGTTTAGGAAAACCTAAGTCTCCTCTAATGATCATTTGCTTATCAATCTATCTGTTCCTATAATCCTTAACACTCTATTCACACACAACTATACCCAATTCATAAAACCACACTTATGATTTCATAACCTGGCCACAATTATATGAGTTTACAAACTGACCCTAGTCTGACCTTTGGCGTCCGTTCGCTAAGGGGCTCATAAACATTTCATATAATTATGCGTCAAGAATGTCACATAAGTATGAGTTCTAAGAACTCGTACTTAATCATATATTCTCTACCTATGACCTATTTATCTATATATAATAACTAGCGTGACACAACATTTCAACTATTACCAATGCCACCAACTAAGTAGTACAAGGAATCATACAACTCAGTTGCTAACACGAGTCCTCATTGAAATCCCCACCTAATCTTAACCCCCTTTTTCATACGAATTTAATTCGTATTCATGATCCATAACTCATTTATGAGTTTACATTTTCATAGCACTATTTCATAGTACAACTTTCACACAGCATCTTGCTGTAAACTTTTCAATCAATAAATTGATTCATTTTCCCATATCATAACCTTTATCAGATCACGGGGTGATCTTATCGTATATATTATGATTTAATTCCATGCACTATGATCGTTTTGTTTTACGATCTCCTATCCCTGCACTTTCAGTCTTTTAGACTCGATCTATTCACCGTTACCGTTCAACTTTATTATCAGAGTTAGGGAACTCTGTGCTTTACACTCGCCAAGATTCGTCTTTGAATCTTATCGACACACTAACTCGATTTGAGTTAGTACTTAATCCTAATCACTGCGGTTATTGGTCTCAGGTATTACTACTTAAGCTTCATAACCAACAGCTCTGATACCAACTGTAGCAGCCCCGAATCCGGGCCCCGAATCGCCGCGGATCCGGTATACTATAATTGCTATAACTATTTGCGGAAGATATAAACATAAATTGTTTATACATTATATTACACACTATTCCCCAAGGTCGAGTAACCTTAACTTAATACACATTTCTTATAACCTTTTTAACTTATAACACATTTATCACACAATTCTATTACAAACAAGCCGCACACTTTAACCCAAGTAGAACTTGACTTTAACCTTTTCCTGTATCCGAACGCATTCGCTTTATCTGCAATATTTTATCATGATATAGCAAGGGTGAGCATGAAAGTTGCCCAACAAGTTTATATACAATAACATAACAATATATCATGATTGAAGAGTATGAATAATTGGTTGGCTATAATTCAACAATATGATTGTGAACTAGCAGGAACAAAATTTTGACTGAACAAGTATTTTACATGAACAAACATTTTTGGATCAACTGGTAATGAAGGTGATCAGCCTTTCATACCTGAATTATACATGCAAGATGTACAGATTACAATTTTCGTGGCAATCAACAATGATTAGCCATAAGCTTGAAGAAAACTACTCTTATTAGAGCTAAGTATAAGAAAACTTGCCTGAACCGTTGATTACCGCACGCAATTAATAACGCTTTACCCGAAGACCTAATATTAATAATATAAATCTCCAATAATTAGAATAATTTCATCACAGTAATATACTGTTATATTTATACACAGAATAACCTAAACACATTACCACATAACCCTATCAGTCTCTACAACACATAAGACTTAGTATCAGGTCTAACTATTTCAGTCTGACTTGAAACCGACACAATTCTATCATCCCGACGGTCTAACCGGACAAAAATCGAGTTTAAGTTCAATTAAACTCTGACTTAATACTTAACAATATCACAGATAATTTCTAACCAGACAAAACATTTTTCCTAGGCTCGTAATAATTTTCAGATAATTATTACCATTTATCAACATTTTTCAATCATTAATACCGTATTTAAATGAATTAAATACCACTTAATACCTTAATCATTAATATTTATTTAATATAAAATATTAATGAAAATCATTACATAATATTATAATGTCACAAAATATTTTTAATACCTTAAAATCATAATTATATGATTTTTTAAACACTTAATTCCATTATCCGTTAATTAATATTAATATTAAAATATTAATATTTTCATGCCAAAATATCAAAAGTTATATTTTATAACTTAAAATATTTTTCTAACACTTAAATCATTTTTATATGATTTATAAAGCATTAATTCCATTTTTCCTTAATTTATTTAATATATCTATTAAATAAACTAATTATCATTAATATTGATTAATTAATGAATTTCATTACAAAATATCAAAAGTTATCAAAAATAACTTAAAATATTTTCTTATACCATAATATTATTTTTCATGATTTTTCATGAATTAAAAACTATTTTTAAATAATTTATTTAATATTATAATTAAATAAATAAACACCATTTATATTCCAAAAATAATAAATATTTTCGAAATATACTCAAAATAGTTAAAAACTATTTTTCAGACTTTAAAATAATTTTTCATAATTTATTTTGTAATTTTAATAATTAAAAACTATTTTTTTCTAATTTTAAATTATTTTCCGGAATATTAATAAATAAACTGTCGCTAAAGCCCTATAGTGACACTTTCTGTCGCCATAGGTGTTCTTGAGTGTTCTTGACAGATTTCGGGTTACTTGGTTTGACCGGAATTTAAACTATGTTCTTATCGATTTCTGGGTCTTCTAAAGTGCTAATATTGTAGTATAAATGTAATACTACAATTTTGAACAAGTTTTATAACCATAACATCACTAACCGGCAAGATCTAAGCCTGCAAACTTTCTGACAACGTGTTCTTCATTTTTTGGGTTTTTCAGAAAATGAAGAACAATCGAGGTTAATAGCTTTCGATCCTTATATCTTGAGTTCTGAGTTTAGTTTGGGTGATCTGTAAGTTCTAACGTGTAGTCCGTATGTCAAGGTACAACAAACAATCATCAGATCAACTTAAAAACAACAGATCCAAGCTATTACGTCCGGTCAAACTACATGTCAGGAGCTGTTCTTCACGATTTATGGGTTTTCCAGATTTCGTCAAGAACAGTTGGTCAATGGTACTTTGACCACAATTTCCAGCCATTTCAGTTACGATCTAGGTGATCTAAAGGCTTTAATGTGTAGTCTACATACCAGACTACAACTAATCAACAACAAATTGGCCTAACTGCTAACACACAGCAAGATCAAAGGCTCGAAATAACTTTTCAGACGTCTGGGTAATTCTGGGTTTTTCCAGAAACCAGTTTTTCGTGATCGGTCAACGGTCTTTGACCGCTTGTATCTTTCAATCTAGACATGATCTATACCTGATTCAAGTTCTAGATTATAGTTCTTACAACATATTACAAGTATAAACTCTTACATAACAAAAACAATTAACAAACAATGATCTATGAGCCCTGACATATGGTTGTCAGGCCATATTTTTCAACATTTCCAGATTTCATAAATTGCTAGATTCGAGCATCTGGATGTTATGGATCCATGATCCATCAACCCAGATCTCTATTTGACACCCTATTACACATATTTAACCAACAAATAACAACATTTAACATAAGATCATGAGATTTTCGAAATTAGGATTTATACCACTTTCATGCTTGATTTCTGATTTCTGCCTTCCTGATCTGTTATTGGCTTGCTGATTCTTGATTATAGATCATCTTATCTCACTCTCTCACTCCAAATTTCGAATTTCTAGAGAGAGGAGAGTTTGGGAGAAATGAAATAAAGTGACCCCCTTTCTCTCTCTTAATTTATTTATATTATGCTTTGATTCATTGCATGTGGCTTGCTTGGAGGCTGAGTTGCTGAGATTTGTCAAATGCTAGCTAGGGCTAGGGCTAGGGTTGCTCAACAACCCAAAGATTTGGCCAAGATTGCAAGTTACTTAATTTAATACACTAAAGGGCATATTAGACATTTCCATAATTTTCTAGAATTTGTATTTTGATGAAACCCTTAATCTTTAGGGTTTGGACATTTTAAGGTTTTACCATTTAGGGTTTAGATTTTAATCCATAAATATTTAGCAATTTGGATTTTAAAAATTTCCAAATTTAGATTTCCACAAATAGAAATTAATATTTCTAATTTATAATTAGAATTTTCTAATTATATAAATTTTCTTAATCATAATCCCATTCTTGCTAATTAGGATTAGTATTTCCTAATTAAAATCGCTAATTACGCAATTAGGGTCAAAATAATCATTAGGGTTTATAAACCGCTAATTAGGGTTTCTAATAGAAAAATTAATTTTCTAATTTAGAAATTTAATCTCGTAATTAGATTAGAGTTTCTAATTACTCATAAATTGATATAATTAGGATTAGGGTTTCCTAATTAACATCGCTAATTTTAGCAATAAAATCCACAATTGAGCGTTAGGGTTTCTGACGGAACAATTAGGATTTCAAAAATTGGAAATTAGGGTTTGCTAATTAATTAACTTTTTACCCTAATTAATACTTAATTAAGACCATATAAGCCTTATAATTCTCCGTTATATTCCCAGATTAGGGTTTCATTTTAACAGAATCTGAAACTAGGGTTTCCAGAACCGATTTCTAGGGTTTCTTGTTAAACGCTAGGATTTTCTAACCGAACATTGTCGTTCTTAATATATAATTAGGGTTTATCACATATATAATTTATCTGATCAACCCATGACCCTTAACCATATTCTGAACACATCATTAACCATAATCACAGAGCATATTTTCGTAAATCCTTAATCCTGAATAATTCACCTATATCCTTTACTGAATTTTGAAATTCTCAAAATTCAATCCCAAAAACATTAAACGCATACACTTATTTTCTGTCTAGGTTTAATATTTGACCTTAAATCAATCATTTAAGATTTTAATAATTTGCCCAAATTTTTGGGTTGTCACAGGAGCCATGTGCCCCGATTGTCCACAACGATAACAAACACTTTTTCCTTTCATGCACTCCCCCGAATGATTCCTCCCACAGTTGTTTCACTTCATACTTTTCTTGGCCTCCCCTCCGGACTTATTGCCTCCAGAGGATTGGTTCTTCGTTTATTTACTCTTGTTGGGGTTGCTGCCTCCGCTGCTTCCCCCTTTCTACCCTTCTTTACCGGTCTTCTTTTCTTTTTTTAATCGAGCGATGGCTTCATTGCCTCCTTCGGCAATGATAGCCCTTTCCAAAAGATTAGAGTAAGTCTTGATCTTCAACACAACCACTGCCTTCTGCACCCATGGTTTCAGTCCTAATTCGAACCTCCTTTCCTTCCTGGCCTCCGTGTCAACCTGATGTGAAGTAAATCGGGCTAACTCGTTAAATCTTGCCGCGTACTCTGCGACAGACATACTACCTTGTTCAGTTCTAGAAACTTAACTTCCATTTCCTATTGCGTATTCTCTGAGAAGTAATTCTCAAGGAATAGCTCCTTAAATCTCTCCCAAGGAATAACTCCCTCGTCTGTTCGCCCCTTATTGGCTTTCCACCAATAGTTAGCTTCGCCCTTCATCATGAATGTGGCAAAACTCGTCTTCTGTTCATCGGCCACTCGTGCGATCTCAAACACCTTCTCTATTTCTTCTATCCATGTCTGGGCTTCAATTGGATCCAAGGTTACCCAGAATTCCGGTGGTCCTACCAATTTAAAGTCCTTAAAGCTAGCCAAGTGTTGTCCTGGCTACCCTGCTACTGGACGGGGTCTATTCTGCATTGCCTCAGTTAACAAGTTAACGAAGTTCTGCATTGGATCAACATTTGCCCCTCTACCATTGTTAACGGATCCTTCCTCCCTCTGATTCTGCTGAATTCTCCTAGGCAGCATGATCTGAGGAAATGAAGAAAATTATTAGGCTTTATGTGATATATTATCCATGTTAGAATTAAGAAGTTTATGATGTCTATCAATCATTTTTGATTTAAATAAACAACTTCATTATCACAATAAAACTCAATGGATTTCCTCAATCCATCACTTACATACTATACTTGAGTTTTCTACTAAGGTTATAACCCAGGTTCCGCATTCCTAACGTTTATAACCTACAGCACTGATACCAACCTGTGACGCCCCCGAATTCGGGTCCTTTGACCCCGGTTCGGTTATCACGATAAAATACAAACATCCACCTCTATACAACATACGATAAATAAAATGCGGAATATAATAAACGTACGTCGTTCATTCAAAAGGTGTTACTAGTCCTAAGATATGATAAACTTAATATCGTCTTATAATCATACCCTAAAATAAATATTAGGGTTCACATTACATAATCGTAATTTAAACTAATCATAAGATAAATTCTGCTTCTCGCAATTATCCTACATCTTCCCATTACCCTTGTCCTTTCCTGAGGTCTTGGGCTTAGCTGCAATATAATTCATGATATAGCAAGGATGAACAACAAGTTTAAATACAACAATAAGGATATATCATGATGAATGGAAAAATATCTGACAATGGATTCAATAATATGAATATCTGAAGGATTCAACAATATGAATATCATAAACAAAGATAATGATTTCTTTTAGAATAACTGCTATTCAAGTAGACTTTGAACTATAACACTCCAATGGAATCAATAGCTAATTGACCCTTTGGTTACTGGCTACAGAATAAGTACTTGAGGGAATCAACCTCACGTACTCTATGTATATGCATAACATTTAAATCTGCTCTTTGTATCTTTATACTAGATACCTGGGGTACTCCCTATCATAGAAGGGGTGTTCTTTCAGTCTAAGAATCCTTACCATCAATTGGTTTGGCTAGCTTTTATAAAACTTCATATGCTTGTCTGACCGAACAAAGGTTCAGACTCTATCTCACCTAGCTCAAGAATTATTTGAACTTTAAATGATGTACAAGTCCAAGACTATACGATCTCAAGTGCACTAAGTACGAATATCAATAATATCGATGTGGAATAATTGTAAAGTAATTAAACCACTTAATATCATGCTTGGGAATAAGATTTAAGCTTAAATAAATAACTTTCAATTCAATAATAACCTTCTCAATACAATATGAGAAGGATAAGAAACTTTCACAACAAACAAAGTTGTGTAATCTAGGAAACATTGCAACACAATAAAATAGTGTTCAAATACTTGCTCAATATAAACTTAAGTAAGGTTAGGGAAACTTGCTCAATAAAAGAGTAAGATTTCAGGAAACTTGCTCAATAATAATTAGAGTAAGTTTAGGAAACTTGCACACAATAAAATAGTGTTCGTATACTTGCTCAAGTAAAAGAGTAAGAATTAAGGAACTTGCACAATCAAAGAGTGAAGTTCACAGAAACTTGCCTGTTTGCTCAACTACAATATAATACTAGCTTTAACTAACTCGCATTGAAATGACCTAACATTAACAAGTCGGTCTTTCAATTAGTATGTGTAAACTAATATGCGTTTACACTTACAAGAATCAAGTCATCACATAGCATGCTTCTCAACACATTATATGGTACATTGGTCATATATTACAAAATAAAGTAATTATATAAGCATGCCTTCATACTTCTGACCAAAAATAGATCATCTTGGCAAGACTGCAGGACAGCGCAACTGCGCCTGGTCTAGGCTTAGGGACGGCGCAGTTGCGTTGTCCCTTGGCCAGACCAAGGTTGAGCTTCTTCTTTCATGACTTCAGTCTAACTCTAATACATAAATTTTAACATACATAATGCTAGATTTTCACATATAACACATGACCCTACTTGACTTCAATATCACAAGTTTACTTACAATTTATATGTCATTAAAACATAACAAGGTCATTTAGAACTTGGTCATTCAATACTCAGTAGTCATGCTTGTATGTATATACAACATATATCTACTTTACTCACATAGTTCATATTTTAGAAATTTCCCTTCTATGACTATGTGTGAATAAGTGGAAACCATTCATCAACCAAACGATGTTCATGTCAATATATCTATAGGCATAATGAGTCCTAATATACATGCTCAAATGGTCAAAACTTACAAGATAAAAGCATTAGTCAAGTTCACTTTGAAAAGTCTTAAGTTTCTTATCTTTGAACTAGTCTTAACTTTCAATCATGTATGCTAGTGTGTTCAATCACTTTAGTCTTTCATTTTATGTCAATATAAGCCATGTTATCATACTCATAAAGTCAAAATGCTCACATGATGTGTTCGTGACAAAGTTCACTTTCGAACTCATAAATTTTATTTCAAGACCACAAGTATCGTGTCAATTATTGCTATACTTGTTCATCCTATATGCATGTGCTTACATGTGCATGCTAAAACATTTTGTAAGCTTGCTTTTCCATGTACTAACAAGTTAGCACAAACAGAAATATAACAGAACATCTCAGGTCTGGTGCAGCTGCGCTGTACCCTAGTATAATTTGGCCGCAACTTCACCATGTCTGAGACAAAAATTAATTTTGGGTTATAGCGCAGCTGCACTGCACCCTAGTACAAATAGGGCGCAGCTGCGCCGTGCCTGCATTAGAGATAGTAAGCAGATTCTGTTTGTAGAGCCTTAATAAACTTGGTTTCATTTGCTTCAAACATGTTCCAATCCATCATTTGAGAGTTCAAACATGCAAGCCTACTTCCTAAACACATTATAACATGCTAATTCACTGTGACTAACAAATAATTTCAAGTAATTCTCAAGAATTTGACAAAACCCAACTAAGAACATAATTAGGATTTTCATACATCTTGAAGTAATTTGGCAGCAATACATTCACTCCTTACAAGTTCCTTACCAACTAATTCTCAGCAATTGCAACAAGGAAGGATGAAGGTCTCATTTATAGGAGAATAATTATCTAGATAATGGGATTACCTCCCAAATCAAACCAAAGGATTTCAAGAATGCATAAGGGTTAAGAGAGAGTTGGTAAGAGTTGGTGATTCCACTCATGAATCCCACTCCCCATCCACTAATTGCTCTATGTTTGATGAATTTGAGATGAAGCTAGGCTAGGCTTGCTAGTTTTTCACGTGGGAAGATGAAATGAGACTCTTATTATAGGACAAGAGAATTCTCAGCATTTGCAAAATGAAATGCCACACTTGGGTAATACCTTATATACATAATATAAACTTTGGTTATAAAATATGTATACACCATTCATTTCATACAACATAGGTTATAATAATTCAAAGAGCATACAATGTATTTCCCAATTGCAAGATATCAAGTATTACACATACATATAATTCATGTATATTTTCAATTACCAACTGTTATTATTATAATAACTAATGAAATCATTATTAATTTAACAATTGATATTATTATATGTCAATAGGGTATACATGAAAGTTTACCCACACACTCCACATCATATAACAATATTATTATGCAACTCAGATGAATGCAAATAACTCTTACTATATAGTCTATATATATAATATATAGACATTAATGTGCCACCTTGTACTATATAAAATATATAGTTAACTACCATATAATAAAGGTTTACTATATTGCACAAATTAATCAAGTAACATATAATCATATTACAAATTATTAATCTCTTACACATTAATTATTATTTATCCAATAATAATTATTAATTAACACATTATCAATTAATTACTCATAATTGCAATTAATCAATATGTTCAACTCTTGCTACTATATTCAAATAAATTGAATATTTAATTAATACTCTTATGAAGTCTTTGATATTAAAATCTTAGGGTTAGTCCACTAATTTAAATCAACTATTAGTGACTCCCTTTAATCATTTCGTAAATTCACATAACCACTTAAGGTTTAAATAAACTAACAAAACTAACTCATTAAAATTAAATCACATATTTAATTAATAAGGAGTTTAAAATTTGTGGACGTTACACTTCTACCACCTCATTATGGTATGGCTTCTCGAGGAGCATCAAAACCTTCACAGTCTAGTAGTTTCCAACTGAGTGCACCTTCTTCAGATAGACAGGCTGCAGCTGTTGGCATGAGTCAGCCTGCAAGTGCTGCGTTATATGTTCATGTAAATGATATGCGTTCACAACTTTTTCACATAAAACTTTACCTGTATATTTAGTACTGGAGTGATCCAGTATACTTGAAAAATGGATTTAGTATTGGAATGTTCATGTATTGTTGGGAATCATAGTAAACTGTTTCTTGTCTGCCTTATGACAGTTATGTCCCATTTGCATTACCAATCCTAGGGATATGGATTTTGGTTGTGGATATCAGGTATCACTGTCAAAATGTTTTTGGTTTTCATTTTTAGAGAACATGACTAGAGTGTATCTTTAAGTTTTCTTTATCGTTCTTATTTACAGACATGTCTTATTGCTAGTACTTATTTAGCTCTCATTAATCTTGGACCGAATAACATTCACAGTTACATGGAAGCTATAGCACAAGAGACTTATAAATTGAAAAAATTAACTACAAGCAGTAATCACTAATTAGAGTTGTTTTATACATGAAAATCTTATAAGTCAAGGTTTTGGGTGATGGTAGAAACCCCGTGATAGTTATATCATGAATCATTGTTAATGTTTATCTGATGGAACCAACAGGGCATAAAATGTTGCATTTTCTGAAGAACCAAATACGTTTCTCAGATAGGTTATGAAGAACTAATCTCATTTAAAATCTTATCCTGTTTTGTTAACTAGTTTAAGGGATAAATTAAATATGAAAAGTAAACCATGTGAAGTTTGGGAAAAAGTAAATGAGTTGTGATTTTGAAGCAATGAAGTATCTTACATTGGTTCGATAACATGAATTACAAAATTGAAGACTTGGTCCTACCTATCATGAAAAATGAAAATGTTAAAGACTTATAAGAGCATTTCATGGATCAAGTTTTATTAATATGGGTGCATGGTTGTTGCTTAATAGAGAACTATTAGTAGTCAAAATGGAATACACTTATCAAAAAATTTGTCAAGTCATGTTTAGTTCAAGCTCTTTCCATTCTCTTCTTTTGAACAGAACACGTTACAGTAATCTACTAGTTCCAGTTCCTTACTATTTACTTGGGTAGTTGGGTTTATTCTCTGATTCTAATGTATTCCCGCAAACTTGGTGGAAGGACTGCATTTCAATTGGGTTTTAGATACACAAGGGTTTAATTGCTTTACTATTTTTGGTGTGTGCATGTACAAGTTGAGTTTTGGGTGCAATGATAAATTACAGCTTGGCGCATTGATTGCTTCTTTCACGCAAACCAGATCTGCTCTGGTTGCCTCAGCAAAGTAGTCGTGTTGGCTTCATTTCCCAGTTGCACAAGTTTGTTGATGAATCAGACTGCTTAAAAAGCAATTAGGCTAAAACACATCTTGTCTCCAAAATTAAGAATATTTTTAGATTATACTAAATGCCCCGAATATTTGGAATATTTGGAAAGATAATGAATGATTCTGTAGTGGATGATTTTATTAAGTTAATAATGTTTTAGTTTTTTGTATTTTTGTCATTATTTGCTATGGGGACATTGAGCTAGCCAGGTATACAAAAAGAATGTCAAATTTTAATTTGGCAACAATATAATTCGTTATCAAAGCATTGAACAAGTTTTAATATAGCAACAATTTTTTATACATTTAGCAACAAATTGTCGTTGCTAATGGCATTAAAAATATAATATTTGGTAACGAAAAATTAACCTAATAACAACGAAGAGGATATTGTTGCTAATACTAAAATAAAAGGCAATATTTTTTATCGTTGCAAATCATATCAACTTTGGTTGTATATATATAAAGAAACGACAACATATAATGTCATTGCTAATTGACGACTTTCATTGCTATTGAAAAATAATCAGTAATAAACATTTTCGTTGCTGATTCAGCATAATGTCGTTGCCAAGTAATATAATCAGCAACAAAAATCGTAGATAAAAAATTTACATCCCGCAATGAAAGCAAGCTTAGGCAATAATTTTCATAATTTACTATAACAAAAAATGTCGTTGCAAAATGGTATCAATTGCAACGAAAATGCATGGTCATTGTAAAAAAAAGAGTTCATTTCATTGCCAATTAGCAGGCTTTTGCAATGAAATGGGGTTTTTAGCAATGACATTTTAATTATTTTACAACAATATATTTTGTTGCTAAAGGATCGATGTATCTGTACGAAACCCAATTTCGTCGCAAAAGGTATTACTTTTGGCAACAAAAAAAATACGTTCGTTACGAAACAATTAGCAACGCTCATTGCGTAACGAAAGACGCAACGACAGTAAAGTCGTTGCCAAAAACCTTTAGCAATGAAATTTGGCATTTTTAACAACGAAAATTGGTTGTTACTGAAGCCCCATTTTTTTGTAGTGGCCGCTTTCTTACTCCCTACAATATTTTAAAGTTGTATCATCAATTCATTCTTATCAACACAATATTCATTTTTGTCACAAATTCTAACCTGTGACTTGGATCTATAAAAGAAAATAATTCACAATAATTATCTAACTCAATATTACTCGCGTAATTAAATTTCTAAACGAAATCGTTACTTGCCGCTACCTCCCGGGCAGCCATTGCATCTTGCACCGTTATGTTGAATGCACGGGCCGATGGTCTTCCTTACTGTGGAGGTCCTTGAATTGCCAAGGTTCCACTACCGAGTCCATTGTTGACACTTTCCTTCCCCGCATTTCTTTTCTGACAGTCCCGAACCAGATGATCAGTCCATCCACACACAAAGCAACCTTATATCTTCTTCGGATTGGGACAATTGGGTGATATGTGCCCTTCTTGCCCGCATTTATAGCAAACTCCCTTCTTCTTCAGACAAAATCCTGCATGATTCTTCCCACAAGTTGCACACAGTCCTTCTACCTTCTTCTTCTCTTTGAACTTATTACCCGTCTGGGTATTCTCGCTCCACTTTATCTTGTTTGGATTACTACAACCACTGCTTCCTCCATCATTTGTCTTCTCTTCTTCTTCTTCTTCTTCTTCTTCTTCTTCTTTTTCTCTTGATGAAATCGAGATACAGCTTCGCTCCCTCCTTCAGTGATTAACGCTTTCTTCATCAAAGCCGCGAACGTATTGATCTGCAATACTGCTACCTTATTGAATATCCCCGACTTCAGTCCATTCTCAAATCTTCTCGTTTTTCTCGCATCTGTTTCTACCTGATGAGGTGAAAATCTCGCCAACTCGTTGAATTTGGCAACATACTCAGAAACTGACATGTTCTCCTATTTTAGTTCTAAAAACTTGACTTCTATCTGAGCTTGTATACTCGGTGAAAAGTAGTTCTCAAAGAATAATGCTTTGAGTCTTTTCCAAGTCACTATGGTTGTACCAGCTCTTGCTTGATTAATCTCCCACTAGTAATTAGCTTCTCCCTTCATCAGATATGTTGCAAAAGCTCTCTTCCTCCACCCTTGCGATAATGAATGCTTTCTCTATCTACTTTACACAAGTTTGGGCTTCAGTTGGATTTATGGTTCCTTTGAATTTAGGCAGTCCTACCACTTTAAAGTCTTTAAAATTTGCCAATCTATCAGCTGGCTGATTTCTCGCTCTTCCTCTTGCAGCTGGAGTTCTATTTTCCGTAGCTTGGGCTAGCATATTCACAAAGTTCTACATCGGGTCAGCTTGACCTCCTTCATTATTCACTGACTGTTCTTCTCTTTGGTTTTGATTCTGTCATCTAGGTGGCATGATCTGATTTAAATAAAAATCTTACATTAATTCTTTTTCTCTATACAAATTCCTAACACAATAAGAATTCAACACATATTTCTCATATAATCGCATATTTATTCAAATAGCACATAATATATTTAGTACTTAACACATACTATTATCTCATTTTAAATAAATTTTAGGATTAACATGCACAACTTTACACAAAAAGTTATAATTCTTGAACTTTACTTAAAAAGTTAAAATTCTCTATTCACACATAACTATTCCCAGTTCGTCAAATTTACCACACTTATGAGTTCTTGAACGTGCCATAATTATATGAGTGTATAAACTTATCCTAGTCTGACCTTTGGTGTCCATTCGCTGAGGGGTTCAGAAACATTTCATATAATTATGAGTCATGAACTTACCATAAGTATGAGTTTTAAGAACTCACAAATTAATCTTAATCTTATATTCATATAGAAAATAAAGATTTCATTCATGTAAACATATATATTTATATATGTTTATACATCATTCTCGATATTACAACCCTTAATATCATAATCTTTTACCAAAAGATAATAACACTCAAACTTAAACTATCTACTGTCCACTACTTTCACCAGTCTTCTTCTTGTTGGGACACTTGTTGAATCCGTGACCCGTTCTTCCACATGAAAAACACTTTCTCATATTCGGCTTAGGACAATGTAGGGAAATATGTCCTTCTTGCTTACAGTTGAAACACACGTTCTTCCCCATCATGCATTCTCCTAAGTGAGTCTTGCCACACTTGCTACAAACTTGCTTCTTCTTTGGGTTTGAATTTTCAGAATTATCATTATCGTTGTCGTTGTTCCTCTTTCTCTTTTTCTTTCCTTTCTTCTGCTTGATTGTTCCTTCAGACGATCCACCACCTTCAGTCTTCTTCCTTTCCACATGCGCCTTTAACTCGTTCCGTTCTTTAGTCATCTCGCGTAACGCTCGCTCTGTCTTCCACAACTCCTCCAAGAGAAACACTTTACTCCGAAGTTCTTGAACTTCTATAGATTCTAGATCCTTCTCTCCAACTTTGGTTTTATTCTCTTTCTCCACCTTAGCTTCTTCAGGCTCTGCCTCCTCATCACCACTCAGATACATCTCGAGATAATCATCATAATCACTCCCTAGATTAACCATAGGTTCACCCTTTCCTACCTCCTCAACTGACTCGCTTTGCGTTGGCACCTCGGCTACCGGCACTGGTGCAACAGCCGCTGAAATCTCCGTACTCATCTCATCTTCTCCAGACATTCTACAATCAGTTTAAACAACTTGATTAGTACTTTATCAGTACAAAATTCTCACACTATGTGTCCACATATCTCATTATCGATACGCTCTATCAATCTCTCACTTAGTACTTTAAATGAGAATTCTCTATTCTGCTTATGGTTATAATCCTAGGGTTTTCCCCCACCCACTTAAGGTTTATAACCTACAACTCTGATACTAACCTGTGACGCCCCCAAATCCAGGTTACCTGACCCCCGAGTTTGGTTCTCACGATCCACAATATAATAAGCATTTAACTACCCATTCATTGATGAATAAAATATTACACCACATTAACTTATAAAGTTAATACATTAGTCCCAGGTTCTCTAACCTTAACATTACAAACATACCCTTTAGATATACAAAAAGGGTTTACAAACATAACATAATAATAATATTTAAAATGACTATGCTATCACAGTGCCTTTGCCTTTGTCCTTTACAACACCTCATGCAACTTCGTCCCTAGCTGAAATATTTTATTTAGCAAGGGTGAGCAAACAATTTGCCCCGCAAGTTAAGACATACAATAAATGTATACGAATCAATAAGAACATACTATCTATTTTGATAGAATGAAACAAAAGTTCGGGGAACATTGAAATAGTTGAACAAAGCTTTAATAATTAACAAGTCTTCTCGCATTCTATGCAACACATTAATATGATAATGAAAGAGTACAACGCTTTCAAAGTTTCTACGATATTCTAATGAAAAATCAAGAATCAATTCTACACAATAACAAAGTGAAATATTTTCTAGATTTATGTTGAGTGATCCATTGGATCTTGAACTTATCCTCTCGAGTAACTATCAAAGATTTGATTTTGATATGCCCATGTGTATCAGATAACCATAAAGGTTAAATCATACCCCTTTGCAAGTACTTAGATCCGGCCAATTCCTTGTAGCCTATATTATGCATAATACTTACACGCACGCAAAGGTCGAATTTATGACCAATAAAATGTTTCCTTTATATAAAAGGTTATTCTTCTCAGTCTTAAAATCAAAATTTGATTTAACAACGAAATACTATGATTTAAATATCTAATTACTTCTCTTCTCTTCTCTTCTCTTCTCAAATCTATCAAGTTTTCTTTTTCGATCTAGCCGAAACAACTGACATTGATCTATCAATAATAATTGAATTCTCTTTTCTTCTATTCTCGAACCTATTAAGTTCTAAAAAATATTCGTCTAGCCAAAAGAATTAACTAAGACATGTTTCAATACAATTAAACAATAGAAAGAATTAAACTGTACTATTTGAAATCAATAATAGCTCCTACAGATGTAAATATCCAATAACAGTTATTCTACAAGTATATTCTCAGAATCAATAATTTAATTTAAATTAATAAACATTCACTAACTGCGAATAATCAATAATAAATTATTGGATGTGTTCTAATTAACAATAATTAACCACCATAATAATTGAACAATATTAACTCAAGGTTGAGTTAAGGAAACTTGCCTTCTTCGTTGAATACTGCTACACAATAAACTTATCTGTGTTCGTAAGACCTAAAATCAACAATATCGGTCTCATAATTAGCACAATAATTTACAACACATATCACTGTAATTTGCAGTCTATACTTCTCCTAGACACATTACCACATAGCCACATTAGTGTTTATAACCAATATAAACACTTATCAAGTCTAACTAGTTCGATTTGGTTGTACTTCAGTCTATTCTCGGTGTATTGGTCACCCTATCCGACAATTAACACATTTATTGTCAATTAAACTTGGTCTCAAAGCTTCAATATTATTTTAGATAAATCAATTATAATTTATAATATTTTTCGGAAGCTTTTAATAATTTATAAATAATTATTATAATTTATAATAATTTTTCAAATACCGGAATCATTTTTAAATGATTTAAATACTAATTAATTCCATCATCATTAATATTAAAATATTAATAAAATACTTGTCAAAATATTAAATTTATTTATAATAACTCAAAATATTTTTAAATCATTATTATTCTACTTAAAAGATTTTTAAATTAATTAAAATCATTTTTAAACCATCACCATTAATATTTAAATATTAATGAAATTATCATCAAAATATTAAAAGTTATTAATTATAACTTAAAATATTTTTAAATCATTGTTCTCATTTTTAAATGATTTTTAAATCAATAAAATCATTTTTAATTTATTTATTTAATATTATAATTAAATAAATCCAATATCATTAATATTAAATTATTAATAAAAATTCTCCAAAAATATTAAAAGTTACATTTTATAACTCAAAATATTTTTAAACACTTTATTCTTATTTAATATGATTTTTATAATATTAAAATCATTTTTTCTAATTTATTTAATATAATAATTAAATAAATTAAATACCATTAATGTTTAAATAATTATAAATATTAATGAAAAATATCCCAAATAGTCAAAAAAATCAGAATCTAAAATAATTTTAAAACCATTTTTGAAATTTTTAGAAATTTATTTCTATTTTTAATTAATTTTCGGAAAAATTAGAAATTAAAAATATTAAAAACCGTCGCTATAGCATATAGCGACACTAAGCGTTGCTGTTGTTATTCTTGGTGCTCAAGAACACTGACAGTCAGTGTTCAAGGGTCTTGGTTTGACCAGTTAATTTTCTCAGCTCAGGCATGTTTTGGGCTATCTAATACTTTGATCTTGTAGTATACTGTTAGCATTACAAGTATCAATCATTATCTTGGTCATACAATAACTCAGATGCACGATCTAAGCATTTGAAATCGTTTTCAAGTCTGTTCTAGGTTTTCTGGGTAACCCAGAAACCCAGGCAGTTTAGAGTAGTCATATTCTAGCTCGATTATCTTTATGTTCTGGTCATGATATATGTGGTCCAATGGTTCAAACCTATAGCGTTCATGACAAGGAACATTTACATAACACTATGTCAGTCCAACAACATCACAATCTCGCGAATCAGTCCGGTTAAAGTATGTCAGAAACGTTGTTCTAACAGTTTTTTGAAATTCCAAAAGTGCAAACCGTGACCGAGTGGCCTGGTTTGACCACTCACTGCGTTCGATCTATTGATGATTTAAGGGATCTAAAGCCACCAATATAAAGAACATATACCAGACTATAAACTGGATACAAACACATCATTATAACACTTACAACTGTCAGATCTAGGTGATTAAATTCGAAGGTTGGGTGAGAGAGAGAGTTTGTTGAGAGTAGGATAACAAATAAGCAAACTTTAGTAACTTTCTCTCTCTTAATCTTTTATAATCTTTAGATGCAATGTATACAAGCATGCAAGGTGTCCATTTGGATAAGATTTGAACTTATTTCCAGCACATGGGATAATTCTTAAGTGATGACTCACTAGATCTTGCAAATCTTTTTACTTAAAAGCTAAGTAAAGGGTATTTTGGACAATTGTTATATAATTTTAATGGCATACATGGAATTTACCAAACCCTTAGGTTATATTAAAGGTTACTAAACACATTAAAGTTTACTAATCACTTAGGGCTTACTAATTTGGATTAGGGTTTCCTAATTAGGGTTTAGAATTCTTGAATTAAAAATTAGGATTCCTAACTACGCGTTAGGGTTTCTAATCTTGTTATTAAGGTTCCCAATCCCTTATTATGGTTTACAATTATTGTAACCTACCCGACCAATCATTGATCAACATTCTATACAGTACAAACATGTACTCATCAATATAATTGTTTTGATTATATTTTCAATCGAATCCCTATTCGGACTTAGGTTTAGGGTTTTTATTCTCTGTTAAGCACAACTCTACTCCTATTTATCAGTCAATACACAAATTGACCACTTTTCGAGACGCGTATCATATATACACAGTATAATATTAACAATCAATATTAATATTAAATAAAAAAAATTATTCATAAAAATTCAGATTATTCGAAATCCCGGGTTATCACAACAACTTCCCCTAATAGTATATGCATGTGAACCAATAGTTCCATGCATGAGAATAAATAGTTATTTGAATGTGAACTAATAGCAATTAATTGCTCATTTATCCGATTAATTACCTATTTGGTCAATTTAACAACAAGAAATCTACTATTATCGAGATAAATGTCGATTTCCACTAACACTAATAATCCCAACACAATAGAAATATGTTTAACAATATTTATTCATCATTATTATAACTTGCAATATTAACAATCAGATCATTCCCAAGAAAGAGGGGGCTGTTCGGTAAGAATTTCTCTTTATTGGCGCGTAATTAGGTGACCAAACCCCTTTCCTTGACAGAACTTTCTAGACATTGTCAATAATGCAAATAATAATATGAATAACTTTTTCGTCTTAATTATTGATTTAATAATATAAAATATTGTGCAGATGATACTGTGACAATAATTGAATCAATAATTTGAGAGATACTATGCAAAAATTACTTTGACAATAATTGAATAAAACTGAGTAACTTCTCACGTAAGTATCAATAATCAAAGATATTGTACAATACTGTGCTACTATGCAACTAAGTGTATTATTGTACTTTTACCACTGGGTATTTCAATAGTTTAACGGTAAAACTTTTGTCGTTATTTTTATAAAAGGTTATTTCTGTCATTTTTAACTCCGACAGTAATTCTGTTGTGGGGACCACCAATGATTGTGCCGTCATATTAATATTCCCTGATAAATCTAATATTCTCCGACCAATCGAATATTTTATAACAACTTGCTTACTTTGCAAACTTTATAAATAATACCCACAACTATAACATTATAACAAATGTGACGCCCCCAAAATAGGTATACATTACCCATCTTGAGTCGCCAAATACATGGTACAAAATTCAAATACAACTTAATTAAATAACAGTCGTGTAAAATACGACATAACATAATCTAAGAGTTTTAATAAGAATATTGTTATCTAGACAATATTCACACTCAATGGAGTCCTCATTACAGTTATTGTCACACTATTTCACAGAATAGTGAGGACTACTAAAGCCACTTATACTGGATCATCACTCCATTCCTCGACTCGTCCCAGCTATATTCTTATTTCCTGAAGAGAACAATGAAAGAAAGGGTGAGCTCAACAAGCCCAGTAAGAAATATTATGACTAAGATAATACAGAATAAATTATCCTTAGCCTTCAATAGTATAACAACTTATAGAATACAATAGACAACAAGTTTTAGATTAACAACTGCAGCGGAAATAAACAATCCATTAGAAGAGTCAATTAGAGCATAAAATCTACTATCTTCTATGATTTAAAAAGTTTTTCATCAACTTTATCACCGAGACTCAGCTTAATAAATAAAATCGAATCATCCCTGCACCACGACCAAGGATATTCATGTAATCATCAATGGTCATGATTATACTGAATAATCCCTGATCATAATCATACCAATAACTGTCCATCAATGAACTACAGGCCAATGAGGACTTTTATCACATCATTCGTTACACTATGGTCATGATTATACCGAATAATCTCTGGTCATAATCATACCAAGTCCATCTATCACGTAAGCCAAAGATGACTTTAATCACAATATAAGCATGAAGATGATGACAATGACATAATAATTCAATAAAACAAGTTCAAGAATAAATTTTAAAGATTTATAATTTAATTTATCCAGAAATCAATAACGTCCAAATTGTCAATATGGTACTGCTTTGTAGAGTAAAATTCAAGAATAATATTCATGTACCAAAAATAATTTGGACAGAAAAGAAATATATTTTTTGGGTGAATAGTACCCCGTGAATAGAACTTCGGAAATAGTACCCCGTGAATAGTAACCTGAAATGAAAAGTGTACCGAATACCCGAGTGAATGATACTAGAGTGAATAGTAATCGGGTGAATAGTAACCCGTGAATAGTAACTCATGAATAGTACTCCAGCATGAAAACTGCCCCGTATACCCGAATGAATAATACCAGAGAGAATAGTAACCGGGTGAATAGTAACCCCTGAATAGTACCTAGTAAAAAAAATACCAAAGAAAATGATATTCCATGACGAGTACAAAAGAAATGATATCTCAGACGAGTATAATAGAATATACGAAACTGCAAATGAATTTTCACCCCCATGCGGTAATCCACGTAGACAGATCATTTCCAATTTAATAAAGAATGAATACAAAGGATCATTCACCATGCATGTGGTAATCCACATAGACAGGTTATTCCAACAAAATAATAAAGAATGGAATAATAGAAGAATTCACCATGCATGCGATAGACCGCACAGACAGGTTATTTCTAACAGAATAATAAAGAATGAAACTAGGTTATGCGTAATCTGCACAGACAGGATATTCCAACAGAATAATAAAGAATGGAACCAGGTAATGCGTAATCCGCACAGACAGATTATTCCAACAGAATAATAAAAAATAGAACCAGGTCATGCGTAATCCGCACAGACTGGATATTCCAACATAATAATAAAGAATGGAATAACAATAGAATTCACCAGGCATGCGATAGACCGCATAGACAGGTTATTCCATCATAATAATAAAGAATGAAATAACAGAAGAATTTCACCATGTATGCGGTACTTCGCATAGACAGGTTATTCTAACATAATAATAAAGAATGGAATAACAACCCTTACGAGTATTAAAAGAAAATAACTCTCTTCATGAATACGAAAGAATAATACCCTTTACCTGAAAAGAAAACTGGATACTGGACTAGTGAGGTAGCAAACTTCTCTTCTTCTTTCTTTCTATAACTTCTCTCTATAATAATTTCTCTATAGCTTTAGTGAATTGGTGGGAAATGAAAAAGAATGAGCTTCTATTTATAGGAAAATATAGTTTTGATAATTGCACGTTTTGGGGCTCAAAATATTACAGTATAATACCTTCCTCTTTTTTTTCATTTTTAATTTAGTCCTGCAAGTATTATCAAACTTGCACCACATCCCCTAATAGTAAATCATGTGACTCAATAGTTCTAAACATGTGAAAATATAAATTACAATATAGTACCTTCATCTATACCTCCATTTTTAACTTAGTCATGCAAGTATTATCAATCTTGCACCAACTCCCCTAATAGTAAATGAATATGAATCAATAGTACACACATGTGAACAAATAGTTATAATCATGTGAATCAATAGCAATTAATTGCTCATTTATCCGGTTAATTACCCGATTGGTCAATATAATCTCCAGACATCAATTATTATCGAAATAAATGTCGATTTCCACTAACACTAATAATTCTCACACAATAGAATTATCAATTTCATCTTTAATCAACACAAACTTATTCATCATTAATATTATAACTCACAATATTTAACAACTAGGTCGTTCCCAGGAAAGAGGGGGCTTTTCAATAAGGATTTCTCCTTATTGGCGCGCAATTAGGTGACCAAACCTCTCCTTGATAGAACTTCTAGACATTGTCAATATTGCAAATAATAATATGAATAACTTTTCCATCTCAATTATTGATTTAATAATATAACATATTATACAGATGATACTGTGACAATAATTGAATTAATAATATGAGAGATATGATGTAACAATTACTGTAGCAATAATTGAGTATAACTGAGTGACTTCTTATGTAAGCATCAATAATCAATACCGTGTGCTACTATGCAACCACGCGTATTACTGTACTTTTACTACCGGGTAGTTCAACAGTTTTAACGGTAACACTTTCGCCATTATTTTTATACAAAGATAATTCTGTCATTTTCTTACTACGACAATACTTCTGTTGTGGGGTCCACCAATGATTGTTCCGTCGTACGGATATTCTCCTACAAAAAGAATATTTCCCAATCAAACAAATATTTTATAACAACTTGCATACTTTGCAAAATTTTCAAATATCACCCTTAACTTTAACCTTTTATCAAATTAACTATTTATGAAATAAAATAATAATTATATGAAAATTGAATACTTTCATTTCATAAAATTCGGGGTCTTATAATCTCCCCTCCTTATGAAATTTTGCCCTCAAAATTTACGTAAGTACCTGGTATGCCGAAGAGGTGAAGATACCTTGACTTCACTTCATATTCTAACTCTTGAGGTATAACCTTTGAGTGTCGAATATGATCCTTCTTATCAAAGATTTTAATATGTATCTCCTAATACATTAAATCTTCTGCTATCTCGTCTAGTTTCAATTCAATAATGTGATTCGGGTCGTCCACATAATTACGTAACATCGATACGTGAAAAATGTTATGAACACACGACATACTTGGTGGTAAAATGAGTCTATAGGCCACAGTTCCTACTCCATCGAGGATTTTAAATGGGCCAATTAAATCAAGGGTTGAGATTTCCTCTCTTCGTCGATTCTTGCTTCTAGAATAACGCCCTCTTGAACCTTATTCTTCACATTCATCAGCTTTGAGTATGTAGCTTGAGTGGCTTTAACTTTATCGATTAAAGTCGATTCTAATCGTATATTCATTATCTTCACGTGGGTCCGTAGAGTCTTTAACTCTATCTTCATCATTTGTAAGTTATACGAAATGGGTTTTTGTGTTAACAACATCGCACTTGTAAACGCATACGATCTTCTACTCAACGCGTCAGCTACCACGTTCGCTCTTCTACGATGATATTGAATGGTATAGTCATAATCTTCAACAGCTCAAGCCAACGTCCTTGGAACATGATACGTTCATTTTGGTTGAAGAAATATTTAAGGGTTGAAGAAATGGGTTTTATACTGGGGTCAATACAAAATTCGATTTCACGCTCTAGGGGTAGGCTACGAAGTCTTCAAGAATACGTCAGAAAATTTATTAACAATAGAAATGTCATTCAAAACTGTGACTCTCATCCATGACTTGGATAACACGTCACATTGATACCTATCAACTTGCCACCGTCATTCACAGCGTCGCCTACGGAAAGTCTGACTTTGGTACATTCCACATAAGGAAGTCACCAGATAAAGGCTCATGGCTCTTTACTTATTTCTTAATATGACAGTGACTAACTTTAGTGGTTTGGTTATTTGAATTCGCGTAACAGGTTGGTTAGGAATATGAAAGCTAACAACCTTATGAAAACCATGATGAGTAGATAACCAATCGATTCCTAAAATCACATCAAAGGCAAGTATTTTCAAAGAGATAAGATCGACAGGTAACGTGAAAGTGTCGATTTGAATCAGCAAGATTAATAAACAGTGGGTGTAATGAAGGTTTCTACTAACGAAGTTTGAACCTATAAGTCAAAGTCTAACTTCTCTAGAGTTAAATTTAAACGTTGAGCGCAAGCAAGAGAGATAAAAGAATGGGTAGAACCGGTATCTAATATGGTATAGACTTCACAAGAATTTATAATTAACTAACCCGTGCTAACTTCGTTCGGGTTACTCGCTTTTTGAGAAGTCACGAAAAACGCTCTCCCTGAAACCACCGGCTTTGTTTTGTCTGTATCCGCCTTTGGTGCCACCGTCCCAGCTGGACTTGACTTTAGTGCGCGACAAAATCAGGCTAGGTGACCTTCTTTTCCACAATTATAACATGCTTTGGACTGCATCACGTAGTTTGGACTGATATGTCCCTCCCCTCCGCATTTGAAGCATACAATTGGTGGTCGTTCTCCTTCCTTGAAAACGGGTGTTGGTCCTGCTGTCTTTCCATCGTTGTTGAACTTTCTCTTCTTGAAATTTCCACTCCTATTATCTTGGCCATGATTACCACCGAAGTGGTTACCATTCTTGGCATGATAATTTCCCCCATGATGGTTATCATTGTTCCGATGGTCGTCTCCACCGGTAAGATTATTATCGTGTTATTGGTCGTTGCCTTTTGGTTGTGCTGACTCATTATCGCGCTCCAATAACTGAGCCCTATTCACAACATCTGAATATAAACAAAGTTTGTGAGAAATGAGGTATTGACGTATATCAGGTTTCAAACATCTTAGAAACATTCGCGTCATTCACTCCTCATTATCGACCAAATGGGATGCAAACAGGGATAACTCCATAAATTTAGCCTCGTATTGCGACACGGTAATATTGTTTTGCTCCAACTTGATAAACTCCACCTCCTTTATGTGACGAATACTTTTGGGAAAGTACTTGTCGTTGAACAACTCTTGGAACTTCTCCCAAGACATCTTAAGTACGTCAGGCTGGGTACGTTTTACAGATTTCCACCAGTAATATGCCTCTTCACGCAACATAAAGGTGGCAAAGGGATCCTTTTGCTCCTCGGAGAATCCCAACACATCAAATATCTTGGTGATCTGCTTTAACCACGTCTCCGCCTTAAGTGTTTCTGGCTTTCCCAAAAAATCCGTTGGTCCTAGCTCCTTGAACTTCTTAGTGGTGACCGATCGTGGGTTGCCATTATTTCCACCTATATTTTGAACAGGAGTCTCTTTTACCTGATGTTGCATGAATTGCATAAATCCTCTGAACATCTCATCGTTCATCATCTGATCGGTGTTGTTATTTACCTGAGGATTATTATCTTCCTGTTGCACATTATTCTAGGTATTGATCGTTGGTGACTCAAAAGTCTCATATGCTTCATTGCTGATCTCAATATTTTCAGATGCTATTTTCAAACACTGTCACAAAACAAGGGTTAATTGACATATCACATATTATCCCTATACTCTGACTAACCAATTAAATACCAAATAAACTTAGGTAGATCATATTATCGAAGGAATTCCCCGTCTCTCCCCTCTTAGTTCTTGTCTTACATCTTAGCTAGGGATCATATCCCTAAGCTTTGATACCAACTGTGACGCCCCCAAAATAGGTATATATCACCCATCTTGAGTTGCCAAATGCATGGTACAAAATTCAAATACAACTTAATTATACAATAGTCGTGTAAAATACGACATAACATAATCTAAGAGTTTTAATAAGAATATTGTCATCTAGACAATATCCACACTCAATGGAGTTCTCATTACATTTATTGTCACACTATTTCATAGAATAGTGAGGACTACTAAAGCCACTTATACTGGATCATCACTCCATTCCCCGACTCGTCCCAGCTATATTCTCATTTCCTGAAGAGAACAATGAAAGAAAGGGTGAGCTCAACTTGCCCAGTAAGAAATATTATGACTAAGACAATGCAGAATAAATTATCCTTAGCCTTCAACAGTATAACAACTGATAGAATACAATAGACAACAAGTTTTAGATCAACAACTGCAGCGGAAGCAATCCATTAGAAGAGTCAAGTAGAGCATAAAATCTACTATCTTCTATGATTTAAAAAGTTTTTCATCAACTTTATCGCTGAGACTCAGCTTAATAAATAAAATCTAATCATCCCTGCACCACGGCCATGGATATTTATATAATCATCAATGGTCATGATTATACCGAATAATCCATGGTCATAATCATACCAACAACTATCCATCAATGAACTACATGCCAATGAGGACTTTTACCACATCATTCATCACATTACGGTCATGATTATACCGAATAATCCCTAGTCATAATCATACCAAGTCCATCTATCACGTATGCCAAAGATGACTTTAATCACAATATAAGCATGAGGATGATGACAATGACATAATAATTCAATAAAATAAGTTCAAGAATAAATTTTAAAGATTTATAATTTAATTTATCCATAAATCAATGACGTCCAAATTGTCAACATAATACTGCTTTGTAGAGTAAAATTCAAGAATAATATTCATGTACCAAAAACAATTTGGACATAAAAGAAATATATTTTTTAGGTGAATAGTATCCTGTGAATAGTACTTCAGGAATAATACCCCATGAATAGTACCCTAACACGAAAAGTGTACCGAATACCCGAGTGAATGATACTAGAGTGAATAGTAACTCGTAAAAAAATTCCAAAGAAACTGATATTCCATGACGAGTACAAAAGAAATGATATCTCAGACAAGTATAATAGAATATACGAAACTGTAAATGGATTTTCACCCCCCATGCGGTAATCCACGTAGACAGATCATTTCCACAAATTAATAAAGAATGAATACAAATAATCATTCACCATGCATATGGTACTCCACATAGACAGGTTATTCTAACAGAATAATAAAAAATGGAATAACAGAAGAATTCACCATGCATGCGAAAGACCGCACAGACAGGTTATTCCCAATAGAATAATAAAGAATGGAACTAAGTCATGCTTAATCCGCACAGACAGAATATTCAAACAGAATAATAAAGAATGGAAGCAAGTCATGCGTAATCTGCACAGACATGATATTCTAACAGAATAATAAAGAACGGAACCAGGTCATGCGTAATTCACACAGACAGGATATTCCAACAGAAAAATAAAGAATGGAATAACAACCGAATTCACCAGGCATGCGATAGACCGCACAGACAGGTTATTCTAACAGAATAATAAAGAATGAAATAACAAAAGAATTTCACCATGTATGCGGTACTTCGCATAGACAGGTTATTCTAACATAATAATAAAGAAATGGAATAACAATCCTTACGAGTATTGAAAGAAAATAACTCTCTTCATGAATACGAAAGAATAATACCCCTTACCTCAAAAGAAAACTGGATACTGGAATAGTGAGGTAGCAGACTTCTCTTCTTCTTTCTCTCTATAATTTCTCTATATAATAATTGCTCTATAGCTTTAGTGAATTAGTGATAAATGAAGGAAGAATGAGCTTCTATTTATAGGAAAATATAGTTTCGATAATTGCACATTTTGGGGCTCGAAATATTACAGTATAATACCTTCCTCTTTTTCTTCATTTTTAATTTAGTCCTGTAAGTATTATCAAACTTGCACCACCTCCCCTAATAGTAAATAATGTGAATCAATAGTAAATCATGTGACTCAATAGTTCTAAATATGTGAAAATACGAATTACAGTATAGTACCTCCATTTTTAACTTAGTCATGCAAGTATTATCAATCTTACACCAACTCCCCTAATAATAAATGAATGTGAATCAATAGTACACACATGTGAACAAATAGTTATAATAATCTGAATCAATAGTAATTAATTGCTCATTTATCCGGTTAATTACCTGATTAGTCAATATAACCTCCAGACATCAATTATTATCGAAATAAATATCGATTTTCACTAACACTAATAATTTCCATACAATGGAATTATCAATTTCATCTTTAATCAATACGAACTTATTCATCATTAATATTATAACTCACAATATTTAACAACTAGGTCGTTCCCAGAAAAGAGGGGGCTTTCCAATAAGGATTTCTCCTTATTGGCGCGCAATTAGGTGACCAAACCTCTCCTTGATAGAACTTCTAGACATTGTCAATATTGCAAATAATAATATGAATACATTTTTCGTCTCAATTATTGATTTAATAATATAACTTATTATACAGATGATACTGTGGCAATAATTAAATCAATAATATGAGAGATATGATGCAGCAATTACTGTAACAATAATTGAATATAACTGAGTGACTTCTTACGTAAGCATCAATAATCAATACTGTGTGCTACTATGCAACCACATGTATTGTACTTTTACTACCGGGTAGTTCAACAGTTTTAACGATAACACTTTCGTCGTTATTTTTATAAAAAGATAATTATGTCGTTTTCTTACTACGACAATACTTCTGTTATGGGGTCCACCAATGATTGTGCCGTCGTACGGATATTCTCTGACAAAAAGAATATTCTCCGACCAAACGAATATTTTATAACAACTTGCATACTTTGTAAAATTTTCATATATCACCCTTAACTTTAATCTTTTATCAATTTAACCATTTATAAAATAAAATAATAATTATAAGAAATTTGAATACTTTCATTTCATAAAATTCGGGGTCTTACAATAAATTCACACCTTATTATTCAAAAAGATATTTAGAGAAAAGAAATCTTTATTCATAAAAGTTAGGTTCTTACACTTGCCCATGTCCGGTCACCTCTCCCTCTTCTCCTCTTTTCCACATTCATTTAACCTCATGTTTAATTGTTATCCAATGACACATGTCTCTCATCTTACATATCAAGTGACACTTGTAATTTGCAAAGCATTAGCTCCAAGACTTGCTATCCTTTGGCTTCAAGTCCAAGCCATGGCTCATACACCTTGGCTCAATCCAAGCCAAATCATATTCATCCTAGTCAAGCCATTTTAATCTTTAGCCAAGTTATTTAACTCTTAAACTTTACTTGGATTGGTTACTTTTTATATTATTATTATTATTATTATTATTATTATTATTATTATTATTATTATTATTTCCAAGATTCTTTTCTAACTTTTACATGTAGTTAAATTATTGACTTTCTCATTTTCAAGTTTCGACTTCACTTTTCATCTCCGTTTCCCAAACAAGCAATATGTCAAAGTTCAAAATTTCAAAATTACGTAAATACGTTTTTAGCGTGATCAATCACTTCTACACCTTTTTTGATAAAATATTTTTATGAATAGTGATTTAACGTTTTTCGGGAAAATTTTTATTTCGTCAAAAAATTCCAGCGCACATTCATAATCACATAACACGAAATCTAGGTCAAAAATCAACGTTCAATCACATAAAACACAAGCATTTCCATTAAAATATTTATTTTATTTAATAAATATTAATAACCCTTATTATAAGGATGCTACATTCTCGACCACTAAAACAAAGATGAGATATTTCATTTATTTTTGCTTTAGATAGCGAGTTATTGATTCTTTGGATAGTGGTCAATTGGCGCTTAATAGCGAGAAAAATGATATGTTAATATATCACCTTAGTTAGAACCAAGATGATATTAAGTATGATTGACCAAATATGGTAAGTTCCACTATCCATATTAACTTGGTAAATAATCGGATGTGAAATCTCAAAGTTGGCGCTTAAAGAAGTAAGCAATTCAAGAATTTGAGTTAGGCACTCGAGGAGTGACTGAACTAAGATCCGCACTACATGACTATAAGACTTATGCTCACGATAAGAAGATTGTCTGCGTTGACATGTTATATGGACCCAAAATTTAAAAAATGGCGCTTCAAAAAGTAAGCAATTTGAAAGTTTGAAGTTAGACACTCGGGGAGTGACTAGACTAAAGTCCACACAACAAGGCTATTTAATTAGTACATTGTGAAAATATAAGACGAGTTTAGCGACAAAATAAAGGATGTGAGAAAATGAATCCCTATTTCTTCACTATGTGTTGTCCTTTTAAAGGATAAGTTATTCGTTGATCCTTTTATAAAGTACTCTTTGTGATCTTTGACTTGTTACAAAGAGATGAATTAATATTGCTATTTTGGTTTCATTTCTTAAAGTCCTGACTATAAGACTATATGGGGTGATTTTGGGAAAATAGTTGATTCAGATTTGAGTAACATTACGGCAAAGGAAAGATAACTTAATTTAACCATGCTCTGCACTTATTTTCGACAACTATGACGTTTTTTGAAACGATATAGTAATACGTGAGATGCAATAAAGGGGTTAAGTATGACACTCTAAGGGATCAGAGATACTTAACCAACTGAAAATTAGAGTTAATATGGGGTACTATGAGTTTGAGAGGTTGTAGCCTCAATGCAAACCTTAACTATTTTAGCTTAACGGCTCCCACATTGCATCTTTTGTTAAAAGGGTTGATGTCTCTATTTTGGCCCTAACGAGTTAGATTTAGAGCTCCCGCATTGTAGGTAAACTCAGCGGTCGCACGGTTCGATAACTAAACAAATCTTTCGACTTACAGATTTGGACTTTATTGGCTTTATATATGATATCAACGTCGTCCTCGCCATGGGCGAGTGGGAGATATTGGTTAATGGACCCAAACCGGGGCGCCCATGGAGCGAACGACCCAATGGATATATTCATAGGATTCATTGTCTAGATATAATAAACATGTGTCCATTTATACTTGGGAGTTACATATATTAATTTTTGGAAGTTACATATATTAATTCACGGGAGTTATATTTATTAACTTTTGTTTAATATATATAAGTTTAACTTTTTTAAAGTTATATAAATAGTGAAGAAAGCTTCTGATCATTTTGACACAACAACACAAAACAAATTAGCAAGTATTCTCTATAAGCCATTAGAAGTCTCTTGTGAAGCTAGAAAATTTGTAGCTACTCGAATTGTGGAAGATATATTTGGTACTCGTAATAATGTAGTTCAAATTATCACTAAGACTATTGTTCGGAGAGCACATGATTTTAATCGTTCATTATCGTGGGCGTACGCTTCAAGAACTAATTATAAAATTTTAATTTTTCGATTTATATCTGCTGCATGTATGCTCAATGTTATTACAAATTGAAACTCTAATTTCTCACTTCCACCATCTTCTTCTTCCCATTTTTATCGTTTAAATATATTTTAATTATGAAGATAACTTATTTGACATAAATATCCCTAAAATTTCACATAATTGCATCATCTGTCTAGTTGGTAGGTGAAAAAAATAATGAGCGTGCAAATTGTTTCTTTGATTAATATTTAGGGTGTATTTAATTGAAAGTAAAGTTTGAGGTGAAAATTGATTTTGAGTGTAAAGTTTGAGGTCCAAATTGAACTTTAGTTGCTAAATAAATATTAAACTACTGAATTTTTCTAAATAATAAATAAAAAATAAAAAATATATTAAATTTCCACACATGCAAAAAATATATAGAAATCACAATCTTCATTGTTATTTTTCACCGTAAAATATTGCAATTTTTTTTGCCGAATTACTTTTATGACGTACATCAATACATGAGATTTGATATAATTATAATGTTGGTTTATACCTAGCAATTTAGTTTATAAATTGGTGGGTCAAACCAAATTAACCAAAACCATTTGGATTGATTAACTAATTTAAATAATTTAAGTTGATCAAAGTTTGAACCCATATTTTTTAATAAAAAACTGAGCCCAATTTTACAGAGTATAATAGTTTTGTGTAAACCTTTTGTAATAGTAACAAAATTTACAGAGAGTTGTGTTGTAAACATTTTAGAGAGTAGCAAAATTTTAGAGAGAGATAATAGTTTTGAAGAGAGAGAGAGAGAGTAAATTTTAGAGAGATAAAGTGTGAAAAAATTGAGTGTACAAAATATTTTAGACGGAGAAGAAATATAAATAAAAAAATTACACAAAGTAGCTAAAGGAAGATAAAAAAAAAATCAATATCAATTATTAAGTTCATTGGGATAAACTAATAGTATAAGATTGAAATTTAAAAAATAAGTTGACCTATATTAAACTCATAACTATTTGGTTATAACCCATATAATATCTATATTAATAAGAAGTTATATTGTTTTAGTTGTTGGTGGAAGCATACCATATTTTGTAAAGTATAACCAAACCAAATTTATATTCAAATACGTGAACTTCGTCTTGAAGGCTTGTGAAGTGTGATAGTCTGTATGTAATGTAAGATTGACAAAATGATTCAACTTTGGTTGGCTTCATGGGAACGTATGTGGATTGAAAGTAACAGCAGACAGCTTAATAATTTTGCTTTGACTCGGATTTGTTCCCATGTGGATTGAAAAGTAACAGGAGACAGCTTAATAATTTTGTTTTGACTCTCATTTTGCTTTACCAAGTCTACTCAACCAGTCAACCCCCCCATATGTATATATCAAATTGTAGTTCAAATAGAGGACCCCTCCCATTAATGAAACTGTATATACTTAATCGACACTTACAAAGTAAACTAAACAAGAAGATTAATGATGGATTGACCAACTAAAGCTCATTAAAATATTTATTTAAAATGATATATATCCTTGATGAATATTCAAATATTTAAATATACTTCTATTATATGGAAAAGATAGATCCTGGTTCAATTAATAAAACTCTCTTTAATACTCCTCAAAAGGAGTAAACAAATTTATTTGGCAAGTCCTTCTAGGTCTTTAGCAATGACTAATTAAAAAGGAATTTTGAATTGAGGTGCATCCTTAAATTAGTGAAAACTTGCAAGTGTTTGTATAATCATTTTTAAGGCCTAATTCTCACTTATTCTATGAATTTTTCACTGTTTTTATATTTTCGATTTCTATATTTTGAACTATATTATTATATTTTTTGTTTTCTACCATTAAGAATTTAATTACTTTCATTTTTTAGTTGGCCGAATAAGGATTAGGGTTTTCTTACGTACTATTTAAACAATTTAACTAGTTTAGGACATCGGTTTTTATTAAATTAAAGGTTTATATATCAATTTGTTCTATTAGAACAATACCTAGACATACTAAGATTTCCACGGTGCTTCACTCAAGTCACCCAAGTCACTCGAGTAATCATTTACTTGCACTGTTGCACACAAGAAACTATAGGAGAGATCCACAGAGTGACTTTAAAGTCGCTTACTTTTAAACTCCGGATAAGATATTTTATAGTACTAAGCATACACATACATTCATCTACATTACCCTGCTAATATGAAAATAATTACTAGATATTACAAATATATTATTACATTCCCAGGTTCTAATACGTACCTTTAAATTTTCAAAACATGATAATTAACATATTATTTATTTACATTACTCCAATCTATTACATATAGGATTCATATTCTTTATTCATTCATCTTACTTTTGCCCTTGTCCTTACCAGAACTTTCAACACGCTCAGTTTTCGTTGAAACATTTAATTTCAATGCAAGAATGAACATTTACATGCCGAACAAGTATAACAGTTGCATATAAAATAACAAAATCAAGAATCATGATTTCGTACTACTAAACATTGAACAACTGAACAAAAGTTGTGAAGAGAACTCGAATGACAGAAAATTACTTCCCTTGTTTTCAAACCATATTTTTGAAACGACATATATACTGATATTTTTGCTAAACGGTCATAAGACCACAAACTTTCATTTTTTATTTAAAAATGTTTAAACATCTATTCCGTAGTAAATCGTCATGGCTTATGAGCACGTTGGGTGATCAACTTTTTGTACCATGTATTGATCAATACTACCTAGCTGAACGACTGATATTGTGTCCATACCGTCACCTGCCGACAATATTAAAACATTTACCCAATATTAGGGTTGTTCATTCTCAGACTGAATCCGCACCAAGTCAAATTGGTTTGAAAGTTCTACTTAAACTCAATAAAATTTCAGAGGATTATATATTCAAATCAATAAATTTTTTCAACATGTGTTGTTAGATCTGAGAATATTGTACATACATATTTGTGGATAAAATAATATTTTATTACAAATATATGCTTTATGATTTTATTATAATTATAGAGGCGATGTGTGACAATATTGATGCTATGAATTATTTGAGATCTAGGAAGGGGAATAAATGAAAAATAGAAAATTTGTAAGAAAGAGATTGTGACAACCCGATATTTTTTATATAAATAAATAAGAAATTTTGTGTATAATTTTTTTTTATATTAAGGATGAGGATTTGTACAAGATATTGTGTATATGTATTTATGTGGTAAATATAAAATATATTTATTACATGAATAATTGTAAATGATTTTATTTTAGAATCATTTTTTATTATCAATTATAATTTTATAATAATTAATTCCATATTGGAAATGTTTTTATCAATTATTTTCTATGAAAATAAAATTAAATATTATTTAAATAATCTATGAAATGATTTTAGAATATTTATAATAATTATTTTATTAAATGAATTTTGTTCAGGATATTAAGTTAATTATATTATTATTTGTCAGTGTTATAGATATGCATGGTTATGTATGTAATGTTAATGTGAGGAACAGTTATGATGAAACAGTTTTATTGTTAATGATAAATCCTAATTTTGGTTACGGGATAAGGAATAATGATAATAATATTATAATATTATAATATTTTAATTTTTCAGTGCTATAAATATGTACTGTATATGTGAATTGGTGATGGTTGGTCAATTATGGTATATTGACCAAACCCTAGCATTAATTGATTTAATCCTATTTATCAATTTAAATGGGAAATTTAAGATTATTTAATATCTGTGTTATATGATATGTGTTATGTGTTACTTCGTGTTATGCTAATTAGGAAACCCTAATTATAAATGTCAAACCCTAATTAGATTTGAATTTTTGATATTAGAAACCCTAATTCAAAAATCAGAGAATTTTATCTGTCAGAAATTGTGTTACTGTGATTAATAACACGTGTGATATACTTTAATTACTAATTAAGGTAACCCTAATTAGTAAATTAAAACCCTAATTGATTGTCGCGATACCCTAATTGCGAAATCAAAACCCTAACCGATATTTTTTTTGAACCCTAATTGCTAATTTTAAACATTAATTGTTTAAATATCAAAGTTAATTATGTTATAATACCCTAATATTCCTGTATAATAAAATTATTAATTTAATCTAATTAATAATTTTAATTTTTCAAATTTTAGAAACTAAAAATTTTAGTTTATAATTTTATTTTATCCAAACCCTAGTTGCTAAAATGTGTTTGTGCTAAACCTTAGGGTTGAACCCTAAGGGTCAAACCCTGAGGGTCAAACCCTAGGGGTTTGGCAATTTCCAATTTTGCCATTAAATTGATTTATCAATTGACCAAAATACCCTTTTAAGCATTAAAGAGGCTAGAATAGGTTTTGACATTTAGGGGAAGTTGGTGACCAAACCCAACAACCCCATGTGATGATATTTGACAGCAATAAGCTTCTTTGATCAGAAATTCATGCATCTATCACCTCTATATATAGATTAGAGAGAGAAAAATGAACCTTTGTTAGCCATTTTTATTCAAGCACTCAGCCATTTTCTCTCCACTCTCTAACCCACGAAATTTTTAGACTATCCAGCCCCAAACACAGCCCCACGTTCAACATAAGCAAATCAGAAACATAGAATCACGATTTGCTCATGTAAAGGTATAAAATCCTAACCAAAATTTTGACCCTTGATCTTCTGTTAGATGTTGTGTTTTTGTGTTAGAATATGTTGTTTATAGTGTAATTATGTGATCTGGGTTGATAGATGTTGGATCAATAACATCTATAAGCTCGGATCAAATGTTTTTGCAAATCTGGAAATTTTGTTTTTAGTCGTCTGACAATGAATGTCAGTGGCCATAGATCTTTGCATGATATGTGTTTTTGTTGTTTAAGTGTTTAATTTTGTAGCCTTGTATGAGATCTTTCATCTAGTACAAGAATCAAAGTCAGATTTGTTGTGGATATGAAGTTATAATTGGTCAAATCCCGTTGACCGGGCATGACCAGATGAAATCTGGGCAGCCCAGAATTGCCCAGAACGTCTGACAAGGATTTTGCAGGCTCTTGATCTTACTGTTGCTACGTGTTTTGAACATGTTGTTGTTTGGTGTTTGTAGACTGACGTGAAGACTACCTTCTAAAGCTTATATACCACTTAGATCTGTAACAGATTTAAACTTAATGATGGTCAAACTTAGGTATCCGAAACTGCTCAAGAACATTTCTGGAAAACCCAGAAATGTTCAAGAACAGTTCCGGGAAGGTATTTTGACCAGCTTGTATCTGGAAATTTTACTGATGTTATATGTGTTTTGTGTATTAGATCTCTTAATTTACATATCCTCTACATACTTAAAAGTTAGATCACATAAATCAGACCGGTAGTGCATGATATAAAGCATCAAAGTAGGACCCTTGAGTTTCTGGGTAACCCAGACCCTCAAGAACACGTCTGACAATAACTTCTGTAGCTTAGATCTGGCGATTTTGTTATTATTTAGTCATGTTATCGATTTGTAGTTATAGTATTACATGAGTATTAGATTTATAAAACTTTAAGTGACCAGAAAACATTAAGATCAAGTATTGGCGACTGGTCAAAGTTACTCACTTGGTCACTGACATATAGGTTCTGGAAATGATGAACATGAAGAACACCTATAGCGACAGTTCTGTCGCTATAGGCGGTCTTTAGCGACAGATAGTAATTTATTTTCCAGAAATTAATAAATAAATAGAAAAAAATAGTTTTTAATTATTAAAAATACAAAATAAATTATTAAAAATTATTTTAAATTCCGAAAATTAGTTTTTAATTATTCTAAATATATTTCATAAATATTTAATATTTTTGGAAAATTAAAAGTATTTAATTTATTTAATTATAATATTAAATAAATTATTTAAAAATGATTTTAATATTTGAAAAATCATTTAAAATTATATTATGATATAAGAAAATATTTTAAGTTATTTTTAATAAATTTTAATATTATTTGATAATTTTCATTAATAAATTAATATTAATGATAATTAAGTTATTTACTAAATGAATTAAATAAATAAATTAAAAATGATTTTATTATATTAAAAATCATTTTAAATAAGAATAAGGTATTTAAAAATATTTTAAGTTATAAAATATAACTTTTAATATTTAAAGGTAATTTTCATTAATTAATTATTATTAATGATATTAAAGTTATTTAATAATTATATTAAATAATTTAATTTAAAAATGATTTTAATATTATAATAATCATTTTAAATGAAAATAAAGTGTTTAAAGATATTTTAAGTTATAAAATATAACTTTTAATATTTTAAGGATAATTTCATTAATAATTATTAATTTATTATTAATGATATTAAATTTATTTAATAAATATATTAAATAAATAGTTTAAAAATGATTTTATTAATTTAAAAATCATTTAAAAGGGATATAAATGAATTAAAAATATTTTAAGTTATAATTAATGACTTTTAATATTTGGATAATGGTACATTAATATTTAAAAAATATTGGTAATTATTTAATAATAATTTTAATTGTTTTAAAAATCATTTAAGGGTAACATAAATGTTTTAAAAATATTTCGAGTTATTATACATAACTTTAATAATTGTCAATGGTTTCATTAATAGTTTACTATTGATTAAATGTTAATGATAATAGAATTATTTGATATTTAAATCATTTAATAATGATTCTGATATTTCAAAATTTTTGGTAAATGGTAATAATTATTTTATAATTATTATAAGGCCATGAAAAATAGTATGCCTAATGTTTAAGTTAACTATTTGGATATTGAACTTCGAGATAGAGTCTTTGACTCGATTTTTACCCGATAAAGTTGTCGGTAGACCGACATGTTTCAGAAATTGATCTGGACTTAGATAGATTGTTTGGATAACTGTTTATTTGTGATTCAATGGTGTTAAAGTTTTGTGCCAATGTGATTAGGAATGTGTTGATGTTTGTTTGTGAGTCAATGATTGTTGAACATATGTGATAATGTGAATAGGGAATGTGCTAACTGCAATAAGCAGCGTTATGTGTTACGTTATGATATACTAATCAGTAAAATGATCTGATTAATGATAGGCCGTGATAGAAAAGATAAATCTAAGTTGCGTAATTGTAAGCAGCGCATCAGGCAAGTATCCTAACTTTGCATTTTCTTTATGCAATGGACAAGTGTAAGAATGTTTCAAAATTATAATATTACTATACAGATTGTTAAACCTATATTATATACACCCATTGATTATCAACATGTTAGTATATGATAATTCAGTTATATATTCTGTTCGTTAATTTCTATAAATGATTATACAAGTGTCCCTACTTGGATAATCATTGTATTTAATCACATGTTGATACACCTTTGATATACATATATGTTGAATTATATATCATTGTTGAACAAGATAAGACCTTTGTAATGAAAACCCGACATGTATGAACATCCCGAACATGGGAAAATTTTTATGCGCTACGGCGGACAAAGGATGAACGATAATATCGTTCTAGCAATGTAGTATTGATCAATACAGGGTACAACGGGGCTGATCACCCTCCGTGCCCGTAAGCAATGGCCGGTTTACAGATGAATTTCTGTTTAAACCCTTTCGAAAATGAAAACAATATTCATAATATGTCACAGAAACCCATGTATAGACAATACATAGTTTCAAAAATTTGAAAGAGGGTTGTTATGTTATTGTTATTAGTACAGATTACTTCACAACTATTGACCGGTTGTAGAAGAATATTATAAAGAAAACATTTAAATTCTTTCAACTTATATATATATAAATACTTGATGGGCACTCAAATGCTCATCCTTGCTTAATTTAAATGTTTTCAGCTAAGTGTGAAAAACTGGAAAGTTCGGCCAAGATCAAGTGAAAAGGAAAGCAAACAGAACATGTTATTGGTATCATTTGTAATATATAGACTGTATTAAGTTAATGATATGAATTATATATCATGTAAAGAATGTAGTAAAGGTTGCGTACTTGGGATTAGACTCTGGTAAATGTAAATTTAAAGTTTAAGTTTTATATTATTGTTATTATTACTAGTATTATTCCGCTCATAGAAATGGTATCGTGAAGTACCGAGTTCGGGTTTCAAGTATCCGGGTTCGGGGACTTTACATTTGGTATCAAAGCCATAGGGTTAGAAACCTTAGGTGGGTTAGACCTTAGGCTATAACCTTAGAACAGAAGGAAACGTTGAAAATATAAATAAATCATATAGAGTTTAAAAAGGAGATGAATTGAATAAATTCATCGTCAAACAAAATAAAAGATAATTTATAAAACTATTATGTGTTGTGTGTATTTATAATTTGCTAGTCAGGATAATTTTGTGTGTAGCTGTTAGAAAGGAACAGAATTAGGATACCCTTAAGTCGTAAAGAATAAGTCAACGTCCATGACCGAGCCAATATAAAAGCCAATAACTGCAATAGAGGCTCACATTGAAAGCTACCTCAAAGAGGTGGTTATTTTGGAAAGTATAGTATTGGATCAAGAAACGCTAAATATAACTGATAGATAAAGTATAGCTAAAGGATTATAAGTGGTCAATGTCGAGTTCTTAAACTCATATGTTTGTGATGAGTTCTTAAACTCATAAAGTGTTGAAAGTTGTGACAAACTGGATATAGTTATGTGTAAATGGATATTGAGGATGATGGGAATAGATAAGATACTAAGCAATTGATCCTTAGTGAAGGCGAAAGAAATATGTAGTATTAGCATTAGTTGAATATATATGATTCTGTGTTGTGTATATGATAAATATGTTTGTGTAATAAAATATTTTTAACTTTTATGTTAGTCAAGGTTGTAAATCCCAACTTTTGTAATCACAAAGGGATAGCGAATGTTCAAAGCACAATGTGCTATGGTATGTCCAGTGTTATGAATATGGGTCTATGTTGGATTAATGGGATAAGTTGGTATAAAGATAGTAGATATTTATTTGGTCACTGGTTATTACAGTAGACCGAGTTTTCAAAATCTAATATTTTGAGTACATGATTATTTGAATAAAAAGTTTTGTGTTATATATTAAGCATTTACGATAAGGCTTAGAATGTAAGGAATAATTTATGATAATACCGTCAAGATGAAAGCCAAACCAAAGGGTATAAGAATCTGTCAACAAAGTTGGAGGACAACCGGATCCGACAAAGAATTTTGCGATTATGGACGCTCAAACTGTGCAGAACGGAATACCAGCTGCGAAAGATCAACCAAATAATCGAACGTCGAACGTTAAAGACTTCAAGGCGGTCCTATTGCCAGAATTCAAAAGGTACAACTGACCGTATAGAAGCCCAGATTTGGGTTAGGAAAAATTGAACAGATGTTCATGATAGCTAAGGTAGCTGAGGGGCAAAAGACCATTTTTGCCACCTACATGATGAAGGTTGAGGCAAATTTTTTTTTTTGTGAAGCAAATTAGACGAGGGCAGGAGCAGGTGTGGTAACGTGGGATAGGTTTAAGACTTTATTTTTTTCGGAAATTATTTTTCTGCTAGTATGTAAGCTAGAATGGAGGTGAAATTTCTGGACTCAAAGCAAGGTGATATGACAGTGAAATTTAATGAGTTGACTAGATTTGCTCCGCATTAAGTTGATACGGAGGCTAGAAAGGCACGAAGGTTCGAGCTGGAATTCAAACCATGGCTCTACAACAAGGTAAGAAGGAACAAGGGTAAGGTTAAGGGAGTTGGGAAGGTAGGAATTAATAGTGAAAGTAAAGGTAGAAACAAACAAAGGTAATATGAGTGAAAAGAGGAAGGCGAAGAATTTTGGAAGTGTGCAGGTAAAGCAAGAAGGTGTGAAAAAGAAGCAAGTGGTGTAATAACTTGTGGAAAGAACCACTCGGGGAAATGTTTGAAAGGAAAGTTTGTATGTTATAAGTATAGGTAGAAGGGACATATCTCTCCCAACTGTCTCAATCCAAGAATGTATAGTAGGTGTTTCAAGTATGGATCAATGGAGCATAAGGTAAAAGTCTATCCAAGAAAGATAAGGGTGGTAAGGAATGCGAATATGGGAAAAGACAGCAGGACATTTGCGACAACGGGACCAACATCAACGAACGAACCAACAGAATCAACTGCAAGCGTCTTCAACATGACCGTTCAAGATATCGTGGCAGCCGGGGATGCAACTCCAGGTATTACTCGAACCAATTTTATTTTCTTATATATGATTTATTTTATAAAGAAATTTTGAAGGAGGAATTTGAGTTTCCTTAGAAATCAAATTTACGTTTAATCAGAAAGACAAGCTTTAAGTAAATAGTTAAAGATCAGTCTGATCAAAGGTGATCAAGATCTATCTGCAATGATTGTGTATGCTATGAACCCTGGTATGTATAGGTTTTAAAGTGGTGATTCCGGGGACGGAATCCTTATAAGGGAGTGTGAATGTGACAACCCGATATTTTCTATATAAATAAATAAAAATTTTTGTGTATAAATTTTTTTTTATATTAAGGATGAGGATTTGTACAAGATATTGTGTATATGTATTTATGTGGTAAATATAAAATATATTTATTACATGAATAATTGTAAATGATTTTATTTTAGAATCATTGTTTATTATCAATTATAATTTTATAATAATTAATTCCATATTGGAAATATTTTTAACAATTATTTTCTATGAAAATAAAATTAAATATTATTTAAATAATCTATGAAATGATTTTAGAATATTTATAATAATTATTTTATTAAATGAATTTTGTTCAGGATATTAAGTTAATTATTTTGACTTAATTTATAATTATGACAGATAAATCAGATATGGAATCCAAACCCTAATTTCGGGTTTTGTTTAAGGAATGAAAATAATAATATTATATTATTATTTGTCAGTGTTATAGATATGCATGGTTATGTGTGTAATGTTAATGTGAGGAACAGTTATGATGAAACAGTTTTATTGTTAATGATAAACCCTTATTTAAGTTATGAGACAAGGAATAATGATAATAATATTATAATATTATAATATTTTAATTTTTCAGTGCTATAAATATGTACTGTATATGTGAATTGGTGATGGTTGGTCAATTATGGTATATTGACCAAACCCTAGCATTAATTGATTTAACCCTATTTATCAATTTAAATGGAAAATTTAAGATTATTTAATATCTGTGTTATATGATATGTGTTATGTGTTACTTCATGTTATACTAATTAGGAAACCCTAATTATAAATGTCAAACCCTAATTAGATTTGAATTTCTGATATTAGAAACCCTAATTCAAAAATCAGAGAATTTTATCTGTCAGAAATTGTGTTACTGTGATTAATAACACGTGTGATATACTTTAATTACTAATTAAGGTAACCCTAATTAGTAAATTAAAACCCTAATGATTAAAACCCTAATTTATTATTGCGATACCCTAATTGCGAAATCAAAACCCTAACCCATATTTTTTTGAATCCTAATTGCTAATTTTAAACATTAATTGTTTAAATATCAAAGTTAATTATGTTATAATACCCTAATATTCCTGTATAATAAAATTATTAATTTAATCTAATTAATAATTTTAATTTTTCAAATTTTAGAAACTAAAAATTTTAGTTTATAATTTTATTTTATCCAAACCCTAGTTGCTAAAATGTGTTTGTGCTAAACCTTAGGGTTAAACCCTAAGGGTTTGACAATTTCCAATTTTGCCATTAAATTATTTTATCAATTGACCAAAATACCCTTTTAAGCATTAAAGAGGCTAGATTAGGTTTTGACATTTAGGGGAAGTTGGTGACCAAACCCAACAACCCCATGTGATGATATTTGACAGCAATAAGCTTCCTTGATCAGAAATTCATGCATCTATCACCTCTATATATAGATTAGAGAGAGAAAAATGAACCTTTGTTAGCCATTTTTAAGCAAGCACTCAACCATTTTCTCTCCACTCTCTAACCCACGAAATTTTTAGACTATCTAGCCCCAAACACAGCCCCACGTTCAACATAAGCAAATCAGAAGCATAGAATCAAGATTTGCTCATGTAAAGGTATAAAACCCTAACCAAAATTTTGACCCTTGATCTTCTGTTAGATGTTGTGTTTTTGTGTTAGAATATGTTGTTTATAGTGTAATTATGTGATCTGGGTTGATAGATGTTGGATCAATAACATCTATAAGCTCGGATTAAGTGTTTTTGCAAATCTGGAAATTTTGTTTTTAGTCGTCTGACAATGAATGTCAGTGGCCATAGATCTTTGCATGATATGTGTTTTTGTTGTTTAAATGTTTAATTTTGTAGCCTTGTATGAGATCTTTCATCTAGTACAAGAATCAAAGTCAGATTTGTTGTGGATATGAAGTTATAATTGGTCAAATCCCGTTGACCGGGCATGACCATATGAAATCTGGGCAGCCCAGAATTGCCCAGAACGTCTGACAAGGATTTTGCAGGCTCTTGATCTTACTGTTGCTACGTGTTTTGAACATGTTGTTGTTTGGTGTTTGTAGACTGACGTGAAGACTACCTTCTAAAGCTTATATACCACTTAGATCTGTAACAGATTTAAACTTAATGATGGTCAAACTTAGGTATCCGAAACTGCTCAAGAACATTTCTGGGTTTCCAGAAATGTTCAAGAACAGTTCCGGGAAGGTATTTTGACCAGCTTGTATCTGGAAATTTTGCTGATGTTATATGTGTTTTGTGTATTAGATCTCTTAATTTACATATCCTCTACATACTTAAAAGTTAGATCACATAAATCAGACCGGTAGTGCATGATATAAAGCATCAAAGTAGGACCCTTGAGTTTCTGGGTAACCCAGACCCTCAAGAACACGTCTGACAATAACTTCTGTAGCTTAGATCTGGCGATTTTGTTATTATTTAGTCATGTTATCGATTTGTAGTTATAGTATTACATGAGTATTAGATTTATACAACTTTAAGTGACCAGAAAACATTAAGATCAAGTATTGGCGACTGGTCAAAGTTACTCACTTGGTCACTGACATATAGGTTCTGGAAATGATGAACATGAAGAACACCTATAGCGACGGTTCTGTAGCTATAGGTGGTCTTTAGCGACAGATAGTAATTTATTTTCCAGAAATTAATAAATAAATAGAAAAAAATAGTTTTTAATTATTAAAAATACAAAATAAATTATTAAAAATTATTTTAAATTCCGAAAATTAGTTTTTAATTATTCTAAATATATTTCATAAATATTTAATATTTTTGGAATATTAAAAGTATTTAATTTATTTAATTATAATATTAAATAAATTATTTAAAAATGATTTTAATATTTGAAAAATCATTTAAAATTATATTATGATATAAGAAAATATTTTAAGTTATTTTTAATAACTTTTAATATTATTTGATAATTTTTATTAATAAATTAATATTAATGATAATTAAGTTATTTACTAAATGAATTAAATAAATAAATTAAAAATGATTTTATTATATTAAAAATCATTTTAAATAAGAATAAGGTATTTAAAAATATTTTAAGTTATAAAATATAACTTTTAATATTTAAAGGTAAATTTCATTAATTAATTATTATTAATGATATTAAAGTTATTTAATAATTATATTAAATAATTTAGTTTAAAATGATTTTAATATTATAATAATCATTTTAAATGAAAATAAAGTGTTTAAAGATATTTTAAGTTATAAAATATAACTTTTAATATTTTAAGGATAATTTCATTAATAATTATTAATTTATTATTAATGATATTAAATTTATTTAATAAATATATTAAATAAATAGTTTAAAAATGATTTTATTAATTTAAAAATCATTTAAAAAGGGATATAAATGAATTAAAAATATTTTAAGTTATAATTAATGACTTTTAATATTTGGATAATGGTATATTAATATTTAAATATTAATGGTAATTATTTAATAATGATTTTAATTGTTTTAAAAATCATTTAAGGGTAACATAAATGTTTTAAAAATATATCGAGTTATTATACATAACTTTAATAATTGTCAATGGTTTCATTAATAGTTTACTATTGATTAAATGTTAATGATAATAGAATTATTTGATATTTAAATCATTTAATAATGATTCTGATATTTCAAAAATTTTGGTAAATGGTAATAATTATTTTATAATTATTATAAGGTCATGAAAAATAGTATGACTAATGTTTAAGTTAACTATTTGGATATTGAACTTCGAGATAGAGTCTTTGACTCGATTTTTACCCGATAAAGTTGTCGGTAGACCGACATGTTTCAGAAATTGATCTGGACTTAGATAGATTGTTTGGATAACTGTTTATTTGTGATTCAATGGTGTTAAAGTTTTGTGCCAATGTGATTAGGAATGTGTTGATGTTTGTTTGTGAGTCAATGATTGTTGAACATGTGTGATAATGTGAATAGGGAATGTGCTGACTGCAATAAGTAGCGTTATGTGTTACGTTATGATATACTAATCAGTAAAATGATCTGAATAATGATAGGTCGTGATAGAAAAGATAAATCTAAGTTGCGTAATTGTAAGCAGCGCATCAGGCAAGTATCCTAACTTTGCATTTTCTTTATGCAATGGACAAGTGTAAGAATGTTTCAAAATTATATTATTACTGTACAGATTGTTAAACCTATATTTATACACCCATTGATTATCAACATGTTAGTATATGATAATTCAGTTATATATTCTGTTCGTTAATTTCTATAAATGATTATACAAGTATCCCCACTTGGATAATCATTGTATTTAATCACATGTTGATACACCTTTGATATACATATATGTTGAATTATATATCATTATTGAACAAGATAAGACCTTTGTAATGAAAACCCGACATGTATGAACATCCCGAACATGGGAAAATTTTTATGCGCTACGACGGACAAAGGATGAACGATAATATCGTTCTAGCAATGTAGTATTGATCAATACAGGGTACAACGGGGCTGATCACCCTCCGTGCCCGTAAGAAATGGCCGGTTTACAGATGAATTTCTGTTTAAACCCTTTCGAAAATAAAAACAGTGTTCATAATATGTCACAGAAACCCATGTATAGACAATACACAGTTTCAAAAATTTGAAAGAGGGTTGTTATGTTATTGTTATTGGTACAGATTACTTCACAACTATTGACCGGTTGTAGAAGAATATTATAAAGAAAATATTTAAATTCTTTCAACTTATATATATATAAATACTTGTTGGGCACTCAAATGCTCATTCTTGCTTGATAAATATTTCAAACAAAATATTTATTTTATTTGATAAATATTTTAATAATAATTTTCATCGAATATTTATTTATTCCATAAATATCTCAATTAAAATATTCATTTTATTTTATAAATATTTTAATAATACTTTCCATCGAATATTTATTTTATTCTATAAATATCTCAATTAAAATATTCATTTTATTTTATAAATATTTTAATAATAATTTCCATCGAATATTTATTTTATTCCATAAATATTTCAACTAAAATATTCATTTTATTTGATAAATATTTTAATTATTTTAATTATTTTTATTTTTATTTTTTTTTTATTTTTTGCCCACCGGGACTGGGTAATTTAACTTGGTAACGCCTGCCGAGGTGGGGTTACCCAGATTCAGTTTCTGCAGTTCGCCAAGAACACATAACAAGGCCAATTTAGGCCAAAAATCTAACACAAGTTCAACCATATGTTCTCGTGAAGAACACAGAACATGGCCAATTTAGGCCAAAACTTCACACAGACAATTAATACAATTTCACCCAACTGTTCTAATCTTAACATAAACCCTTAATGACACTTCTATCATGTTTTTAACACTTTAAGTCACATAAATAATAGGGTTTAAAGTCATAATTTTAATGTTCTTGCTATTTTTTAAAGTTTCGTCAAATTTCATGAAATCACAAATCACAGATTCGTTATAACACCAAATCAGTCCGTTTAAATTTCGTTCTTTTCGTTTTTATATGTATAAACGTAATCATTCATCAATTTACCGATTAATATGCAATTTAAACATAAATTTTTGTACTTACAAGCCATATTCATATATTTTTCTCTGTAAACTATAAAACTCCAATTTGAACATGATTTCATGGATTAATTACTTTAAAACACATATAGGTCATATATAATTGAATTATGCAAGTTAATAAACATATACAACATCATAAATTTAACAATTAGCCATGAAAATTTAATTACAGAAAACTAAAAGCCAATTTTCATGAAAAGTTTCTAAGTACTTAAATTAAAAGTATAGGTTAAGGAACTACCCCTTAATTTCTCTGTTAGATTGTTAGAGAGTGGAAGAAAACTCCTTAATCCTCCAATTCCTTCTTCAATTCCCTCAATATCTCTCTTCTCTTTGTAGTTCATTGACTTAGGTTTTTAGGAAATGAGAAAGCGTAAAAGAAAAGGCCTGATATAAGTGCGCATACCGGTGTAGTAGTGGTCGGTTAATCTCGTAGTGGGTTAACTGGCCAACTTCCTTTTAAGGCCATGTTTGGCTACAACTTTAATTCCCTTTTCCAATTTATTTTAATTAAACTCTTGTTATATAGTTTAATAATGTCACACCCATTTAAATCAAATATATATTATTTAATTCAATTAAATAAAAAAATAGAATAGTTCCACATTAGATCACATAGTCACATAATTAAATTCTCATTTATTAATTATGTCAAGTCATTAACTCTCTAATTAATTATTAAATTAATTAGAATAACATTATGCTTTCTAAATAATTCATTTAATCAAATAAGCTCAATTAAATACATACTTTTGAATAATAAAATTCTCCACATTAATTAATCTACCACAAACTCATCAATTAATTATTTAACCCAATAATTAAATCATCGAAAAATATTTATTTAATTTAATAAATATTCAATTTAAATTATAAAAATCTCGTTTGTCACAACTTCCGTGTCTTTCCTTAGTTTTAATTAGATAAAAACAAGCAATCTAAAACCCTAACTATTAATCAACTTTAGAGAAGCGCTGGAAGTTTAATCTAGTAACAGCTTTTTTAATGAAACATAAGCTTAGTACAATGGATATTCAAGGGGGAGTGTTATGAATTTAGGCATTTGTGAATATCCATTGAACTCTCCTAATTCAATGTACACTTCAAATACATGCACCTTTTGAATACAAGTATATCCTAATTCAATGTAGAACTTCAATACACGTATCCCATTAATACATGTATATGTATTTATTTCTGGTTCATTCCCCTCCATCTTTGTAAGCCTATAAATAGAGGCATATTGTTTGATAAAGAATAGAGGCATATTGTTTAATTTGCTAAACTATTGACTTCACATCATCTTCTTTTACTTATTTTGGTCAAAATTAATTTCCCTTCTTGCATCATACACGAACCAAAATTATAAACATTCTTTTTACTTGGAGATTTAAAAAAATGGTATTTTCTTTTTACTGAAAATCATTTACGCTTTTTTAGTATATTTTATTTTTGGGCCTTCTTAAAGTTCTCACTCCGAGCAACATGTCAGTAGTGGAGCTCCCACCTAAGCAACTCAATAATGTGTTAAACATAAATAGTCATGAACCATCTGAATAAAATTGTGAACTACCTATAGCCACGTTCCACAACCACAGCTCACAAATTATGGTGATGTAGAAGAAATCATGGGCCTCTTATCTTTAATTTCAAAGTCAAAGTTCTGGCCAAGATTTAAGGTGATGTAGTGGAAGCATCATTTATTAAATGCTGAAATTGAATTTTCATAAATTGAAATATATATTCCTCAAGTTGACAAATTAAGGTGATATATGTAGTGGAAGCATCATTTGGTAAATGTTGAAATTGAATTTCCATATATCTTCCTCAAGTTGACTGACCAATTAAAACACATTCGAAACTCAAATAATATACCACTCTCTCCATTCATAAATAAATGACGTTTTAAGGAGTTCAAAATTTTTCAATATATTTAACATTTATAAATTTTTAGGAAAATGAAAAAACAAACTAACTAAAATATCTTTATGATTAGTGTGCAAATTATATATATCTTGGGGGCCTAAACTAGCAATATCAAAACTTTAAAGCTATAAAATAAACTTTTGAAAATTGTGGGGGTAGCCTAGTGTTGGGAATTAAGTCAACGCAAATCACACAATAAAATAAATAGACATAAAACAACACAAGATTTAATGTTGAAAACCCTTAAAGGGAAAAACCATATGTCAAACTCCGAATCTCCACTATATCAAAATAATTGGCTTACAATAATCCTCCCAAATTTTACGCCCTAAAACTTGAGGTTCCACAATACCGCGACAAAATTTTTTGCACGGACTAAAAGCTGCAAAAACACTCTCACCCATGATACAACTTTTTTGCACGGAATATACAAGTTGCAAAAAAAAAACCATCTCCCTCACACAAACACAAAACCCACTCACACGCTCTCTCAACTCTCAGGATTCTACATGATTTTTGATTGCGCTACACTATAACAACTCAACATAATACTCTATTTAATTATAGAGTACCCACAATTCTTCTCTTCTTATTCAAAATAAGACACATTTAAAATAAAACTCCTACTACAAATAGATTCCTTTCCAAAATAATGCTCCTATTAAAAATAGAATTTTTTTCATTTCCATACTAGCAATCCTTTTCTGAATAAGATTTGAGGAGTAACCCAATAATTCCTCCCTCGACTCGAATCCTCGAATACTTCAACTTCATATCTAAATAGGATTCGAGTAGTTTCCAAACAATTCCTCCCTCGACTCGAATCCGCAAACACTTCAACTTCATCACTGTCACTATTGTCATAGTCGCCACCATCATCCACATTATCTGCGTTCTCTGCATCCTCTGTATAATCTGCATCATTTGCATCATCGCATTGGTCGCACTATCTGCATCATCCTCGTAATTTATATTATCCCATTATCCACATTACTTCCATTATAATTACCATCACCGTATTATTTTTTAACATTATTATCTTCTTTAATAACATCGTCATCAGCATCATTGTCTTCATCTTCATTAATATCTCCATTATCATTATCGAGCGACTGCAACGACAATCCTCCACAACCGCAAAATATCTTATTCATTTGCATCATGATGAAACTTAAATTCAAATCCTTCATTTACTCTCTTCACTTGTCATACCAATGCGAATAATTTTCATCTACCTTGGATCCAATCAACCTAGCTTTGATACCACTTGTTGGGAATTAAGTCAACGCAAATCACACAATAAAATAAAAAAGATAAAACAACACAAGATTTAATGTGAAAAACCCTTAAAGGGAAAAAACATAGCCCAAACTCCGAATCTCCACTATATCAAAATAATGAGCTTACAATAATCCTCCCAAGTTTTATGCCCTAAAACTTGAGGTTCCACAATACAACGACACAACTTTTTGCACTGTCTAAAAGCTGGAAAAACCCTCTCATACACGATACAACTTTTTTGCATGGAATATAAAAGTTGCAAAAAAAAAAACCATCTCTCTCACACAAACAAAAAATCCACTCACACGCTCTGTCAACTCTCAGGGTGCTACAAGACTTTTGAATGCGCTACACTATAAAACTGAACATAATACTTTATTTATAGCGTACCACCAATTCTTCTCTTCCTATTCAAAATAGGACACATCTAAAATAAAACTCCTACAAATAGATTCCTTTCCAAAATAATGTTCCTATTAAAAATAGAATTTCTTCATTTCCATATTAGCAATCCTTTTCTAAAAGGATTCGAGGAGTAAGCCAACAATTCCTTCCTCTACTCGAATCCCCGAATATTTCAACTTCATATCTAAATAGGATTCGGGGAGTTTCCCAACAATTCCTCCATCGACTCGAATCCGCAAAAACTTCAACTTCATCACTGTCACCGTTGTCATAGTCGCCACCATCGATTATCCTCATTATCTGTATTCTCTGCATCCGTTGTATAATCCGCATCATCTGCATTACTCGCACTATCTGCATCATCCTCGTAATTTGCATCATCCCATTATTCACATTACTTGCATTATAATTACCATCACCATATTCTTTTTTAACATTTTTATCTTCTTTAATAACATCATCATCATCAGTATCGTTGTCTTCAACTTCATTAATATCTCCATTATCTTCATCATCGGGCGACTGCAACAATAATCATCCACAACCAAAAAATATCTTATTCATCTGCATCATGATGAAACTTAAATTCAAATTCTTCATTTAATCTCTTTACTTGTCAAACCAATGCGACTATTTCCCATCTGCCTTTAATCCAATCAACCTAGCTTTGATACCACTTGTTGGGAATTAAGTCAACGCAAATCACACAATAAAATAAAAAAAGATAAAACAACACAAGATTTAATGTGGAAAACCTTGAAAGGGAAAAACCACTGCCCAAACTCTGAATCTTCACTATATCAAAATAATGAGCTTACAATAATCCTCCCAAGTTTTACGCCCTAAAACTTGAGGTTCCACAATACAGTGACACAACTTTTTGCACGGAATAAAAGCTGCAAAAACCCTCTCACCCACGATACAACTTTTTTGCACGGAATATAAAAGTTACAAAAAAAAAACCATCTCTCTCACACAATCACAAAACCCACTCACACGCTCTCTCAACTCTCAGGGTGCTACATGACTTTTGATTGCGCTACACTATAAAAACTGAACATAATACTTTATTTATAGTGTACCCCCAATTCTTCTCTTCCTATTCAAAATAGGACACATCTAAAATAAAACTCCTACTAAAAATAGATTCCTTTCCAAAATAATGCTCCTATTAAAAATAGAATTTCTTAATTTCCATATTAGCAATCCTTTTCTGAATAGGATTCGAGGAGTAACCCAATAATTCGTTCTTCGAATAGAATCCCCGAATACTTTAACTTCATATCTAAATAGGATTCGGGGAGTTTCCCAACAATTTTTCCATCGACTCGAATCCGCAAACACTTCAACTTCATCACTGTCACCGTTATCACAGTCGCCACCATCTATCATCCGCATTATCTGTATTCTTTGCATCCGTTGTATATTGCGCATCATCTGCATTACTCGCACTATCTGCATCATCCTCATAATTTGCATCATCCCTGAAAGTAATATGCACACAAGCCAATCATGTTTGATGATAAAGCATATACTTTTTAACAATCTTATTCATTTATTAATAAGAAGTATTATTTATTAAAGGCTTTGAATTATCTACATGATGCTGTTTTATAATATGTGATAAACCCATAGTTTTAAGCAATGCTTTTAGAATAATGATGATGATCATTCTAATGAGATCTAAATTCTTAGAAAGCTTAAAACTAAAATAGTTCCCAATCGTTGGATTACTAAATTGGGGATTAGTGAATCCGGATAGATTGGTACATACGTTGCTTGCTCATTGGATGAGGATGATTGATCTCATGATCATTTGTGTGGAGACACTAAAGCAAGTATGTAGGTGCTTATTAGAGAATAAGTTCACTGAACGTGACTCGCTAAGGAATACCTAATGGAGTTTTACTTGCATGTCAATAGGAATTCCTGTAGTGATAGTAGTACAAGTGATCCTTGGACTTGAGATCATCATAGTATCTTGTGTATGATGAGTTATACTTTGACTTATTCCTTAAGACCCTTAGGGTATATCAAAGGGTATGCTTGGGTATAATAAGTTGTACATGGAGATAATGTATGATCAATAAAGAATCTACCACTTCTAGTAAAAGAAGAGAAATGTCCTATGTGATTCGATAAATGACAACTCAGTAGTCCTTGGCCAAGGCAGAATGAAATTAGAAAGGAGTTTCTAATTTGTATTATTTGGAGTTGTGCATTTAAGAGTCGAAATACATATAATTAAATAAAATAAGACTTGACAGAAATTCCATGTCTTATATTTAATTGGGACATTGTATGGTGGAAGGATTGAATTGTACGGTAACTATTAACTCAAAGGTTCTTTTATGATTAATGTTGAAATCTATATTATCTGGAAAGTCGTTGATCGCTAGGGAGGCTTATCCCTATTGTAGAATAAATATTATTTATTTAAATAAATTATTAGTTTAATTTATTTATTTAAATAAGATTAGAATTGTTCTAATTGATTTATTCACAACCGGTTTAATATGGAGAACCTAAAGGGTCACACCATAAAAGGAAGAATAATTATTTAAGAAGTTAATGGCATAATCGTAATAATATGTTAAGTATATTTAATTTAATCTATGGTGATAGAATAAATTAAATAGCTTAATATTTATTATTTAATATTTTAGAAATATTAAATATAAATTAATAAGAGGAGTCTTATTAATATTATTACAATTATTATTATTTTAATTTCTAAAAGAGTTTAGGAATTAATTTAATATAAGTACTCTCATTTATCTCTAATAAGATTAGGGAGTTTAATTAATTAAAAGAATTTAATTAATTAAAATAAAACCCAGTTCCTTAATTGTTAAGGAGGGTTGACCACATCTATATATAAGAGGAGTCTTATTATGGGTGAAGGTAGGTTGTTGACTTTAACAACATACGTTATTCCAATTGTTGGAGAGTACGCTCCTTTTTCTATAGAGATAGAAAACTAGGGTTTGAGCCAAATACCCATCTTCTTGAATTCTTCTTTTTCCTTGGTGGATCACCTCTAGAGGCCAAACACTTGGGTGGCTAACGTTGATCAAAGGAAGGAACCCAACCCGGTGGATTCAAGATGAACGCGAAAAGGATTGGAGGTGAACTTGTACCTGAGGAAGCTCGATCTTCAAGGTATGATTTTATTCTTATCTTTTTTGTTAAATTAATAATTGTGCATAAAGGGTGATCCGAGTTTATGGTTTGTAAAATTTTAAACTCTGATTTTACACGTTTCCGCATTATTTTTGCAATTTGATTGCGTTCATGAATATTACAAACCTAACAGTGGTATCAGAGCCAAACCTTTATGCAAATTATTAATTATTTTAATTTGATATGTATATTGATATGTGTTTAGAATAATTTAATTGGGCATAATTTTATTGTATAAAAAAAAAAAAAAAAAAAAAACGTAATAAATTTCCGAAAACTGTTTTTTGGATTTTTGTTTGCTGATATTCGCGTGGTTCATTTAATTTTCAAAAGCTTGATCCGGTTTTACTTTTCGCTGGACTCTTAGTTATTAAATATACTGATCCCACGAATTGCCAGGAATTTTCGTGGCCATCCTTTTAATTTGTTAACTCCATGTGGCCAGGATAATTATCATTCCGTTTTTTTATTATTAAGGATTCACGTGCTTGTTTTGAATGGTACTTACTTCCAGGATTCTCAAGTTGACAGGATTTCTATATTAATGCATTACGTAATTATATATTATAATTATATATATAATAACGTGGCATTTAATATATATAAATATATATATATATATATATATATATTAATTCAAAATAATTTTATAATTAAATAAAAGTTTATTTTAATCTTAAAATAAAAGGTTTATTTTAATTTTAAAATAAAAGATTTATTTTAATTTTAAAATTAGAATTTCATGCTAACTAATTAGAGTTGGAATTGGATTCCATGCTAACTAATTGGAGTTGAAATTGGATTCCATGTTTCCCTAAATAAAGGAGTTTATTTAGATATGAAATAAGATTTCATATTATTCAAAATAAAAGAGTTTATTTGTGAATAGGAAAGAGAATCCTAATTTCCTTAAATAAAGGAGTTTATTTAGATATGGAATAAGATTTCATATTATTCAAAATAAAGGAGTTTATTTGTGAATAGGAAAGAGAATCCTAATTTCCCTAAATAAAGGAGTTTATTTAGATATGAAATAAGATTTCATATTATTCAAAATAAAAGAGTTTATTTGTGAATAGGAAAGAAAATCCGTGTTTCCTTTAATATTTTTTTATATATATATGGAATAGGATTCCATAATTAATTAAAATAAAGGAGTTTATTTTGATTAAAGATTTTGATTAAAATAAAATAATTTATTTTATTCAAAATTGGATAAATTAAAATAAAATAGTTTTATTTTGATTTATATTTGGATTAAAATAAAGGAGTTTATTTTGATTCAAAATTAGATTTTATACTAACTAAATTTGCCCATTAAATGATATCAATATATATATTAAATGTTAATTATTCATTAGATGAATGTTATTTATTGATACATATGGTGATGTGTATGATAATAAATGGGATTGATTATGAACTATTGACCAATGTGATTGGATTTTATTTTAGTTGGATGCTTGAATGTATGGGTCTTATTAAATGGGGTCTGCGTACCTCGTCTTCTCTAATTTTTCTTAATGTAAATTCTAACTCCCTCCTATGTACTTCCACTTGACTGCTGATCAAGGTTTCTATTTATTTTAAATAATTTTGTAATAGGATTAATTAGAATTAATTTTGAAAAATTGGAGATCAAGGAACAAGGAGCGCGTGAAGACCCGTTTGTAATGGAGCCCGAGTTTAAATGTAATAGTTATATTTAAATATTAATTCTTGCACCCCTAGGGTTTGACCTTTTGGTTCACTTTTGGTGGCTCTAGTGAACCAAACTAGAATAAAAGTCCATAATCAATCCGGGTAGAATATAGTATTCTATATGTGCATGCTTATTCTATATATATTATATATTATGCAAACATGCTTCGCATGTTCATTAATATGACGCGTATTTTATATATATATATGTGCATGCGCGCTAAACAAGATGAGACAATTAATAACAAACCCCTCAAATATTTTATATTAAGTTGTAACGTTCAAAGATATTTGGAATATCGAACGTCGCCTTCTAGCATGATAGAAACAATAGAGTATTGAATATTTAATATGAGTTTGTTGTGCACACACAAGGCGAGTATTAAATATTTAAGATGTTGTTTTTATTACATATGATGTTTATAAGGAATTGAACATTACTGCTTTGTTGTGCACACACAAGGGCTGTAGTTTTCTCTTCACTTATATGGAAATGTTGGGTCTGACTTAACTTAAATCATTTTAGTTCGGATGTGCACACACTTGACCATTACGATTTAAGAGGCAAAATACAAGGAGTTACATAGTTGATGTAATTGACAAGAGTTGTCTACCTATTTATTTATATATAGTTTGTTGTGCACACACAAGGCTATATACATTTGAAATGGGATCCTTATTCTCACTAGCAAATCTTTAATTAGATTTTGCCGAACTATATAAGTGAGGGTAATATAGTTTGAAGAAAATAGTGGGAGATACCAATTTAAAACAAGACCTAATTTATTTTGGTAATTAATAAAAGAATGTATGTTAAAATGTTGTTAATTACAAATTCATTTACAGAATTTTACAATGTCTAAAATTACTATCACTGCGTAGCATATTAGATGCTAAATTTAACCGAACCGTATTAAACGGATTGGTTAAGGAAATTCAGAATAGTTCTCATGGCTGAAAAGCTATATTATGTCCTTAATACGCCTATCCCTGCAATGGTTGCAGACAATGCCTCTGAGGAAGAGATTGCTACTTTTAGAAAGTGGCAAGATGATGCACAGTTGGCTCAATGCATCATGCTCGCATCCATGAGTAACGATCTTCGGCGTCAGCATGAAACTATGGATGCTCTTACTATATTCCTGCACGTCAAGTAGTTGATGGTGAGGAAAGTAGGACTGATAGATATCTGATATCTAAGGAGCTCTTCCAATCGAGAATGACCGAAGACACTACAATACAGATAAAAGTCCTTAACATAATCAATTTGATTGATCAATTAGGACAATGGGTTTTATCATGGATGGAGAGTTGAGCCAAGATTTGATCTTGCACTCACTCCCGGACTCCTTTCACAATTGTTGTGAATTTTTCATATAGACAAGCTAGATATCAGCCTCGCTGATTTGCTTAACATGTTGAAAAATGTTGAGAGTCACTTTCCAACCAAGAAAGACCAAGTCTTACTGGTAGGGGCCAAAGGATCTTCTGAAAAGAAGAACGATTCTAAGAAGGTAAATAGAAAGGGCATAAACAAAGGATAATAAGAACAAAACTGATATGGATAGCAAAGGAGTTTGCTTTCACTGCAATAAGCCTGGACACTGGAAAGAAACTGCGAGAAGCATCTTGCAGGGCTAACCAAAGAAGCTTAGTGAAGTTTCGGTTACAAATATAAATTTGTTCATAATTTGAAATAAATTTTTCTTTAAGTCAAGGTTCTACTTGGGTATTGGATACCGACTTTGGTTATCATAAATATAGATTTATGAAGGGACCAAGTAGAAGTAGAAAGCTAAACAAATATAAGTAAACCTATGTGTGGGAAATGAAGCAAAGGTTGCTGCATTAGCCATAGGAACTTATAGTTTAGCAATGCCTACGGGCAAGTCTATTAAGTCAATAAGTTGTTATTGTATTCCAGTTCTCGTTGGAAACATTATTTCTATTTTATTGTTGGACAATGAAATCTTTGGTATTATATTTAAGAACAATTATTGTTCTATTTATAATAATAATGTTTTGTATAGAACTGAAATATTACTTAATGGATTTTGTATACTTGACTTACGTGAAAATAATTTTGCAAATTGAACAACTAGTATAAGAAAAGGAGATGATCATTCAAAGAGTTGAATGTGTGTATTTGCTGAAATATAAGTTTGAATTATTTGAAAGGTTCAAAGAATTCAGAAGTGAAACAAATTGACAAAGTATTAAGATTCTTTGATTAGATCAAGGAATAAATACTTGTGCAATAAGTTTTTAGATCATCTCAAATGGTTTTCTCATAATGGACGCCTCCTGATACACAATAATTGATTGATGTATCTGAAAGGAAAAATCGTACCTTGTTGGACATGGTATGTTCCATAATGATTTTACCGACATTCCAGTATCCTTCTAAGATAATGTCCTAGAAATGGCTGCATATCTACGGAAAAGGTAACCTCAAAATCCGGCCTCAAGACTCCATAAAAGTTATGGAAAGGGAGGATTCCTAATTTTAAGTATGTTAAGATAAGGGGTTGTCCAACTTATGTGAAACGATTTCAAAGGATAAGCTTGGGACAAAATTTGACAAGTACAGATTTGTGGGACATCCTAAAGTAAGTTTAGGGCATATGTTCTATGATCCTTCTTAGCAAAAGGTGTTTGTTGCGAAACATGTTGCCTTTTAAGATAAAGGTGTTTATCATTGAAAGGGCTAGTGGGAGGATAATACATCTTGAAAAGTTCAAGAACCACAAAACACTACAAGTCAAATAAGAGGAACCTATAGATAGACCTATTGTACCACAACCGAATCGTAAATCTGGAATAGTACCGAAGATACCTAGGAGGTATGGATTCATCATGGAAGATGATGATGAGGTACATATCATAGAAGATGATGATCCAGTTACTTACGATGAGGTAAGAGTTGTAGACTCTCAAAAATGGAACATTCATTTTGATGAAATAATCAAAAGAGTTTGATTTTATCAAAAACAAGAATGAACCTAGTGTGTACAAAAGGGTCAGTGGGAGCACCATCACATTCCTAATATTATATGTTGATATACTATGGATACGGAATGACATGCCAATGCTAGAATCAGTAAAGATAAAGTTGTTTAAACATTCCTCCATGAATGATTTGGGAAGAGCTCGACTTAACCCAATGAACGTATATTCATTCGACGTTAAAGTTGTTTAGCATGGCAAACTCCAAGAGATGTCTCATGTTGATGAGTCATGGAGTGTATCTCTCTTAATAGTCCTCATAGACTCCAAAAGAGAGATCGCATGAGTGACAATCATGTATGCAATGAAATATACGCGACCTGATGTTGATCAGTCATATTCTGGAGAAGTTCACTGTGAGACAGTGAAAAACATCTTAAAGTACTTAACAAGCACTAAGGATGTGATATAATTCATGGCGGGTCTGAATTAAAACTAGAGGGCTTAACAGACTCAAGTTTTTTTTAGACAGACCAAGACGACAGAAAATCCACTTTAAGGTAAAGGGTTACCTTGAACGGTGGTGCAGTGAATTGGAAAGGTTCCAAACAACAAAGAGTTGTTGGTTTAGTGATAAAGACAAAGTATATTGCTATAAATGAAGCTACAAGTTGATTGTTTGGATGAAAAGTTCATTACAGAACTAGGAATAGTTCCTAAGTCTCATCTTGGATCCAAACATATGTTGTGGCACTTTCATTTGATTATAGGAATCATTGAAAAATGGGAAATCACTATAGAGATAGTGGACTCTCAATAACAACATTACATATCCATTAACTAAAGCTTATCCAACAGCAGGATAATCGTCACTTAGAGAAGAAGAGTATGAGATACCATGACGATTGGCTTTAGTGCAAGTGGGAGATTGAAAGTAATATGCACACAAGCCAATCATGTTTGATGATAAAGCATATACTTTTTAACAATCTTATTCATTTATTAATAAGAAGTATTATTTATTAAAGGCTTTGAATTATCTACATGATGCTGTTTTATAATATGTGATAAACCCATAGTTTTAAGCAATGCTTTTAGAATAATGATGATGATCATTCTAATGAGATCTAAATTCTTAGAAAGCTTAAAACTAAAATAGTTCCCAATCGTTGGATTACTAAATTGGGGATTAGTGAATCCGGATAGATTGGTACATACGTTGCTTGCTCATTGGATGAGGATGATTGATCTCATGATCATTTGTGTGGAGACACTAAAGCAAGTATGTAGGTGCTTATTAGAGAATAAGTTCACTGAACGTGACTCGCTAAGGAATACCTAATGGAGTTTTACTTGCATGTCAATAGGAATTCCTGTAGTGATAGTAGTACAAGTGATCCTTGGACTTGAGATCATCATAGTATCTTGTGTATGATGAGTTATACTTTGACTTATTCCTTAAGACCCTTAGGGTATATCAAAGGGTATGCTTGGGTATAATAAGTTGTACATGGAGATAATGTATGATCAATAAAGAATCTACCACTTCTAGTAAAAGAAGAGAAATGTCCTATGTGATTCGATAAATGACAACTCAGTAGTCCTTGGCCAAGGCAGAATGAAATTAGAAAGGAGTTTCTAATTTGTATTATTTGGAGTTGTGCATTTAAGAGTCGAAATACATATAATTAAATAAAATAAGACTTGACAGAAATTCCATGTCTTATATTTAATTGGGACATTGTATGGTGGAAGGATTGAATTGTACGGTAACTATTAACTCAAAGGTTCTTTTATGATTAATGTTGAAATCTATATTATCTGGAAAGTCGTTGATCGCTAGGGAGGCTTATCCCTATTGTAGAATAAATATTATTTATTTAAATAAATTATTAGTTTAATTTATTTATTTAAATAAGATTAGAATTGTTCTAATTGATTTATTCACAACCGGTTTAATATGGAGAACCTAAAGGGTCACACCATAAAAGGAAGAATAATTATTTAAGAAGTTAATGGCATAATCGTAATAATATGTTAAGTATATTTAATTTAATCTATGGTGATAGAATAAATTAAATAGCTTAATATTTATTATTTAATATTTTAGAAATATTAAATATAAATTAATAAGAGGAGTCTTATTAATATTATTACAATTATTATTATTTTAATTTCTAAAAGAGTTTAGGAATTAATTTAATATAAGTACTCTCATTTATCTCTAATAAGATTAGGGAGTTTAATTAATTAAAAGAATTTAATTAATTAAAATAAAACCCAGTTCCTTAATTGTTAAGGAGGGTTGACCACATCTATATATAAGAGGAGTCTTATTATGGGTGAAGGTAGGTTGTTGACTTTAACAACATACGTTATTCCAATTGTTGGAGAGTACGCTCCTTTTTCTATAGAGATAGAAAACTAGGGTTTGAGCCAAATACCCATCTTCTTGAATTCTTCTTTTTCCTTGGTGGATCACCTCTAGAGGCCAAACACTTGGGTGGCTAACGTTGATCAAAGGAAGGAACCCAACCCGGTGGATTCAAGATGAACGCGAAAAGGATTGGAGGTGAACTTGTACCTGAGGAAGCTCGATCTTCAAGGTATGATTTTATTCTTATCTTTTTTGTTAAATTAATAATTGTGCATAAAGGGTGATCCGAGTTTATGGTTTGTAAAATTTTAAACTCTGATTTTACACGTTTCCGCATTATTTTTGCAATTTGATTGCGTTCATGAATATTACAAACCTAACAATCCCATTATCCACATTACTTGCATTATAATTACCATCACCATATTCTTTTTTAACATTATTATCTTCTTTAATAACATCATCATCAGTATCGTTGTCTTCATCTTCATTAATATCTCCATTATCTTCATCATTGGGCGACTGCAACAATAATCCTCCAGAACCAAAAAATATCTTATTCATCTGCATCATGATGAAACTTAAATTCAAATTCTTCATTTACTCTCTTTACCTGTCACACCAATGCGACTAATTCCCATCTACCTTTAATCCAATCAACCTAGCTTTGATACCACTTGTTGGGAATTAAGTCAACGCAAATCACACAATAAAATAAAAAAAAGATAAAACAACACAAGATTTAATGTGGAAAACCCTGAAAGGGAAAAACCACAGTCCAAACTCCGAATCTTCACTATATATATCAAAATAATGAGCTTACAATAATCCTCCCATGTTTTATGCCCTAAAACTTGAGGTTCCACAATACCGCGACACAACTTTTTTCACGGACTAAAAGCTGCAAAAATTCTCTCACCCACGATACAACTTTTTTCCACGGAATATAAAAGTTGCAAAAAAGAATCCTCTCCCTCACACAAACACAAAACCCCCTCACACACTCTCTCAACTCTCAGGATGCTACATTACTTTTGATTGTGCTACACTATAACAACTCAACATAATACTCTATTTATAAAGTATCCATAATTCTTCTCTTCCTATTCAAAATAGGACACATCTAAACTAAAACTCCTACTACAAATAAATTCCTTTCCAAAATAATGCTCCTATTAGAAATCCTTTTCTAAATAGGATTCGAGAAATAACCCAACACCTAGGCCCCCTAGACCTAGGCTAGCTCTGTACCTGCACGAAAACTACTTCTCACGGGAATTTTGCTTCAAGCTTCTGGTGAAGTCCTGCACTGCATTCTTCAAGAATTGTCAAACAAACATGGACCTATCATGCATCTTCAACTCCATAAAATCTCTGGCATTTTCATTGTTAGGATATAGGCCCATATGGTCTAACCCACGACATAATGACCTCGGCCTAAGAACTTTCAAAAATTACCCGCTCAAAAGAAGCGTTTCTGAGAAGCTAATAGTGCACATCTTATCCAAAGGGCCCTCGCAGTCATATCTTGAGTAGTGTGAACGTCAGGTGATGAGATATATGTGATGCCCCAAAATAGGTCCACATAACCCATTCTAAGTTGCCAAATACATTCTATAAAATTCAAATAAATTTTTTTCTATTTACAACTATTAAACTGTCGTATAAATACGATAACATATAAATTATGAGTTTCATTACAAATGTCGTACCATATATAATACGAAAACATACACACTCAAATTAAGTCGTCATTATAATTATTGTCACACTATTTTAAAATATAGTGAAGACTTCTATAGTAACTATCTCGGACCATTACTCCACTCCCCGACTAGTCCCAGCTACACTCTCATTTACTAAGAAGAACAATGGAACAAAAAGGGTGAGCTCAACTAGCCCAGTAAAGAATATCATGACTAAGATAATGAAGAATAAAATTAACTTTATCCTTCAATAATGATAAATCAAATAAAATATAATAGACAACAAGTTTTAGATGAACAACTGTAGCGGAACAAGCAATCCATTAGAAGAGTCAAGTAGAACATGATTTCTACTATATTTTATGATTAAAAAATTCATCAATAATTTTAATTCTTGTAACACCAATCAATAGTTCCTGTTTATGAAGATCAATGGTTTATCTTTGCACTACGAGCCAAATATATTCATTTGTATCACTAGTGATCATGATAATGTCAAACACCAATCCATCTTTGCACTACGGGCCAAAAAGAACTTTCACCACAAACATTTATCTGTAACAACAAAGGCCATGATTATACCAATACGCAATTACTGATCATAATCATACTAATCAACAGTCCATCTTTGCACTACGGGCCAAAGATAACTTTCCACCACAAATTTTTGTATTATGATTGTGTATTTTTCATCTTCTGATGATGTATCCTTTTATAGGCGAAGTTGGGAGACCGGTTTCCTTAAATTACGGATCTTATGCCAAGGATTTCAATTCCTTTAGCACCACGACTTAGACAGTATTTGTTGGTTTAATTAAAGTTGTGTTCCATGGAAGAAAATCAAGTTACCAGCATACAAGGGAAGATAAGTAAGAGCACATGTTTTGAAAATCAAAGGGCCACCTATAGGAACTAATTCCTAATTTGCCAAAGTTAAAAAAAATGTGTCCTTTGGAAAGTTTGGTAAATAATGGGGCCTCATGTGAGACCCCAAATTTTATGAATAAAGATTTAAATTTCTCGAAATATTTTTTTAAATATTATGGTGTAGATTTGATATAATATTATAGTTGTAGGTAATATTTATAAATTTTGCAAAGTATGCAAGTTATTATAAAATATTCGTTTGGTCGAGGAATATTCTTTTTATCGGGGAATATCCGTACGATGGCACAATCATTGGTGGACCCCACAACAGAAGTATTGTCGTAGTTAAAAATGACATAATTATTATTTTATAAAAATAACGGCGAAAGTGTTACCGTTAAAACTGTTGAACTACCCGGTAGTAAAAGTACAGTAATACGCGTGGTTGTATAGTAGCACACGGTATTAATTATTGATGTTTACGTAAGAAGACACTTAGTTATACTGAATTATTGCTACATTAATTGCTGCATCATATCTCTCATATTATTGATTCAATTATTATAACAATATCATCTGCATAATATGATATATTAATAAATTAATAATTGAGACGACAAAGTTATTCATATTATTAAATTGCAATACTTATAATGTCTAGAAGTTCTATCAAGGAGAGGTTTGGTCATCTAATTGTGCACCAATAAGGAAAAATCCTTATCAGAAAGCCCCCTCTTTCCTGGGAACGACCTGGTTGTTAAATATTGTGAGTTATAATATTAATGATGAATAAATTCGTGTTGATTAAGGATGAAATTGATGGTTCCATTGTGTTGGAATTATTAGTGTTAGTGGAAATCGACATTTATTTCGATAATAATTGATGTCGGGAAGTTATCACGTAATTAATTGGATAAATGAGCAATTAATTGCTGTTAATTTACATGATTATAACTATTTGTTCACATGTGTGTTGGTGCAAGATTGATAATACTTGCATGACTAAGTTAAAAATAGAGGTATAGATGGAGGTACTATATTATAATTCGTATTTTCACATGATTATAACTATTGATTCGCATGATTAAACTATTGATTCGCATTATTTACTATTAGGGGAGGTGGTGCAAATTTGATAATACTTGCAGGACTAAATTAAAATTGAAAGAAAATTTGAAGGTATTGTACTGTAATATTTTGAGCCCAAAAACATGCAATTATCGAAACTATATTTTCCTATAAATAGAATCTCATTCTTCCTTCATTTCTCACCAATTCACTAAAACTATAGAGCAATTATTATAGAGAGAAATTATAGAGAGAAAGAAGAAGAGAAGTCTGCTACCTCTCTATTTCAGTATCCAGCTTTATTCTAAGGTAAGGGATATTATTATTATAGTAAGGGGTATTATTTCTTTTGTATTCATGAAGAGAGATTCTGTTATTCCATTCTTTATTATTATGTTGGAATAACCTATCTATGCGAAGTACCGCATACATGGTGAAATTCTTCTGTTATTCCATTCTTTATTATTATGTTGGAATAATCTGTCTATGCAAAGTACCGCATACATGGTGAAATTCTTCTATTATTCCATTCTTTATTATTCTGTTGGAATATCCTGTCCGTGCGTATTACACATGACCTGGTTCCATTCTTTATTATTCTGTTGGAATAACATGTCAGTGCGGTCTATCGCATGCATGGTGAATTCTGTTGTTATTCAATTCATTATTATTCTGTTGGAATATCCTGTTTGTGCGTATTACGCATGACCTAGTTCCATTCTTTATTATTCTGTTAGAATATCTTGTCTGTTCGAAATACACATGACCTGGATCCGTTATTTATTATTCTGTTGGAATAACCTGTCTGTGCGGTCTATCGCATGCCTGGTGAATTCTTCTGTTATTCCATTATTTATTATTTTATTGGGATAACCTGTCTACGTGGATTATTGTATGCATGGTGAATTCTTCTATTATTCCATTCTTTATTATTTTGTTAGAATAACCTGTCTATGTGGATTACCGCATGCATGGTGAATGATCCTTTATAGTCATATAAATAGTATTTTTATTTAAAAGGGGTTTCTTCCGGGGGCATTTTTGTAATTTCTTTGACCTCAAAATTTCTGGAAAAATTTAAAATGATAATTGGATGAGTTTTCTATATTGTGTCCAAAGATGGCGATTTTTGGATGTATAGATTAAGAGTTAAGGATTTTATGGGAAAAGACTATTTTAAAAGTAAACCCTTATAACTCTTTGTGGTTAACTCCAAAATTGGTAAAATTTTTATTGGAAGTACATGTATATAACACGAGTATACTCTGTAAATTTTGGAATTTTTGGATAAAAGTACAATTTATGATAAATGTCTAAATATTCGGCAGTTTTTGCCATATGAAAAATAGTAAATGAATTTTAAAAATTTCGAGAAAAATATATGTTTAATATGTGACTATATTCTTCTAAATCCCAGAAAAGAAATATTTTTGGGACTAATTTGGTATTTTTCATGAAAATGAACTAGTTATGAGTAAATGAATTAAATATGTTATATGAAGTAACAAAATTGGGAAATAACATTTTATGGCTCGGGAATCTTATATAGGGTATATGTAAATTTTTGATGAGGGATTTGATCATTGGTGATGAAATCTTACGAGTATGGCATTTTTGAATGATTAAATGCATTATTTGGTAAAGTGTAAACAATTAAAATAAAATGTTTATAAGTTTAAGAAGTGATTAAAATATTGTTATAATATTAGATTATGAGTTTATTAAGTGATTGATAATATTTGGATAAATTTAAAGTCTTTAATATTTATCATTGTTTTCGTTTAATTAATGCTTATATCATTGTCATCATCCTCATGCTTATATTGTGATGAAAGTCATCTTTCGCTTACGTGCATAGATGGACTTGGTATGATTATGACTAGGGATCATTCGGTATAATCATGACCTGTAATGTTATAAATGATGTGGTAAAAGTCCTTAGTGGCCTATAGTGTATTGATGGACAATTTTTGGTATGATTATGACCAGGGATTATTCGGTATAGTCATGACCATTGGTGATTTAATGAATATTCTTGGCCCGTAGTGCAGAGATGATTCGATGATGTGGTTTATTTATTAAGCTGAGTCTCAGAGATAAAAATTGATGAAAACATTTTAAAACATAGAAGATAGTAGATATCATGCTCTACTTGACTCTTCTAATGGATTTCTTATTCAGCTGCAGTTAAACTTGATGTCTATTGTATTTTATCAGTTTAACATTGTTGAAGACTAATGATAATTTATTCTACATTATCTTAGTCATAATATTTCTTACTGCGCTAGTTGAGCTCACCCTTTCTTTCATTGTTCTCTTCAGGAAATGAGAACGTAGCTGGCACTAGTCGGGGAATGGAGTGACGGTCCAGATGATAGCATTAGTAGTCCTCACTATTCAGTTAAATAGTGTGATAATAAATGTAATGAGGACTCCATTGAGTATGTATATTGTCTAGATGACAATATTCTTATTAAAACTCTTAGATTATGTTTTGTCGTATTTTACACGACTGTTGTATAATTAAGTTGTATTTAAATTTATGTATCATGTAAATGGCGACCCAAGCTGGGTGATGTATACCTGTTTTAGGGGCGTCACAGTTGGTATCAAAGCTTAGGGATATGATCCCTGGCTAAGATGTGAGACAAGAACTAGGAGAGGAGAGACGGGAAATTCCTTTACTAGTATGACCTACCTAAGTTTATTTGGTATTTAAATTGGTCGGTCAGAGTATAAGGATAATATGTGATATATTAATTAACCCTTGTTTTGTGACAGTGTTTGAAAATGGCATCTGAAAATGTTAAGATCAGCAATGAAGCACATGAGACCGTTGAGTCACCAACGATCAATACCCAAAATAATGTGCAACAGGAAGATAATAATCCTCAGGTAAACAACAACAGGATAATAATCATACCGGTGGCAATGGCCATCGGAACAATGATAACCATCGTGGGGGAAATTATCATGCCAAGAATGGTAACCACTTCGGTGGTAATCATGGCCAAGATAATAGAAGTGAAAGTTTTAAGAAGAGGAGATTCAATAATAATGGAAAGACGTTAGTACCAGCACCTGTTGTTAAGGAAGGAGAACAACCGTCGGTCGTATGTTATAGATGCGGAGGGGAGGGACATATCAGTCCAAACTGCGTGATGCAGTTCAAAGCATGATACAATTGTGGAAAAGAAGGTCACCTAGCCCGATTTTGTCGTGCACCAAAGTCAAGTCCAATTGGGACGGTGGCACCAAAGGCGGATACGGACAAAACAAAGTCGGTGGTTTCAGGAAGGGCATTTTTTGTGACTTCTCAAAAAGCGATTAAACTAAACAAAGTTAGCACGGGTTAGTTAATTATAAATTCTTGCGAAGTTTATACCTTATTATATACCGGTTCTACCCAGTCTTTTATCTCTCTTGATTGCGCTCAACATTTAAATTTAACTCAGGAGAAATTAGACTTTGACTTATCGGTTGAAACTTTGTTAGGAGAAACCTTCGTTACCTCCACTGTTTATAAATCTTGTTGATTCAAATCGTCACTTTCACGTTACCTGACGATCTTATCTCTTTAAAAATACTTTCCTTTGATGTGATTTTAGGAATCGATTGGTTAACTACTCATCAAGCTTTTCATAAGGTTGTTAGATTTTATATTCATAACCAACCTATTATGTGAATTCATGTAACCAAACCACTAAAGTCAATCACTGTCATATCAAGCCATAAGTAAAGAGCCTTGAGCCTTTATCTGGTGACTTCTTTGTGTGGAATGCACCGAAGTAAGACTTTCTGTAGGCGATGTCATGAATGACGATGACAAGTTGATAGATATTAATGTGACATACTATCCAAGTCTTGGATGAGGGTCACAATTTTGAATGATATTTCCATTGTTAATAAATTTCCTGACGTATTCTTGAAGACTTCTTAGCCTACCCTTAGAGCGTGAAATTGAATTTTGTATTAACCCCAGTACAAAACCCATTTCTTAAACCCTCGATTTAATTAGCCCATTTAAAATCCTCGATCGAGTAGGAACTGTGGCCTATAGAATCGTTTTACCGCCAAGCATGTCTCGTGTTCATAACGTTTTTCACATATCTATGTTACGTAAATATGTGGATGACCCGAACCATGTTATTAAATTAGAACTAGACGAGATAGCAGAAGATTTAACATATGAGGAGATATGTGTTACAATCTTGAACAAGAAGGATCATAACACTCAAAGGTTATACCTCAAGAGTTAGAATCTGAAATGAAGTTAAGGTATCCTCATCTCTTCGGTATATCAGGTACATACATAAATTTTGAGGGCGAAATTTCATAAGGAGTGGAGATTGTGAGACCCCAAATTTTATGAATAAAGATTTAAATTTATTGAAATATTTTTTTTTAAATATTATGGTGTGGATTTGATATAATGTTATAGTTGTGGGTAATATTTATAAATTTTGCAAAGTATGCAAATTGTTATAAAATATTCATTTGGTCGGGGAATATTCTTTTTGTCAGGGAATATCCGTACGACGATACAAGCATTGGTGGACCACACAACAGAAGTATTGTCATAGTTAGAAAATGACATAATTATCATTTTATAAAAATAACGACGAAAGTGTTACCGCTAAAACTGTTGAACTACCCGGTAGTAAAAGTACAGTAATACGCGTGGTTGAATACTAGCACAAGGTATTGATTATTGATGTTTATGTAAGAAGTCACTCAGTTATACTCAATTATTGCTACAGTAATTGCTACATCATATCTCTCATATTATTGATTCGATTATTGTCACAGTATCATCTTCATAAAATGTATATTATTAAATCAATAATTAAGACGACAAAGTTATTCATATTATTAAATTGCAATATTTATAATGTCTAGAAGTTCTGTCAATGAGAGGTTTGGTCATCTAATTGCGCGCTAATAAGGAGAAATCCTTATCGAAAAGCCTCCTCTTTATTGGGAACGACCTGGTTATTAAATATTATGAGTTATAATATTAATGATGAATAAGTTCGTATTGATTAATGATGAAATTGATGGTTCCATTGTGTAGGGATTATTAGTTTTAGTGAAAATTGATATTTATTTCGATAATAATTGATGTCTGGAAGTTATAGGGTAATTAATCGGATAAATGAGCAATTAATTGCTATTAATTCACATGATTATAACTATTTATTCACATGTGTGTACTATTGATTCACATTCTTGTACTATTAAGGGAGTTGGTGCAAGATTGATAATACTTGCATAACTAAGTTAAAAATGGAGGTATAGATGGAGGTACTATACTGTAATTCGTATTTTCACATGATTATAACTATTGATTCACATGATTGAACTATTGATTCACATTATTTACTATCAGGCGAGGTGGTGTAAATTTGATAATACTTGCAGGACTAAATTAAAAATGAATAAAAATTTGAAGGTATTGTACTGTAATATTTCGAGCCCAAAAATGTACAATTATCGAAACTATATTTTCCTATAAATAGAAGCTCATTCTTCCTTCATTTCTCACAAATTCACTAAAGCTATAGAGCAATTATTATAGAGAGAAATTATATAGAGAAAGAAGAAGAGAAGTCTGCTAGCTCTCTATTCCAGTATCCAGCTTTATTCTAAGATAAGGGATATTGTTATTATAGTAAGGGGTATTATTTCTTTCGTATTCATGAAGAGAGCTTCTGTTATTCCATTCTTTATTATTATGTTGGAATAACTTGTCTATGCAAAGTACGACATACATTGTGAAATTATTCTGTTATTCCATTCTTTATTATTCTATTGGAATATCCTATCTGTGCGTATTACACATGACCTGGTTCCATTCTTTACTATTCTGTTGGAATAACCTATCTGTGCGGTCTATCGCATGCATGGTGAATTCTATTGTTATTCCATTATGGTGAAATTCTTCTGTTATTCTATTCTTTATTATTATGTTGGAATAACATGTCTATGCAAAGTACTACATATATGGTGAAATTCTTCTGTTATTACATTCTTTATTTTTCTGTTGGAATATCCTGTCTGTTCATATTACACATGACCTGGTTCCATTCTTTATTATTCTGTTGGAATAACCTGTCAGTGCGGTTTATCTTATCCATGGTGAATTCTGTTGTTATTCCATTCTTTATTATTCTGTTGGAATATCCTGTCTGTGCGTATTACGCATGACCTGGTTCCATTCTTTATTATTATGTTAGAATATCCTGTCTGTGCGAATTACGTATGACCTGGTTCCGTTATTTATTATTCTGTTGGAATAACCTGTCTGTGTGGTCTATCGCATGCCTGGTGAATTCTTCTGTTATTCCATTCTTTATTATTCTGTTGGGATAACCTGTCTACGTGGACTACCATATGCATGGTGAATTCTTCTATTATTCCATTCTTTATTATTTTGTTAGAATAACCTGTCTATATGGATTATCGCATACATGGTGAATGATCCTTTGTATTCATATGAATAGTATTTTCATTCAAAAGAGGTTTCTACCAGGGGCAGTTTCATAATTTTTCTGACCCTCAAAAATTCTGGAAAAATTTAAAATGATAATTTGATGAGTTTTCTATATTGTGTCCAAAGATGGTGATTTTATGATGTATAGATTAAGAGTTATGGTTTTTTTGGAAAAAAGACTATTTTAAAAGTAAACCCTTATAACTCTTTGTGGTTAACTCCAAAATTGGTTAAATTTTTATTGGAAGTACATGTATATAACATGAGTATACCCTGTAAATTTTGGAATTTTTGGACAAAAGTATAATTTTTGATAAATGTCTAAATATTCGGCAGTTTTGGCCATATGAAAAATAGTAAATGAATTTTAAAATTCCGAGAAAAATATATGTTCAATATGGGACTATATTCTGCTAAATCCTAGAAAAAAATATTTTTGGGACTGATTTAGTATTTTTCATGAAAATGAACTAGTTATGATTAAATAAATTAAATATGATATGTGAAGTAACAAAATTGGAAAATAGGATTTTATGGCTTGGAAATCCTATATAGGGTATATGCAGATTTTTGATGAGGGATTTGATCATTGGTGATGAAATCTTATGAATATGACATTTTTGAATGATTAAATGCATTATTTGGTAAAGTGTAAATAATTGAAATAAATTGTTTATAAGTTTAAGAAGTGATTAAAATATTGTTATAATATTAATAATATTAGATTATGAGTTTATTAAGTGATTGATAATATTTGGATAAATTTAAAGTCTTTAATATTTATCCTTGTTTTCGTTTGATTAATGATTATATCATTGTCATCATCCTCATGCTTATATTGTGATGAAATTCATTTTTGACTTACGTGCATAGATGGATTTGGTATGATTATGACCAGGGATCATTCGGTATAATCATGATCTGTAATGTTATAAATGATGCGGTAAAAGTCCTCAGTGGCCTGTAGTGCATTGATGGACAATTTTTGGTATGATTATGACCAGGGATTATTCGGTATAGTCATGACCATTGATAATTTACTGAATATCCTTGGCTCATAGTGCATGGATGATTCGATGATGTGGTTTATTTATTAAGCTGAGTCTCAGCGATAAAAATTGATGAAAACATTTTAAAACATAGAAGATAGTAGATATCATGTTTTACTTGACTCTTCTAATGGATTGCTTATTCAACTGCAGTTAAACTTGATGTCTATTGTATTTTATCAGTTTAACATTGTTGAAGACTAATGATAATTTATTCTGCATTAACTTAGTCATAATATTTCTTATTGGGCTAGTTGAGCTCACCCTTTTTTTACTGTTCTCTTCAAGAAATGAGAACGTAGCTAAGACTAGTTGGGGAATTGAGTGGCGGTCCAGATGATAGCATTAGTAGTCCTCACTATTCGGTTAAATAGTGTGATAATAAATGTAATGAGGACTCTATTGAGTGTGGATATTGTCTAGATGACAATATTTTTATTAAAACTCTTAGATTATGTTTTGTCGTATTTTACACGACTGTTGTATAATTAAGTTGTATTTGAATTTATGTACCATGTAAGTGGCGACCCAAGCTGGGTGATGTATACCTATTTGGGGGGCGTCACACCTCACCTATTGAAAAAGTGGTCAGCACACTCCAAAATCAAAGGGCATTAAGTATTCGTTAAAATTAAAAGAAAATAGATAACCTACTTAGAGGGTATTTGAGGGGCCACCCCTTGAAAAAGTATTATGTATCCACCAAAAATAAAATAAACAGATGCTAGTTAGAAGATAATTGAGGGGCCACGCCCCTTTACAAAACAATTTCACATCTTCCAAAATCAAATAGAACAATACTAATTTATTCATTAAGTATTCATATCTTTTCAATTGTGCAACATTTATTCATAATTAATATTATTATAAACTCACAGTAGCGACAACTAGATTGTTTCCAGGAAAGAGGGAGCCTTTTGTGACGCCCTCAAAATAGGTCCAAACAACTCATTCTTAGTCGCCAGATACATGGTACAGAATTCAAATACAAACTTCATTTATACAACTATTAATTATCGTGTAAAATACGATAAAATTTAAGCTGGGAGTTTCAATACAAATATTCTCTCGTAAACAATATCCAAACTCAAAGAAAGTTCTCATTACAACTATTGTTAGACTATTTTATAAAATAGTGAGGACTACTATAATAACCATCTTGGACCATTACTCCACTCCCAGACTACTCCCAACTATATTTTCCCCTCCTGAGAAGAACAATGGGACTAAAAGGAAAAGGGTGAGCTCAACTAGCCCAGTAAAGAATATTATGACTAAGATAATGTAGAAAAAATTATCCTTAGTCCTCAACAGTGAAAAATCTGATTGAATATAATAGAAAATAAGTTTTAGATCAACAATTGCAGTGGAAACAACAATCCATTAGAAGAGTCAAGTAGAGCATTATGTCTACTATCTTCTATGATTTCAAAAGTTCATCATCAATATTTTATCCCTGTAACACCAATTAATAATTATTTCCAATCAACGAATTATCTATTTACTACGGGCCAAAGATAATCGTTTGCATCACCAGTAGTCATGATCATGCCAAACACCTGTCCGTCTATATACTATGGGCCAAAGAGGACTTTCACCACAAACCTTTATCTCTAACATTAAAGGTTATAATCATACCAATACACAATTCCTGGTCATAATCATACCAATCAACAGTCCATCTTTGCAATACGGGCCAAAGAAGACTTTCAGTACATTATAAGCATGAGGATGATGAAAATGATAAAAATAATCAATCAAGTGAGATCAAGGATACATATTAGAGATTTATAATTCAACTTATTCAGAGTTCAAGAATGTCCAAATTGTCAACATGATAACTAATTATGGAGTAAAATTCAAGAATGATAATCATGTACCAAAAATAATTTGGACATAAAAGAAAATTAAATTCTGTTGTCAACAATAATCATGAATAGTACCATATAAATAGTACCCCGACATGAAAAGATTAAAATTTAATAAGAAAGTTCAGACCAATATTCCAGTGAAATGATATTAGATGAAGCGCAAATCTTAAAGAATTTCTAATCATTTCAGGAATTATAGAAGCAATACTTACCCTAGTAAGTTTAAATTTAGAAATATAAAATGAAATAATATCACTTATATAATATAGAGTATGAAACAAAATAATATTTCTTACGAGTATTGAAATAAAATAATATCCTTTACATTAGTAGAAACTAGATCTGACTTGGAATATCGGATATTACCTTGAGAAAATCTTGCACTAAAAGCTACACTCAAAGTATTCTTATACTCAAAATATTATAGAGGAAGAATTTTTGATATTGTGATGGTGTGTTTCGATTTGCAGCAAATGGGTGCCTTTTATAGTGTATCTTAGAGGAAGAAACAAATTAATCTGCCTAACATTTTTCTTTTCTTCTCTGCCTAACTTTTTTCTTTTCTTCTCAATGCCTAACTTCCTCATTTCTTATTGGTTGATGCCCACACCTTTAGAACAGAAGAATTACAGGATGAATAACCAACTTAAAAAAGGACATATATGGCTATAATGCTTTTGAAAACAAAGCATTCAAATACAATTTACTCACCTCTGTCCCTTTAATCACATGCTTATATATATTATAATAATATTATTATTTAAACAATTATAATATATTTGAATGAATAATTTATCAGATGAGATAATTATAATTCCACAGAAAAATACGTGAAACTTTTAACAAATTTTTCATGTTAACACTACAAGAAAATCAAGCATACGTGATGGATCTTGGTGACGATTTTCAAAAACAATCACAATTGATAATATTTCGTGATGGATTATTTGAGCCATCACAAATTTTCAAAAGCAATCACAATTGATAATATTTCGTGATGGATTATTTGAGCCATCACAAAAAATAGTATATATATGATGGCTATAGTGATGTTTAATTTTGCCATCATGGATATATATATGTGACGGCTATTTCAATCACTAAATATTGTCCAAAAATAATTTTTAATTTTCGAGATGGCATGCAACCATCACCTATATATTTCTCCTTAACGTGATTGCATTTAAGCCATCACAAAGAAAAAGTTCAAAATAATCTTTGGTGACAGCTAAGACCATCACGAAAAAAAAACCATAAAAATGGAATTATATGATGGACTTTTTCAACAATCACAAAATAATAATATAGATGACAGCTCTAAGTACTGGTTAATTTTTCCATCACTATAAACTATTTGTGACAGTCAAAACAATCACTAAAAAACAAGCATATATGAACAACAAATATATTAGGTGATAGAATTTACAAGCAATCACAAAATAGTAGTAAATATGATGGATGTTACAGAATGTCTAGTTGTGCCATGATTATAGAATATTTGCGACAATCATTACAATCATTGAATTTTTCGCGTAAATTGTACATCTCTTTTTCAAGTCCCCATTATTTTGCTTGGTGGGAAGAAATTTGAAATGGAAGGAGCAGTAACCAGGATTTCTTTTTTACTAAATTTAAATTGTATTAAAGGAGAAATATTAATGTACAAATTAACATCATGGGGAACCCCAATCAAAACATAGCATATACATCACCCCCAGAATATAGCATAGACATCATAAGACATGCCCTATGATGTCATGACTATAAAAGAAAACAAGGCCAGATGCCTAAACAAAAGAGAAACAATCTCAACATTCATGAGAATACAATGTATAGAAATCAGACAATACCAAAAAAAACCCATCCAAAGTAGCAGCAGCCCGCAATAGCAACAAAAACAAGATCAGTCCAAAGACCAAGAGGCAGCAGCCACAACAGAACCAAAAGAGCAGCACAACAGAGCACAAGGCCCAACAAGAGAAATCGGTAGTAGTATAGCAAAGCAAAACAGCAGACAGGATGAGGAAAGCAATAGCTGCAGCAAAAGTGCAGCAGCTGCAGCCGGCATCAAATAAAATAGCAGCAAGCTAGCAAACGATAACAGCCCAAAAAGTAAACTAAGAGCCCAAAACTAACAGGCAGCAGGCAGCAGGCACCAGTCATGCCAATCAAAAAAGAGACATCCACTAAAATATCCCAGCAGCAAGCAGCAGAACTGTAGCACGCCATGAAGCAGAACCTAAATTTTACTTTGGGACATAAGATTAAAGTTACTGATTATTGAATTTGTAGGTAGCATCATTTTTCCAATCAGCCTCATTAATTAGTTATGACCAATCTTGAGTGACGTCCTTCAAATGTGAATTTGTGATCTCTAGAATCCTTGCAGAAAGAGCGGCATATATCTTTGTTCTTAACCAGGAGAGTGGTAGCATCAGCAATCACCTTTTGTGGCCTCATCCAATGATCTAATTCTTTAAGTGCCAGTTTACAAGAGCTCTTAGTCATAGCAATCTGCCGAAACAACCTTCTGATTAGAAAGTAGCATATGATCAACGATAAGTAGAATTACAATGTGATAAAATATACACATGTACGCAGACATGATCTGTGCAAAAGCATGGCATGTTTAACAACAAAAGGAAAAAGAAAATTCATATAATTTCCACACTAGTAATTTCTCCAAAAAGTTTAGTACAGCCGATATTTATTTATGTTTTTATAGAATAATTTATACTAAAACCAACAAAGTAAAATTCACAAACAATTAAAAAGATTCAAATCAGCTTTCCTATTTAGACATTGGACAGGATTAAAAGGCCAAAGACGAATATTGTTCCAAGCTAATTTGATTACTTATGTGTAATGAGCCCTATGCTTCTTACTTGTAGCATCCATAGCGGCAACACCATCACAGACTCATTACCAACAGCTAATCACATTATAAATGTAATCATATAATAATCAAGATGGGTAGAACTCAGGTAATACCAAATAATAAATTGGCCCCTAGTTACATATTAGTATATTATGGAAATGATATAGGATAAAGATCATTATGACATATACAAACAGGTTAAAATAAAGATTATCTAGGCTTTAGAAGTAATTAAGTTAAAGTTCAACCTGTTGATTGTATAAAGATTGATTATCATTAAGACGTTTAGTTTCTCTTGGTATACAGATAATGTTATATGTGTACGGCCAAGGGCCTTAAGGCAATTGAAATAAAATTCGGAGCTGCTTTGTTAGTTTAGAAGATGACTGTAAATCTAGAAAATAAAATGACAGAAACATAAACCCAAAAGTCAATCTGAATCTACAATAATTTATAAAATTGTATGCTCTCCACTTCACACTTCTAACCTCAGGTCCCTGAATGAAGGTGATCACACATATATTATTCAAATTTTCAAGATGTGCGACAGATGACTCTTTTTTGTAGAGGTTTTAGTGATTCTACGTTAGCTTATGTGTAGTGTCAGCATAGAGCAAAAGGATTGAATGTTTTAGTGATTGCCAAAACCATCACATAAATCCTTTCATGATGGGCGTATACAAGACGGCCATCGTGATGCTTAAAACCATCACGTAAACCTTTCGTGATGGTTTTTTTAGTTTTTGTGATGGATTTTTGCCATCACAAATGACCATTTTTTAGTAGTGTAAATTCCTTCATTTATATCAAAATTGAGCTAATATCCACCACATAATAATTATTCACAATTAATATTATAAGCTTACAATATTAACAACCAGATTATTCCTATGAAAGAGGGGGCTTTCCCGATAAGAATTTATCCTTATTGGTGCGCAATTATATAACCTAACCCCTATTCTGGACAGAACTTTCTAGACACTGCCAATAATGCTAACCAATAATATTATTCAAATAATATAAAATATTGTGCAGATGTTATTGCAACAATTATTGAATCAATGATATAAGATACTATGCAGCAACTACTGTGGCAATTATTGAATACTGAGTGACTTCTTACGTAAGAATCAATAATCAGAGATATTGTGCAATACCGTGTGCTACTGTGCAACCACGCGTATTACTGTACATTTATCAACGAGTATTTCAACAATTAACAGTAAAAAATTTACTGTTTTTTTATATAAAAAGGTTATTTCTGTCCTTTTTTATTTTCGACAGTTATTCCGTTATATGGTCCACTAATGATTGCGCCTTCGTACGAATATTCCCCGACAAAACGAATATTTTATGATAACTTACTTACTTTGCAAAATTTGCACATATCACCCACAACTTTAACATTATATCAAATCAACACCTTATTATTCAAAATAATATTTAGAGAAAATTAAACCATTATTCATAAAAAGTTGGGGTCTTAAAACTTTTGTATAAACGACGTGAAATTAAATAACCCCTTTTCTCGACAGAATTTTCTAGACATTGCCAATAATGCTAACCAATAATAATATCATATCAAATAATATGAGTTACTGGGTCACGACAATTATTGATTTAATAATGTGAAATACTGTGCAATTACTACTGTGTTAATTATTAAATGAAATACTGAGTGACTTATACTATAGCAATAATTGAATTAATGTGACAACCCAAAAATTTAAAAGATTTATAAATAAAATCTTGAATGATTAAATAAATGTTAAAATATAAAACCTAGATTTGAAAGTAGATGATTTATTTAAATTTTGAAGAAAAACCTATATGGTTTAATATTTGAAAGAATATAGAAAAATTAAATGTGGATGATAGAAGTTTTGAAAAATAATAAATGAAGAATTAAATCTGATAAATGAGGTAACTAGTTAGCTTAAGTAAAATATTGGATTAATGTTATATTGGATGTCAATGGTAATGAGTGGGTTACTTAAACCCATTATCTTAAATATAATGTAATATATTTAGGGGATAGCTTAATATATTATATTATGCCAAGGGGACACGAGGAGATGAATTGAAAATAAGAGATAAGAAATTAAGCTAATTAATTTAAATTAGATGGGCTAAGTGTGAAAGAAGAATTATAATTGGAAGGAAAGTCAATTAAAACTTGGATTATGAAATAACCAAGTTATTGAGTAAGCCTTGTATGGCATTATAGGAGGTCCAATAAAATTTCTGAAATTAAGGTGGTGTTTGATAAAACTGAGTGTTAAGACCTGAACAGTTTAGACGTCTGAATAATATAGAGTATCTGAATAGAATCGAGTCTGAATGAAAAAATGCTGTTTGATAATTAATTTTTTCAAAATGTCTGAATAACAGTATTTTACCATTTTAACCCTCTGAACAGTTTAAACAAAACCTGTTTGATAATCAAGAAATTTTAAATACAAATAAATCGCACCTGTAATTTCCTCAAGAACAAAGATCTAGGATTTGAGCGAAGGAGAAGAGCAGCAGACAGAAGCGCAGATCAAAATGAATGAAACGGGAGTGATAATATGGTTCAGATTGTATTGTGAACAAAAGTGGGATTTTGTAATATTGCTGAGGTTATTTTTGTCCCCAAAAAATATAAACTCAGTCAGAGGAGACTCTGAATAGTATAGAATTGATTTTAAATCTTAGCTATTCAGAGGCATTAAGAGGCAATAATTTTTTTACCAAACAAGTTTTACCTCTAACCGAATCAGAGGCAAACCTATTAAGAGGTATTAAGACCTAATCAAACACTACCTAAGCCTCATGAAAAATATAAGTAAATTAATTAAGGATAGACATAAGTGCTATGGAAAATATTGAGCAAGTGTGAGAATTAAATAAGTCCAATAATATGTTAAAATATGGGTGGTATGAAAGAATTACGATGCCCAAGTTATTTAATTAAAAATTTGTGTCAAATTCAATGAAAAAGCTCAACGAGAATTTAATTTAGTAGCCCAAAATAATAGGGCATGTGTTAGTAGAATATCTATGATTAGGAACTTACCATACTTGAGTTAAAGGTAGAAAATTGTGTGAAATGACTATTTTGGAAAAAGAAAGTGCTTAATGAATCATATGTTGTAATTATTTTCTTACTTTAGTTGGTCACCAACTCCACTTATGTGTCGCCTTTGATTTAGCCACCTTATTTAGTAAGAATTGTAAACAAAGTAAAGGATAAGAGAGAGAGAAGATGTTAGGAGATGATATATATATATATATATATATATATATATATATATATATATATATAACCCCTTTCATTTTAACAGATAAGTTTTCTTCTCATTTTCTAAATTTGCTAACAAAAGAAAATAAAGAGAAAGAATGGAGGAGGTGTTTGGCAGCCCTAGATGGGAAAGAGGAGGAGAAATTTTGATCCTTATGCCATCCAAGATCCATCTCATATTTTGAAAGAAGAAGATTTGCTAAGGAAATCAATGTATAAAACCTAACTTAATTTATCCTTTTATTTAATTTAATGAATAAAGATCTAAGGTTTCAAAGCTCAAAAACCTTAGATATTCATGATTTAGAGTGTATTATATATGGATCTAACTATTTTGAGTGTTAAAAAGTTGGATCAAAGGAAGAAAATAAAAATAGTTTTCTAATGGTAGAAAATCCTAACTTGTCTTCACTTTGGATGTCTACCATTTAAGATCTACACATTATTTTTGTGATCCATCAAAGAGGGGTGCTAGATGTGCGAGTTAATTTTTAAAACCCAAGTGGTAGCACTCAAATATGTTGATTTTACAAGCCATGGGAGTTAATTTGATAAAAACTGTCCAGCTTATACAAAAAGGAAAATAAACTAATTTGGATCAATTTGGTCTAAGGGCATTTTCGTCCGTTTTTCTTGCTTTAAAATTTTAGAAAAATTTAGTATGTTAATATAATGAGTTATCAAGATGCTGATTTTGCAAGTTGTAAAATTGATATAAAGAGTACAAGTGGAACATGTCAATTGTTAGGAAACAGGCTTGTGTCTTGGTTCATTAAGAAGCAAAATTCTGTATCAACCTCAACAACAGAAGCTGAATACATTGCAACTGGCAATTGTTGTTCTCAAATTCTATGGATGAAAAATTAGCTACCTGACTATGGGTTTGATTTCAAATCTATTCATGTTCATTATGATAATATAAGCGCTATAGCAGTAACTCATAATCCTTTCATGCAATCTAGAATAAAGCATATATAAATAATATATCATTTCATTAGAGTTCATGTTCAAAATAGAAATATCTCCTTACATTATATCCTAACTAAAAATCAACTTGCTGATGTCTTTACAAAACCCTTAGTCGAATTCAGATTTAATAAGCTAATAAGTGAGTTAGAAATGCTAAATCTACACTCATAATTCTATGCTCTGGAAATCACTAACTCTACAAGAAGAAAATTATAGATTAAGGCCAAATCGTAGAGTGGAACTGAGATAGTAGAGTGGACAAGTGTGTTAGTAGAACAAAAATTGTCTCAAGGAGAAATCGTTTAGCTTCAGGGGAGTTAGGGGCAAATTTGTCTTTTCCTATGACAAGACTAATGAAATGCCCTATTAAACATGTGTCCCACAAAGCAAAATTAGAGGGAAGTATTCAAATTTCCATCTTCACTTTTCCTAAAAACATAGTCTCATTATTTCTATTTGCTTTCGTTGAAACCCTAACTTTCTAAATTGCAAAACTCAGACAAAGTGTTTGTGTTTCAACTAAGGACAAAGCACTTAAATGTCGTCCCCTCAAGTCATCTCAGGAAATCAACTATGTTTCAACAAATTTGAGGAAGCAGACAAGCAATTCCAAGGAATCCTAAAGCTACTTCAGAAAGCCGGTCTCTACAAAGCTCTCAACACAAGCACTAGAGTGTACTCAAAATTAGTGAGGATTTCTACACCAATGGAGTCTATATTGATGGAATTCTATCTACGAATGTCAAAGGGGTGCATGTTGCCGAGACATTGGGAAAGATACACTGTATCCATTTTTTTAGCAGATTTTATGCGACGGTGTATATTTCAAAGAGATCTGTTGCTTTTGACAGAACAATAATTACGCCCTGAACTGAATAGATTTTATTTCCTTAAGTACGAAACCGAGCAACAATTATGCATGACACTTAATCAATTTAATTCCATATATTCTACACCAAATAAAGTACCAGAGATAATTAAGCATGAATATATTCATGTAACTTATGCAGATGTGATTTACTGTATTATACCATGCTCATGCTAAGTTCTCTTCTTAGAGTGTAAAACTTTCTTCACTCAATGGTTTGGTGAAAATATCTGATAATTGGTGTTCTATTGAAATAAAAATTAATTTTATTAATCCTTTAGAAACATTATCCCTTAAGAAATTGTGTTTTACCTCTATATGCTTTGTACATGAGTGCAGAACAATATTTTTTAAAATATCAATAGTACTAGTATTATCACAGTATATGGGCACATAATCACATAAAATGTCAAAGTCACATAAGCTTTGACGCATCCATAAAATTTTAGAACAGCAACTCCCCGCGGCTAAGTATTCTCCCTCAATTGTTGATAAAGTAACTGAAGTTTGCTTTTTACTATGCCAAGACACAAGACTTTGTCCCAAAAATGTACAAGCACCACTTGTACTTTTTCTAATGATTTAACATCCTGCATAGTCAGCATCTGAATAGCCTATTAGTCCAAAATTATTGCACTTTAGATAAAATAAACCTAAATTTATAGTCACTTAAATATTTAAATATCCTTTTAACGACTTATAAGTGAGACTTTTTTGTTTTTGCTTAAAAACGAGCACATAGATACACAATATATATATATATATATATATATATATATATATATATATATATATATATCAGGTCTAGATGCAGTTAAGTATAGTAAAGAGCCAATCATACCTCGATATTTCGTCAATTCTACATCAATACATTTATCATCTGTTGCAAGCTTTATAGATGTACTCATTGGTGTAGCCTTTGAATTTGGTTTATCAAAACCAAATCGTTTCATTAGTTCTCTTGTATATTTGGTTTGATGAATATAGATTCCTTCTTTTACTTGCTTGATTTGGAGGCCCAAAACGTAGTTTAGTTCCCTTAATAAACTCATATCGAATTCCTTATGCATGCATTTTGAAAACCACTCACAGAGAAAATCATTAGTAACACCAAATATTATGTCATCTGCATATATTTGAACAAGAATGATAACTTGATTTTGGTGTTTAATAAATAATGTAAAATCAATTTTACCTCTTATGAAACCGTTTGATAGAAGATACTTACTTAACCTCTCATACCAAGCTTTTGGAGCTTGTTTGAGTGCATACAGAGCTTTCTTTAATTTGTAAATATGGTTTGGATACTTTTCATGCTCGAATCCAGGAGGCTGTTTCACATATACTTCTTCATTTTATGTATCCATTGAGGAAGGCGATTTTTACATCCATTTGATAAAGCTTGAACTCTCTATAACATGCAAAAGGTAGTAATATTCGAATTAATTCCAACCTTGCAACCGGGACAACTAGGTCATTCCTAAGAAAGAGGGGGCCTTCCATATAAACGGCGCACAATTAACTAACTCCTTTCCTTGATAGAACTTCTAGACATTGTCAATAATATTAATTGATTTAATAATATCATATCAAATAATATGAGTTACTGTGTCATATTATTGATTTAATAATGTTAATACAGTACAAATGTTAATGTAAAAACTATTGAATCAATAATATGAGATACTATGCAATAATTATTGTGGCAATTATTGAATGAAATATTGAATAGATTCTGCTGTAGCAATTATTGAATTAATAATCAGAAATACTGTGCACTAATATGGAGTACCGCGTGCTAGTGTAGAATAACGCGTATTACTATACTTTTATCACCGGATATTTCAACAGTTAACGGTATTTTTTTTGCTTTCTATATCTGACAATTATTCCAATGTGGGGTCCAATAATGATTGATTATTTCGGCACCGTCGTACGAATTTTAATCGATAAAAAGAATATTCCCTGACAAAATGAATAATTCCCGACAAATTGTGTACTTTGTATAATTTACACATATCACCCATAACTATAAAATTTATTAAATCAACACCTTACTATTTAGAAAAAAAAATTAAATCTTATTCATAAAAAGTTGGTGTCTTACATTAAACCTCTAAGAATTAAAAATTCTAAGTCCCATGCTCCCATTTGGTCCACTTAGCAATATTTTCCCCTTTTTCTTCTTTTTAGCTGAAATTCTTTCTTATATCAATAAATCATTTAATAAGCACATATACACATAAAAATGTGGTAAAACTAAACATAAAAAAATCAAAATTATAGAATATTATACACTTATCAAATTCCACGACACTTAGTTTTTCCACGTCCTCATGTAAACTAAAACAAAGGTCATATTAAAACTTATTTAAATTCTATTCAACCAAACTTTCAAAGGTTTCAACTCCATTTTCATTCATAAATATCAATATTAATCAACAGATATTTGATCAACACCTCATCAATCAATTCACAATAACAACATTGTCATTCTCCACTAAACATCCTAAAATTAAAATGCCTTCACATGATAAGTTTCTCTCCTATGATCAACATAAATATTCAACTAAGTTCAGGTGGAACAACAACTATTCACAACTCAGAACCTAATGTTCCTGTTATTCTTTTTCACCCAATAAAACTTTCAAATTCAAATTTTTATAGGTGAGTGTATTTTATGCTCCATCTCACACTATGAACATTCATTCTTTTCTTTTTGCAAGTGAGTGAGTTTTACGCTCCATCTCACTTATTTGCATATGTTTACGGAAGCGCGTGTTTTACACTCCTTAACCCACCACATGATTTAACATTTTTTTCTCTTGTAATTTTTACCTTTAATTTTTTCCATAATGGTTCTGTAAAAAAAATAACCAGTTAAACCATTCTAAATCATAAAATCAATGCACATAGTCAGACCCCACATATAAATTAGTCAAGTAAGCATGTATCTCATATTAAATTACTCATGTAACACAAATTTAATCAAAATCAATTAATTGTGGATTCTAACTCAGTTATCATCATTCATCAAGTAATTAAGCATACAAAAAATTCATCAATTAGCACTAATTTTCATTCTATAACCATAGCTTTCAAAAGCTTAGCCAAACAAAATTATAGAGCTAAAAGTTTCCAGTTTTTCCATAAAACACGGACCTAGATTATCAAATTTAGGGCATAATCCTAAACTTAAACCTCTCCCCCACACTTAAACCTTACATTCTCCTCAATTTAAAGACAATCACGCAAAGACGGAGCAACTAAATAAAATACAACTAAAAATTAAAAAGGGGAAATAAAATCAAATCCGATTTCTTGGGTTGCCTCCCAAGTAGTGCATTTTTCTAATATCTTTTTCTCGACGCCAATCCTCTCAAGCATCATAAATTGGATCCACTAAGTCCAGCATCTCAATATCCCCCACCTGACATTCTTTATAAAAGGGTTTGAGCTTGTGACCATTCACCTTGAAAACCTTTTTCGTTCTTGGGTTTTGAATATCTATAGCACCATGATAAAAAAATATTATAAATAACAAATGGACCTTCCCAACGAGAACACAACTTAACTGGAAATAAGCAACTTTGAATTATAAAGGAGAATTTTTTTGTCCAACAATTAAAGTCTTAAAATATTCTTGTTATGGAAAGATTTTGTCTTATTTTTGTACAATTTAGAACTCTCATATGCTTCATTCCTCAATTCTTCGAGCTCTTGTAACTGTAACTTTCTATGCCCTCTCTAGCTTGATCCATGCTCATGTTGCATTGCTTAATTGCCTAGAAAGCCTTGTGTTCTAAATCTACAAGTAAATGACATGGTTTCTCAAACACTAGCCTATACAGTGGCATATCAATGAGAGTTTTGTATGTTGTCCTTTAGACCCACAAAGCATCTTCTAACCTCAGACTCCAATCTATTATGCTTTACTTGACTTTTTCTCCAAAATAGATTTGATCTCATTATTGGATACCTCTACCAGGCCATTGCTTTATGGATGGTTGGATGTAGAAGCCTTGTGCATCACATTGTATTTCCTGAATAGTGCTGCTAGCATACTATTGGAAAAGTTTGTTCTCATATCACTGATGATGGCCCTTGGAGTTCAAAACCTAACAAATATGTTAGACCTGAAAAAATTTGTAACAACTTTAGAATCATCAGTTTTGGTGGCTTTAGCTTCCACCCATTTAGAAACATATTCAACAACCAAAAGAATGTAAAGATTACCATAAGAAGTAGTAAATGGTCCCATAAAATCAATACCCCAAACATCAAAGATTTCAATAATTAGAATAGGGTTTGTGGCAATTGATTTCAACTTGATATATTTCCTGACCTTTCACAATTTTCACATGACTTACAAAATAGATAAAAATCTTTAAAAATAGTTGGCCAAAAGAAACCAAATTCGAAAACCTTATGATTTGTTCTTTTAGGTCCAAAATTACTTCCACAAGCATAAGAGTGATAGAAAGTTAGAATAGACAAAAACTCACTATCAGGCACACACCTTTTAACTATCTGATCAACACAAAATTTACATAATTATGGGTCATCCCATACATATTATTTGGCATCACTCTTAAGCATTTCTTTCTAGGATTTAGAAAATCCACTATATACATAGGCACTCACTAGGTAATTCAAAATATTTTGCACACCAAGGGACAGACTCATCAACGAAAAATAAATGCTCATCTAGAAAAGAATCATTCAATGATAGCGCCTGTTCATCCTTAATCAATCTGCTTATGTGATTTGCCACCAGGTTGTCTGCTCCTTTCTTATCTCTAATCTCCAAATCAAATTCTTGTAACAGTAGAATCCGTCGAATGATCCTAGGTTTGGATTCTTTATTGGTCAGTAAATACCTGAGAGCACTATGGTTAGAATAAACTACAACTTTAGTACCAAGTTGATAAGATCTAAAATTGTCTAAATCAAAGAGAATAGATAAAAGTTCTTTTTCAATCATTGAGTAGTTAATTTGAGTGGCATTTAAAGTTCTAGAAGCATAGTAGATGACGTGAACAATTTTATGAACTCTTTGGTCCAAGACATCCCTTACTACATAGTTGCTAGAATCACACATGATCTCAAAAGGTAATTTCCAATTTGGTGGCTCTATTACTGGTGTTAAGGTCAATAAATTCTTCAATTTGTCAAACTCCTCATTGCACTCATCATCAAATTTAAATTCCACATCATTTTGCAGCAACTTGCACAATGGCAAAGCTATCTTTGAAAAGTCTTTGATAAATTTGTGATAAAAACCTTTATGACCAAGGAATGAACGAATCTCCTACACACTCACAGGATAAAGCAAAGCAGTAACAATTTCTATCTTAGCTTTATCCAATTCCAATCCATTAGCTGAGACTACATGTCCAAGTAATATACATTGTTCTACCATAAATGACACTTTTTCCAATTAAGAACAAGATTAGTCTCTAAGCATCTATCTAATGCACGAGTCAAATTGTCTAAGCATGCATTTAAAGAATCACCATGTATAGTGAAGTCATCCATAAATACTTTAATGTTGTTTTTAAGAAGATCATAGAATATATAATCACCATGCATCTTTGAAAAGTACCCGATGCATTAAAAAATCCAAAGGCATTCTACGGTATGCAAATGTACCAAACAGACATGTGAAGGTGGTCTTTTCCGGATCCTCTGGTGCAATCACAATTTGGTTATAACCTAAAAAACCATCTAGAAAATAATAATAATAAGTATGGCCAGCTAGTCTTTCTAACATCTGAGCAATAAAAGGGTGAGGGAAATGATCATTTCTCGTTACAACATTTAATTTCTTATAATCAATACACACTCTCCATCCTATTTGCATACGTGTAGGCACCAACTCATTATTTTCATTCTAAATTACAGTTATCTCAGACTTCTTTGGAAGTACCTGTCAACGTAGGGAATATTTTTCTTTTTTTGGAATTTATCTTTTAGTCTTTCTTACCTTTTATGTTTTCTATGTGGTTCGAATTTTCTTGAACGAGTTTGAAAAGAGTCTAACACGAAATGCCGACGATTTGAAAATTCAGAGTCGCCAGTTAGTATTAGTGAAATTGTTGTACCCACTCAACCGAGTTTGGAAAGTTTTGCAAAAGGCCCAATTTATTGGACTCTGTTTACAGGCCTTGGAAATCGAGATTCATAGAGTTCGGGGGCTTGATTAAGCTAGGGGAGGTGTTAGGCACCCCCCGACTTCTGTAAAAACATGGTTACCTCGTCTTTTTAATTCCCTAATTTATTTGAAGTGTGCGTGTGTGTGTGTTGCAGTTAATTGGGCCTAAGAGCTTTATTTGGAAGTAGTGCTATCCTTCGTTGCACCTATATACAAAGGGTTTGACTTGTATAAAAGTTCAATTTTAATACAAGGCATATACGATGATGTTTTGAAAATAGGTTTTCAAACCCTTATGCTCACATAGTATTTAAGGCCTTTAATAATTCCATTTTATTTCGTATTCGGCTTGTTTTGATTTTATTCTCGAGATGCGAATCATCTTCGACAAAATAATATACATATAAATGTCAGGCTCATTGTGGGAATGAAAGCCATCAAAGGATGTCTAATCACCATGCATATGATTTATAATTTAATGTACAACTGAAAAGGGTCCATCGTGGAAACCAGATCTAGATCTGTCAGCTTGATCTTAGATCCCGTGGCTCCTAGGCTCACATAATATCATATGAATAGCCTGCATAACGAGGATACTGAAATAAAATAGACATTTAATCTAAACAATGCAAAATAAAGGATTCATCAGTTAAATCCCTTCCTGCGCGTAACCAAGCTTCCCGTTCCCTCTAGATACAAATATAGAAAGAAAACTAGATTTAAATAAATCTTAGTCATTCTAGCTCAATGGTGCCAGTTTTATAACTTTTGAACCAGTTAAAAGTTAGATATGGCTAGATTTAGATAAATCTAGTCCACAGATTTAAATATTATGGACATACATTGAATGATTAGTTAAAACTGATATTTAATCATAGTATATGTGACGCCCCAAAAATAGGTATACATCACACATTCTGAGTCACCAAATACATGGTACAGAATTCAAATACAACTTAATTATACAACTGTCGTGTAAAGTACGACAAAACATAAGCTGAGAGTTTCAACACGAATATTGTCTTCTAGACAATATCCAAACTCAAATTATATATTATTACAATTATTATCACACTATATCACAGAATAGTGAGTACTACTAATGCACCATCTCGAACCATCACTTCGTTCTCCGACTAGTCCCGGCTATGTTCTCATTTCCTGAAAAGAAAATGAAAGAAAGTAAAGGGTGAGCTCAACTAGCCCAGTAAGAAATATTATGATTAAGATAATGCAGAATAAATTATCGTTAGCCTTCAATAGTGTTAAACTGATAAAATACAATAGACATCAAGTTTAACTGCAGGAAAACAAGCAATCCATTAGAAAAGTCAAGTAGAGCATGATATCTATTATCTTCTATGATTTTAAAAGTTTATCATCAATTTTATCGCAGAGACTCAGCTTAATAAATAATCCACATCATCGAATCACCTATGCACTACGACCAAGGATATTCATTAGTATCACGACCATAAATTATCCATGCAATACGGGCCAAGGATATTCGTGTTTTCATCAATGGTCATGATCATGTCAACAATTGTCCATCAATGCACTACGGGATAATGAGGACTTTTACCACATCATTAATTTGTAACATTATGGTTATGATTATACTGAATAATCTCTGGTCATAATCATGTCCATCTATGCACTACGGACCATATATGACTTTCATCATAAAATAAACATAAGGATGATGACAATGATATAAGAATTCAATTAAATGAAAACAAAGGATATATATTAAAGACTTTAACAATTTAATTTATCCAGAATTCAATAATGTCCAAATTGTCAACATGATACTGCTTTGTGGAGTAAAATTCAAGAATAATATTGTATCAAAAATGATTTGGACAGAAAAGAAATCAATTTTTGTCATGAATAGTGCCCTGGGTGAATAGTACCCGAGTGAATAATACTTTGGGAATAGTAACCCCGTGAATAGTACTCTAACATGAAAAAGTTAAAACTCATCAAGAATGGTCAAAATAATATTTTCTTGAAAAGATACTGGATGAAGCGCAAATTTCAAGTATATTCTACTATTTTCACGAAGTATAAAAGTAATACTTTAATAGAATGAGTGTAGAATTAGGAATACAAAATGAAATAATATTACTTAAATACTACAGAGTATGGAAGAAAATATTATTTCATACGAATACTAAATAAAAATAATATCCCTTACCTTAAAAAGGAGAGTATTCCAACTGGTATAGCGGAGATATTCTTGAAGAAAACTTGAACTGCTTTCTACGCTCAAAGCTTCCTTGAACTCTAAAGAAATACGCTCAATATTATAGAAGAAGAACTCTCTGATTCTGGTGTGATTTTTAATTCTAACTAAGCATCTTATTTATAGTAGAATGGAAAGGATACTATTTTAATTTTTAGAATCACGGACCAACAGTACATTCACGGGTGCGAATTCAAAATCATTAGAAAAAATTTTCTGATTTACTATGCAAATACTATGCAGACACTTTGCAAATACTATGCATAATAAAATATAATATATTATATTTTTTATAAAAAAAACTTGTTATAATATATATATATATATATATATATATATATATATATATATATATATCACCATTTTCCATATTCACGGGTTACACCCCGTGAATCCAATTCCCTCCCCCCCCCCCCCAATGTCACTTTCATTATATATATATATATATATATATATATATATATATATATATATATATATATATATATTATCATACTCATAACACACACTATTTTGAAAAATGAGTAAGTGGGGGGGTCCAAATAATACACCAAAATTTACTACAAATACTTCATAAAAATCCCCTCAATATTCTTAATAATATTTATTCATCAATAATATAACTTGCAATATTAACAACCAGATCATTCCCAGAAAAGAGGGGGCTTTCCGATAAGGATTTCTCCCTATTGGCGTGCAATTAGATGGACAAACTCCTTTCCTCGACAGAACTTTCTAGACATTGTTAATTATGCAAATAATAACATGAATAATTTATCATCTCAAGTATTGATTTAATAATATAAAATATTATAAAAATAATTGAATTAAATAACGTGAGATACTATACAACAATTACTGTAGCAATAATTAAATAAAACTGAGTGACTTCTCACATAAGCATCAATAATCAATACCGTGTGCTATTATGCAACCAAACGTATTACTGTACTTTTATCGTCGGGTATTTCAATAGTTTAACGATAAAACTTTCGCCGTTATTTTTATAAATATATATATATATATATATATATATATATATATATATATATATATATATATATATATATGTCGTTTTCTCATTCTGACAATAATTTTGTTATGGGGTCCACCAATGATTGTGCCGTCGTATGAATATTCCCTGTTAAAACGAATATTCCCCGACCAATCAAATATTTTATAACAACTTGCTTACTTTGTAAAATTTAAAAACATTACCCACAACTATAACATTATAACAAATTCACTCCATAATATTTAAAAATATATTTTGAGAAAAAATCATCTTTATTCATAAAAGTTGGGGTCTTACAGTATACAGTTAATATATATATATATATATATACATTCAATAGTCAGGCCTGGATTATGAATTCGTGGTCTTATATCGCTTTAATATACATATATATAGTCCACTTCTCCAGTGAACTGGAAGGAGCAAACTAAGAATGAACCGGCTATAATGACTATTTTTTATGTCGCTATAACATAGAAAGCTGGTTTTTTATGCTATAGCGACGAAAAAAATCGTCGCTATAGGCGGTTCTCTCTTAGTTCGCTCCCTACAGTTCGCTGAAGACTGCTTTTGGAGCTTAAAAACTTAGTTTGCACAGGTTAAAATTTGATATTTCGTAATATATATGTATACAAGTGTTTAGAAAGAAGAATATTGAAGTTTGGAACACTATAGGAGGGGTTATAAACCAAAGTAGCCGCTAGTCTACCCGCGGTTGCCCGGGTGGGTCCGGGCCCCGTGGGTCCCGTTGTCTCGAAGTATGTTTGGACCAACGCACAATTTGCTCGAACCTTCATAACTTTCAATTCGGGAAGCCGATGGAGGCGTGCTGTAAGACCCCAACTTTTATGAATAAAGATTAATTTTTTTCTCAAAATATATTTTTGAATATTATGGTGTTGATTTGATATAATATTATAGTTGTGAGTAATATTTACAAATTTTGCAAAGTAAATAATTTGTTATAAAATATTCGATTGGTTGGGGAATATTCGTTTTAACAGGGAATATTCGTATGATGGTACAATCATTGGTGGACCCCACAATGGAAGTATTTTCGTAGTTATAAAATGACAGAAATATCTTTTTATAAAAATAACGGCGAAAGTTTTACCGTTAAACTGCTGAAATACCCGGTGATAAAAGTACAGTAATACACATGGTTGCATAGTAGCACACGGTATTGTACAGTATCTTTGATTATTGATGCTTACGTGAGAAGTCACTCAATTATACTCAATTATTGTTACAGTAATTGCTGCATAGTATCTTTCATATTATTGATTCAATTATTGTCACAATATCATCTGGACAATATTTTATATTATTAAATCAATAATTGAGACGGCAAAGTTATATTGAAAATGTCTAGAAAGTTCTGCCGAGAAAATGGGTTTGGTCACATAATTGCGCGCCAATAGGGAGAAATCCTTATCGAAAAGTCCCCTCTTTCCTAGGAATGGTTTGGTTGTTAAATATTGTGAGCTATAATATTAATGATGAATAAGTAGTGTTGATTAAATATGTTTGTTCATTTAGTTTTCTTTAATTCTTCCATGACCCAATTACCCTCAAAGGAGGTATTTCTATGATTGGCTGGTTTTATTGACCAAATGGGCAATTAATCAGTTAAATGCGAAATTAATTGATATTGGTTTACATGCAAATTACTGTTGGTTCACATGTATGGAACTATTGATTCACATGCATGTACTATTATGGGAGGTGATGCAAGATTGATAATACTTGAATAACTAAATTAAAAATGGAGGTATTGATAAAGGTATTATACTGTAATAATTCGAACCCCTAATCCTGCAATTATCGAAACTATATTTTCCTATAAATAGAATCACATTCTTCTTTCATTCTCACCAATTCACTAAGACTGACAAGAGCAATTATAGAGAAAGAAACTATAGAGAGGAAGAATGAGAGTATTCTACTACTTCACTATTGCAGTATCCAACCTTCTACTAAGGTAAGGGATATTATTTTTGTTCAATATGCGTATGAAATAATATTTTTTTCCATACTCTGTAGTATTTAAGTAATATTATTTCGTTTTGTATTCCTAATTCTACACTCATTATGTTAAATTATTGCTTCTATACTTCATAAAATTAGTAGAATATACTTGAAATTTTTGTTTCATCTAGTATTATTTCACAAGGATATTTTTCTGAACATTCTTGTTAAATTTTAAGCTTTTCATGCCGGAGTACTATTCACGAAATACTATTCACAAAGTACTATTCACAGGATACTATTCACAAAGTACTATTCACGAGATACTTTTCACAAAGTACTATTCACGGGGTACTATTCACCTGGGGTACTATTAATGACAAAAATTTATTTCTTTTCTGTCCAAATCATTTTTGATATAATATTATTCTTGAATTTTACTTCACAAAGCAGTATCATATTGACAATTTGGACGTTATTGAATTCTGGATAAATTAAATAATAAATATTTAAAAATTTATCCTTTGCTTTCTTTTAACTGAATTCTAATATCATTATCATTATCCTCATGTTTATATTATGATGAAAGTCATCTTTAGTCGTAGTGCATAGATGGATTGTTGATTAGTATGATTATGACCAGGGATCATTCGATATAATCATGACTCGTAATGTTACAAATAATGTGGTAAAAGTCCTCATTTGCCCGTAGTGCATTGATGGACAGTTGTTGGCATGATCATGACCATTGGTGATTACACGAATATCCTTAGCTTGTAGTGCATGGATAATTCGTTGACGTGATACTAATGAATATCCTTAGCCCGTAGTGCATGGATAATTCAATGATGTGGATTATTTATTGAGCTGAGTCTCAGCGATAAAGTTGATGATAAACTTTTTAAATCATAGAAGATAGTAGATATTATGTTCTACTTGACTCTTCTAAGGGATTACTTGTTCCGCTGCAGTTAAACTTGTTATTTATTATTTTAACACCGTTGACGATAATTTATTCTGCATTATCTTAGTCATAATATTTTTTAATGGGCTAGTTGATCTCACCCTTTTGCTTTCATTATTCTCTTCAGGAAATGAGAACGTAGCCGGGACTAGTCGGGGAACGGACTAATGGTCCGAGATTGTGGCTATAGTAGTCCTCACTATTCTATAAAATAATGTGATAATAAATGTAATGAGGACTCCATTTGAGTTTGGATATTGTCTAGAAGACAATATTCGTGTAAAAACTCTCAGCTATGCTTTTGTCGTATTGTATAAAAGATGTTTGTATTTAATTTCTGTACCATGTATTTCGTGACTCAGAATGGGTGATGTATACCTATTTTGGGGGCGTTATACGTGTTATACCTTTCTGAAAATTCCTTGACGAGAGCTACACAATGACATGGGACTTGACCTTTTTTTGAATCCGAGAAGATGAGTCCATGACCAGATCTTCGAGTCTTCGCAGTCCATCCGTTGAGCTGCCTTGTGCTGTTTTTCACTCGGGATTTACGGTTATAGTCCTGCAGACCTTCATGGCATTGGTTTGAGTTGATTGATGTTGAGTTGGCAAAATTACTATTTTTCCCCTCCTAGGTTGGTTCCGAGCATGATGCAGTTGTAGTTATCTTTTCTTAGGGCTGTCTCTGAGATTGGACTGCTGTTGACTTCTGTTAGTCCTCAGGATGGTCTTTGAGGTTGGTTTGTTGTTTCCCGGGGTTGTCGCTGGGGCTTAGCTTGATCTCCTGGGGTTGTCTCCGGGGTTTGATTTGATCTCACGGGGTTATCGTCGCGGTTGGGCTTGATCTCCCGGGGTTATCTTTGCGGTTTAAATTGATCTCTCGGGGTTATCTTCGAGGTTGGGCTTTATCTCCCGGGGTTGTCTCCGGGGCTTGAATTGATCTCCCAGGTTTTTCTCTGGGGATGGGTTTAATCTCCTGGGGTTGTCTCCAGGGTTTGAATTGATCTCTCGTGGTTGTCTCCTGGGCTTGATTTGATCTCCCAAGGTTGTCTCCAAGGTTTAATTTGATCTCATGGGGTTGTCTCCGGGGTTTGGTTTGATCTCCCGTGGTTGATTCCGGGGCTTGATTTTGATTTTGACTTCCATCATTGCCTTTGAAAGATGAAAGACGATTCTACCCTCCTGCATGGTTAGTAACTGGACTGCGAAATTTTGAGTGTCTACACTACCTGCACTGGACTTACCCATTGACTATTTGAAATTGGGTAGATTATAACTGCATTGAGTAATTTTAGAACCTCTTTTTTCATGACCTCCATCATGGGTGGATTCAATCTCCTCTGAGCTTCTCTCGTAGGTTTGGATCCTTCTTCCAAAAGAATTCAATGCATACATATGGCAAGACTTATACCCTTAATGTCTGTGATTGTCCAGCCAAAGATTGTTATGTGCTCCTTTAGGACTCTTAGCAATTTGCCTTCTTAAACATTGGTCAAATTATTGGCAATGATCACCGGCAGTGTGTCATCCTGACCTAGATATGTGTTGCCTAATTTTTTAATAGCACTTTACCACGCAAGTATACGCGTTCAATTGTAATATTCAGCAAGCAAGGATATCGTTCCCACGAGGAAATAGACTAATATTTATCAATTACTAACTCTAATGCAATTAATCCTATTTTAAACTAAGAAAACTTTGTTTATGATTTGAAAATTAAACTTAACAAACTAATAATTAAAATCAAAATTTCACAAGAAAAACTGCAGATTTAACATGTTAAGATTACAACTTCCCTTGGTATTTCATTTAAACTAACTTACTTCCCATTTAAAATAAATTAATTAATATGAATTGTTATCCAAGAATGCTTTATGAATATTCACGCACTTCTTCCAAAGACACATGAACAAATCCTCCTAAATCCAATCTTTAAGATGCAGAATTATAAGGAACACCCCAGTTAATCAACTCACTATATTCCTATGTGAATCAAGTTAATTAGGGTTTACGCACAAATTCTTTCTATGGATACAAAAGACACATAGGTATATTCCTATCCTACACGCTAATCATATTAATCCTATTCAGATTATATGAACAGATGTTATTATATCCAGATCTCAATCTATACTCCATCTTCCAATTTCATATAGATTATCACAGTAATTGTTGGCCAAACAATTAATCAATAAACATAAGATATAATAAACAATTCAATAAAAACTAACTTTCATTCAATGGGAAGCTTGCAATTTAAACTACATACCAAGTTCCGTTGTAATCTTAATTAAAATTTAGTTCATGATAATAATAAAGAAAAACATCATCCAAGTTAATAAACCCAACATCCCAGATAGTTACAAAAGATAAAACTAAAGAAGAGAAGAAGAAACTCTGAATTTGCTCTTAAACTCTTTCTTAGATCTTCAGCCTTTGTAATTCTCCTTCGTATTTTTCTTCCTTGTTCTCTCTGCAAATCTCTTGAAAACTTGATTGATTCCTTGCAAAATTCATTTTTTCCTTTTCTAGAGTCCTCTCCTATTTGTATTGGTCTCAGCCCTCATTCAGACTCCTATTTGGCTTCAAAAACCCACTTGGCAGGAGAAAAACGCACCTTTCTACGCACTAGAGCGCCTAGGCGCTCATCATAGGGCATTTTCAAGCGCCTAGGCGCTTGGCCAGGACCACATAATTACAGAAATGTCACTCAGCTTTAATTTTCATGATTTTTGACCTTTTTCTTCTCCGAAATGACCAATTTGTCCCTCCAGCTCCAACCTACAACAAATAAACACAAAACACATCAAAAGATCCTAAAAACAATTAAATTTAACAATAATTAATTTTAATAATATCGGATTCATAGGTATAAAACCTACTCATCAAATACCCCCAAACTTAACCAATTGCTTGTCCCCAAGCAACACAACACAATGCAATAACTAAATATGCAATGCAAATGCAGCTATCTAAATGCCTACATTCCAGCAGTCAAACAGAACAAAATCTATTCATCATGCCTCAAAGAAATCACAATAAACATGCTAGTACATCATATCAAGACAGATTAATAATTTCCTCGTCAATCATCAAATCTTAACCTGTTATTTGTGCGCTTAACATCCATGCTAACTGATATGACGCTAAATACAACACATAATAAATCTCTTTAAAGGAATCATACAGTGTAAACTCACAAAATTCACGAACAAGCAAAAACCAACTAAAGACAAATATCCACCAAATTTAAGAGTCCAATCCGGGATACTTATGCTTTATTGTGCTTTACGGGGGCTTTTTGCTCTTTTCCCGTTTTATTGTTTTTTTTTCATATATATATATATATATATATATATATTTTAACCATAACTGTGCAATGTCTAATTCCATTAGGCTAACAGTGTCACCCCTTAGCGAGCTTTCGACCAACGACTCCCAGACCATATAAGACCTTAGGGCGCTAGGTTTTAAGATACCCCTTCGGGCGTACTTGCTCAAGTAACAAAGGCCCCGAAACAAAACTAGCCACGGTAATTATATTTTTTTTCTTCTTTTTTTTTAGCTTATATATCCCAAATTTTTCCCCCAAACTTAAGTTTTTATCTAAATTCAGTCATGTTCGCCTATTCATGTCTTTCATTCATTCAAACTAGCATTATCCTCTAGAAGTCCATTATGTGTCAATTTAAACTCAATCAGTCAACATGATTATTTTTACTGTGCTATCCTTATTATATCAGTTTCAAATAGGTACAGATTCAAATCATGACAAGAAATCACATCAAAGTCTTAACAGACAATACTATACTTGTCTACTCAATTCCAAACTCATCACTGGCCAAAACAGACTTAAACTATTTAACGGCTGGAAACATGCAAAAACTACAATTTTGTTTTTTTTTAGGAAATTAAAATGAAAACTACATGAATGCAACTACATGAAAAACTATTAACTAAATACTATATGAATGCACTACATGAATACTACATGCATGAACTGGAGCTGGAAAATTACACCCCCAAAATTAAGTGATGCAATGTCCTCATTGTATATAAGAAACAAAATATAAGAAATTAAGCACTGAGGACTTCCCTGAAAGAAAGAAAGAAGCCTTATTCCTCGTCAGAATCCTCTTCCTCTTCTTCTTCATCTGGGGTATATGCAAACAATGGTGGAAATTGGTAGGGAGCGGCACCTGGATTCATGCGGGCAAACATTTCAAGGAATGCGGCACTAAAATTCTGATACACCTCCGTTTGTCGCTGAGCTAAACTATCCTGATTTCTTTCCATTCGGTCAAAACCTTCCTGAACTCGAGTGGCCACCATGTCGATCCTTCGAGTTTGATTTCTCAAATTTCGACGGATATCTTCATAAAAATTAGGTGGTTGCTCAGAACTTCCAGCTGCAGGAGGATTGTCGTGTAATTGTTGAATAGGCTCTGCTGCAGGCTCGGAAGGAGCAATAATGAATCCTAACCCTCTCGGGTGTGGTATACCCCCACCCCATACCTTGTACTTCTTAATAAGTGAGTGGTCAATTACGGCTAAAGGAGGCTGTGTAGCTTCCTCGGCATCCCATTTTACCCCAGCTTGTTGGCATAGTCCTGTGATCAAAGATGGGTGTGGTAATCCACCTGAGGTCCCTCCTCGAATTGCTTTGTCAATGGAATCATGAATAACTTGGCCCACATCTATAATTTTTCCTGATGCAATGCAGAAAAGCAGTGCTGCCCCTTTGATTTACAACATCACTCATATGCCTACATGGCATCATCTTGGCACAAATAAAAGCATGCCATGCTTTCCCATAACTGCTTAGTTTAGATGCGGGGAACAACACAGCTTCTTGTTGATCTGTTAATTTCCATGTTGTTCCAGGTACACACAAGGCTTGAATGATCTCACTGTAGTCTAGCTCGTGTTGTAAATATTGCATGTATCCATTATTGGGTATCGTATGCAAGCCATAATAAGCATTTATTGACCCAAAACTGACCTCCACTGATTTTCCTCGAACCCAAATTACGTTGCCCACATGAACTATTGCATTGGCGTAGAATTCCTTAACAATCTTAACAACAGATGCATCCGGTTGGGCTGTAAAGTTCACCCATCTTCTACTCCCAATCATTTGTAATAATTCCCCATCTTCTATCTCGGGCAATAATCCACGCTCGGGAATTAGTGCTTTATTAGAAAGTACATTGTAATATCTGTCGGACGCTTTAGCACTTGTAAATCTCTTTTTGTCATACTTTTGCGAAGTGCTCGAAGTCTCTCCTCTTTGTCTCTTACTAGCCATAGTCTTATGTACTAAGTTCTTGCCAACCCAAATGATACTCAATGACTTAGGAGAGCCAAAATCCTCTTTGTGACAAACTATCGAACACTTGGTGTGCACAGATTTGGAACACTATTGGTAGGCACTCCCCCAAACTTAATTTTCACCAAATTTTTTTTTCAATTACTAAACACACTATACATCCAAGGCAATTCAAACAACAATTAAGAGTACCCACACCCACTTGAGCCAACACAATGATAGAAACTAGCTTTAAAGTACTAACCTAGCTATTATCCAAGTGAATCCAAATAATTTGTGATAAAATCTTGTGTACTTACTTGGGTATAGCCAAATATGATGTTCAATCAAAGTTGGATGAGCAATTTGAGCTTTGAACCCTTACTTTAGGTAGATGTGGCTTGAATGCAAGTTGATTCCCGAATTGATGAAGAAGGATGACAATATGGAACTTAGTTGCCTTGGTTTGGATAGAGATTTAGTGTTTGATTAGGATTTGGAAGAGAAAGATTGGTTGTTTAGGCTAGATTAGATGAGGGTTTAGAGTTATGGTGAGTTAGAGATGGAGTAGGAGAGTAAGAGAGTGTTTGATTTGGAATGGGAGAAGTGTAGCCCGAATTGGGGCTTTTAATTTTTTTTTTTTTGTATTGGAGCGCCTAGGCGCTGGTTTGTGTGCTGTGTGGAGCGCCTAGGCGGTGGCTTGCAGAATGGCTTGGACGTGTGGAGCGCCTAGGCGCTTGGTTTGTGCTTGGTTGGAGCACCTAGGCGCTTGGTCATGTGCACAGGTACTGACTTTGAGCGCCTAGGTGCTTGATTTGGCTTGAAGAGGAGCGCCTAGGCGCTTGGGCTGCATTATGTTTCTGACTTGGAGCGCCTAGGCGCTTGGTCTAGGCTTGTATGGAGTGCCTAGGCGCTTGCTCCTTTTTCCAACATTTTCTGCTCCGACGTCCTTTGGGAAAATGGCCATAACTTCTTCGTCCGAACTCCGATTTAGATGATTCAAGATGTTCTGGAAAGAGGAAAAGTAGATCTACAACTTTCATTCTTGAAGTTTCGTGAAATAATATCCGGAGCTATAGTCAAATTGGCTCTGAAGTGACTTCTGTGTAAATGGCAAGCCGAAAATGCGAATCTCGCCACCCTAAACGTCGATCCATGTAACTTTTGTCCCAAACCTCGTCAAATACCCCCAATCTTAAACCTTTACTTGTCCTCCTTTCCTGCAATAAACTGAATATCTGTTAGAGAACAAGGGATGCAACAAATCCTAAACTAGAAAAGTTTAACCACTAAATAAACTAACAGTAAAGTAAATTAATAAGAGTAAAAATATCAAATAACAATAAAAATTCCTGGGTTGCCTCCCAGTTAGCGCTTGGTTTATAGTCTTCAGCCTGACTTTCTGCTCTGTTCTAATCAGCAAGGTTGACCGATGTCTTTTCACGATCAACACAACCCCCATAGTAGTGCTTCAATCTTTGACCGTTTACTTTAAAATTACGTTTTGAATACGGGTCTTCCACTTCTACAGCTCCATGAGGATAGACTTTTGTAATTATAAATGGCCCAGACCAACGAGATTTCAACTTTCCAGGAAACAGTTTAAGCCTTGAATTGTATAATAACACTGTTTGACCTGCTTCAAACTTTCTTTCCAGAATTTTCTCATCATGCCACCTCTTGATCTTTTCTTTATATAACTTCGCGTTCTCATACGATTGGAGTCTGAATTCATCCATTTGATTCAATTGTAAGAGGCGCTTCTCCCTCGCAGCAGATATATCAAAGTTTAACTTCCGAATTGCCCAGTAAGCACTGTGTTCGAGTTCAACTGGAAGATGGCATGCCTTCCCATAAACTAACCTGTACGGAGACATCCCTATCGGAGTTTTGTAAGCTGTGCGGTATGCCCATAAAGCATCGTCCAACTTGCTAGACCAATCTTTCCGACTAGGATTCACTATCTTCTCGAGGATTCGTTTCACTTCTCGGTTAGATACCTCGGCTTGACCACTTGTTTGTGGATGGTAAGCAGTAGCTATCCTATGAGTGACTCCGTACTTAGCGAGGATAGCTGAAAACTGCTTATTACAGAAATGCGTTCCTTCATCACTAATGATTGCGCGAGGAGTGCCGAATCTAGAGAAAATGTTCTTTCGAATGAACTTAATCACAACCTTCGCATCATTGGTGGGCGATGCTATAGCTTCTACCCACTTCGAAACGTAGTCCACCGCTAGAAGTATATAGGAGTTACAGAAAGATGGTGGAAATGGTCCCATGAAGTCAATTCCCCAAACATCAAACAATTCGACTTCCAGGATCATATTAAGTGGCATCTCGTGTCGCTTTGATATATTACCAACTCTTTGGCATCTGTCACATTTTAACGAAAACACACGGGCATCTTTGAAGAGTGTTGGCCAGAAAAATCCACATTGAAGCACTTTAGCTGCCGTTCTTTTTCCCCCAAAATGTCCACCATAGTCAGATGCATGACATTGGTATAGAATACTCTCCATTTCAACTTCCGGGACGCACCTTCTTATTACTTGATCGCCACATTGTTTAAATAAAAATGGCTCATCCCATAAATACTGTTTTACATCATGGAGAAATTTCTTCTTTTGCTGGCTTGTCAAATCAGGCGAAAACACCTTACTGACAATGAAATTTACATAATCTGCATACTATGGTGTATCCATCCTTACCGCAAATAGCTGTTCATCCGAAAAAAATTCGTTGATCACTGTTGTGTCATTTTTCTTTAGTTCTGAATTCTCTAACCGTGATAAATGATCAGCAACCTGATTTTCTGTTCCTTTTCGGTCCCGGATCTCCAAGTCAAACTCTTGTAGCAATAATACCCATCAAATTAATCTCGGCTTTGCGTATTTCTTTGCTATTAAGTACTTAATTGCCGAATAATCTGTAAACACAATCACCTTTGTTCCAATCAAATATGAACGAAATTTATCAAATGCATAAACAACTGCTAATAGCTCCTTCTCGGTAGTGGTATAATTCAGTTGAGCATCCGTCAATGTCTTACTAGCATAGTATATAGCGTGAAAAATTTTATCCTTTCGTTGGCCAAGAACATCACCAATCGCATAGTCGCTAGCATCACACATTAATTCGAACGGGATATTCCAATCTGGTGCTATGATTACAGGTGCGGTAACTAATTTCTTCTTTAACACATCAAAAGCTTCTAGGCATGCTTGATCAAAGTTGAATGAGACATCCTTCTCCAAAAGATTGCAAAGTGGTTTTGTGATTTTGGAGAAGTCTTTGATAAATCGTCTATAGAAACCAGTGTGTCCCAAAAAACTTCGAATACCCTTTACAGAAATTGGTGGTGGCAGGTTCTCAATGGTTTCGATTTTTGCTCTATCAACCTCAATTCCTTTTGATGATACTCGGTGACCCAAGATTATCCCCTCTTGCACCATAAAGTGACATTTCTCCCAGTTTAAAACCAAATTCGTTTCCATACACCTTTTGAGCACGAGAGTGAGATTTTCCAAACAATAATCAAACGAATCCCCAAAAACTGAAAAATCATCCATAAATACCTCAAGATTTTGTTCAACCATATCTGAAAAAATAGCCATCATACACCGTTGAAACATTGTTGGCGCATTACATAACCCAAAGGACATTCTGCGAAAAGCAAAGGTGCCATATGGGCATGTGAATGTTGTTTTCTCCTGATCCCCGAGTGCAATGGCAATCTGGTTATAGCCTGAGTATCCATCCAAGAGGCAATAATACTCGTGCCCTGCAAGCCTGTCCAACATCTGATCTATAAATGGTAGAGGAAAATGGTCCTTACGAGTTGCCTTATTCAACTTTCTGTAATCCATACACACCCGCCAACCAGTAACTGTTCGCGTTGGGATCAATTCATTCTGCTCATTCGCAACTACTGTCATTCCCCCTTTCTTTGGCACGCATTGAACCGGACTTACCCATGAGCTATCTGAGATAGGGTAGATAATTCCCGCATCCAACCATTTAATGATCTCCTTTTTAACGACTTCCTTCATGATGGGATTGAGTCTTCGTTGTTGTTCAATAGTCGGTTTCGCTTCGTCTTCCAACAAGATCTTGTGCATACAAATTGATGGGCTTATTCCCTTGATATCTGTAATAGTCCATCCAAGAGCAGTCTTGTATTGTCGAAGTACCCTTAGTAGCTTTTCTTCTTGAACCTTGTCAAGTGATGCAGAAATAATGACTGACAAGGAAGAAGAAGAACCAAGGTAGGTGTACCGGAGGTGGTTAGGCAATGGCTTAAGTTCCAAGGTAGGCGGTTCTTCTACGGATGATGTCACCTTTTCATCTAGCTTTCCCCGATAATCCAGAGTTTCAAATTTTTGTAGACATCGTGTGAACTTTGGAGTTGAATCTAACATTTGGACCCATTCTATCACCGTTGAATCATCAAATAAATTTTCACTAACCAATGCGGTTTCAAGAGGGTTTTCATTCACAGATTCACTAAATACCTCTTCAGTTGCTTCTTCAATTAGATCAATTCTTAAACACTCTTCCTCTTCCTTCGGAAATTTCATAGCCTTGAAAACATTAAAAGTTACTTCTTCATCTTGAACTCTCATTGTTAACTCTCCCTTTTGTACATCAATTAATGTCCTTCCAGTGGCTAAAAATGGTCTTCCAAGGATAATGGGTATGTCTTTATCCTCTTCGTAGTCCAACACAATGAAGTCAGCTGGAAATATGAATTTGTCCACCTTCACTAATATGTCTTCCACAATGCCCCTAGGGTATGTCACTGATCTATTTGCGAGATGTAGAGAGATATTTGTTGGCCTTAGCTCTGGTAATCCCAACTGAGTGTAGATCGAAAGTGGCATCAAGTTAATACTTGCACCCAAATCACACAAACATCTGTTAAAGAACTGGGGCCCAATCGTGCACGGTATTGTAAAGCTACCCGGATCCTTCAACTTCGGTGGTAACTTTCTTTGCAGAATTGTGCTACATTCTTCTGTTAATGCTACAGTTTTGAACTCCCCTAGCTTCCTCTTTCTTGCTAAAATATTTTTCATAAATTTTGCATAACTAGGCATTTGTTCTAAAGCATCTGCGAATGGAATGTTGATTTGCAGCTTTTTGAACACTTCTAAAAATTTTGAAAATTGTCTATCTAATTTCTACTTTTGAAATCTTTGAGGAAACGGCACAGGTGGTATAACTGTTATTTGTTTATCTTCTTGTTGTTTTGTCACAACTTTTTCCCCAGATTTAACTTCCGAATTTCCACTCTCTTGTTCACCATCCTCAGCAGAAATTATTTTCTTGTGTCCGTCCAAATCTGTAGTCAACTCCTTCCCGCTTCTGAGTGTAACTGCCTTACAGTGCTCATTTCCATCATTCCTTGGATTTTTCTCCGTATCACTAGGTAAAGAACCTGGAGTTCTAGTATTCAAAGCATTAGCCATTTGCCCCATTTGGTTCTCAAGATTCTTGATTGCCGCTGATTGGTTTTTCGTTGTGGCTTCAAACTGAGTTGCCAATCTTGCCAACAATTCTTCCATTTGTGATAACTTATCAGGTTGATGAGGTTGTGGGTGTTGTTGAGTTTGTTGATGTGGCTGAAATCCAGGTGGATATGTTTGCCTTGGAGCTTGGGCTTGAGCATGTGACTGATTATTACTCCAAGAAAAATTCGGGTGGTTTCTCACTCCAGAATTGTAGTTATTTGAATAACCGCCCTGCTGCCTGTTATAATTGGAAACAAACTGAATTGATTCAGGATTTATTGCGCATTGATCACTTGAGTGGTTACCCGCACATATTTCACATATCGTTTCCATTTTCTGAACTGGTTGTACCCCAAGTGCATCTATCTTCTTTGTAGGAGCAGAAATCTGAGCTGTCACTTGAGCTGACAATGCTGTCATCGCATCCACTTCATACACTCCGACTGTCCTTGGCGGAGTTGTTCTTGCTGTTGGCCATTGATAATTATTAGCTGCCATGGTTTCAAGCAACTGATACCCCTCGTCACAATTCTTGGCCATAATAGCTCCTCCTGCTGCAGCGTCTATACTCGATCTCACTGTGCTGAATAAACCGTTATAAAAAGTTTGCACCTGAAGCCATTTAGGAATCCCATGGTGTGGAAATTTTCGCAATGAGTCTTTGAATCTCTCCCAAGCTTCATATAGTGATTCTGAATCGTGCTGAACGAAAGAGAAGATATCGTTCCGCAACTTTGCTGTTTTTGCAGGCGGGAAAAACTTTGCAAGAAATTTCTGGGCTAGATCATTCCATGTAGTGATCGAGCCTGGTGGTAGTGAATGGAGCAAACTCTTAGCCTTATCTCTGAGAGTAAATGGAAATAGCCTTAGCCTTATTGCATCCTCTGACACATTATTATACTTGAAAGTATCGCAGATTTCTATAAAGCTGACTATATGATCGTTCGGATCATCGTTTGGTAACCCTCCAAACTGACATGAATTTTGAATCATCTTTATTGTCCCTGGTTTTATCTCAAAACTTGTAGCAGTAATGGCAGGCCTCGTAATACTCGACTGAATTTCAGTAACCCGCGGCGTAGCATAATCCCGCAGTGCTTTTTGCTCTTCTTCAGCCATAGTATCTTTCTTATCAAGTGCTTCTTTGGTTTCTTTAACCCACTTACGCAACTGCTGAAATCTTTTCTCGATGTCGTCCTCTTGAGGCAATAAATCTGGCTTCTTCGATCGCGTTTGCATACACTAGTCAGGAGCACCTGAATATAACAGAACAGAAAAAGTTTAAATTAAGATTAACGCTATAAAAATCAATAATGACAAATTATTAAACTAATTTCCCCGGCAACGGCGCCAAAAACTTGTTGCCTAATTTTTTAATAGCACTTTACCACGCAAGTATACTCGTTCAATTGTAATATTCAGCAAGCAAGGATATCGTTCCCACGAGGAAATAGACTAATATTTATCAATTACTAACTCTAATGCAATTAATCCTATTTTAAACTAAGAAAACTTTGTTTATGATTTGAAAATTAAACTTAACAAACTAATAATTAAAATCAAAATTTCACAAGAAAAACTGCAGATTTAACAGGTTAAGATTACAACTTCCCTTGGTATTTCATTTAAACTAACTTACTTCCCATTTAAAATAAATCAATTAATATGAATTGTTATCCAAGAATGCTTTATGAATATTCACGCACTTCTTCCAAAGACACATGAACAAATCCTCCTAAATCCAATCTTTAAGATGCAGAATTATAAGGAACACCCCAGTTAATCAACTCACTATATTCCTATGTGAATCAAGTTAATTAGGGTTTACGCACAAATTCTTTCTATGGATACAAAAGACACATAGGTATATTCCTATCCTACACGCTAATCATATTAATCCTATTCAGATTATATGAACAGATGTTATTATATCCAGATCTTAATCTATACTCCATCTTCCAATTTCATATAGATTATCACTGTAATTGTTGGCCAAACAATTAATCAATAAACATAAGATATAATAAACAATTCAATAAAAACTAACTTTCATTCAATGGGAAGCTTGCAATTAAACTACATACCAAGTTCCGTTGCAATCTTAATTAAAATTTAGTTCATGATAATAATAAAGAAAAACATCATCCAAGTTAATAAACCCAACATCCCAGATAGTTACAAAAGATAAAACTAAAGAAGAGAAGAAGAAACTCTGAATTTGCTCTTAAACTCTCTCTTAGATCTTCAGCCTTTGCAATTCTCCTTCGTGTTTTTCTTCCTTGTTCTCTCTGCAAATCTCTTGAAAACTTGATTGATTCCTTGCAAAATTCATTTTTTTCCTTTTCTAGAGTCCTCTCCTATTTGTATTGGTCTCAGCCCTCATTCAGACTCCTATTTGGCTTCAAAAACCCACTTGGCAGCAGAAAAACGTACCTTTCTACGCACTAGAGCGCCTAGGCGCTCATCATAGGGTATTTTCAAGCGCCTAGGCGCTTGGCCAGGACCACGTAATTACGGAAATGCCACTCAGCTTTAATTTTTATGATTTTTGACCTTTTTCTTCTCCGAAATGACCAATTTGTTCCTCCAGCTCCAACCTACAACAAATAAACACAAAACACATCAAAAGATCCTAAAAAACAATTAAATATAACAATAATTAAGTTTAATAATATCGGATTCATAGGTATAAAACCTACTCATCAATATGCATACTTCAAATGGGTAGGTAAATGCTTCAATTCCAAGGTAGGGGACTATACAACAGATGGTAACAGTTTCTTGTGAGTCGCAAGTAATTGAATGGAAAATACTGCATGCAGCCACATCTGAGATTTTTAGTAAAGATTGTAGTGTAGCCACGGTCTCTTTCAATTCTTGAGTATGCTCAAATTCTCATTCCTTTTCCAATTCGAAGTTATTTCTGATGGCAACCTTCAGGCTTCCCTTATGTATTTGCTTAAAAGATTTTTTCACTAAATAATCAATTACATCAATAGCAGAAAAGGGGTTAATATCACTAGGGTACCTCATGGCCTCATAAATATTGAATTGAATCTTTTCTCCATCAAACTCAATGGTCAATGTCCCGTTGTATACATCACTTGTTGTTCTATCTGTTTTCAAGAATGGCATCCCTAATAATATATGAGCAGGATTTAGAGATGTATAATCCTCCATAATCACAATGTAAAAGTATGCGGGAAATATTAACTCATTCAGCTACACCAACACATCCTCAATTATCCCTGCAAGGTAAGTGTTAGTACGATCATCCAATTGAATAATAAAACCAGTATTCTTTAAATGACTTAGATTTAAAGAAACATAAATATATAATGGTATGAAATTAATTGAAGCTCCTAAATCTAGCATAACTTTTTCAAATAACCAATATTACATATCTTACAGGGAATGGCAACATGCCTGGATCTTTACACTTGGGAGGCAATTTCCTTTAGAGAACCGTCGATACATTCTCTCCAAAAGAAACTTTTTTGTCATTTTTCAATTCTCTTTTATTAGTGCATAATTCTTTCAATAAATTTTGCATACCTTGGCACTTGTTTAATTGCATCTAGTAAAGGGATGTTTACCTCTTACCTTCTTAAAAGTTTCCAAAATTTCCTTCTTATGCTCATCCTTCTTTGAAGTTCTGGGATTCCTGGGGGGGGGGGAGGTAAAGGATTAGTCTTAAGCTGAATAGGAGGGTTAGGTATTACCTTTTGCCTCATCTTTAGCTTTATTCTCATCTAATTCAGCAGTAGATTTGCCTCGGTGCCAAGAGAACATGCATGTGGTACCCCCGTAGGTGATTATAGCACATGTATACCTTACAATATATTTTTTACAAAAATATAATGTCACAACACATGCGACACAATATTAATACAAGGGGTTCTAATATGTACATGTCAAATCGAAACGAATCATAAACACAAAGTCTCCATAATATATTGACATGTATATTTCTACAAATATCAACATAAATACTAGACATGATTACCTAGTTCAAAGAGAAAAAATTATGAAATTCCGAAGATCAAAATAAGTTATCATATAAATTCAACTATGATCAAAGTATCGAGACCATATCCAAATTCTAAACGAACAAACTAAGATTAAAGGGTGTCACTGAAAGAGTATAAAATCCGTATATGAATTAAGCAATGCAATACCCTAAGTATTTCAAATATAGTTCTTTATACTCCTCATTTTCAAACTAATCACCAAAATAAATAAATAAATAATTTATAAATTGAAGGTTAAGTTATTAATTCTAAATTACCTTTTTATAGAACTGGTATTATTAGTGTTTATATTATTATATCATAATATAAGTAAACTTTTAAAACTTTTAAAGTTTCAGATTGTACACATCAATTGTTGGCACCTTTGTTCTAAACCAATATAAGTAAAGTTCATAATCTGACAAAATACTATAATTATAATCTCACTTTGCAATCCTTCTCCCTCTGTTCCAAACTAAATTCTACTAACGGTTGTACATATATATTTACCCATTAACTATAAATTACCTTAATTTGAAAACAAATTAAATAGAATTTCTTTACCTGGAAATTCATAATTAATAATTATGGGTTAAATGAATTTAACTTTCAAGTTTGTTCATTCCAATTTGATGAGCAAAACAGTATTCATGTGTAATGTGTTTACATAACTAATAAAGGTGCATGAACAGTGGCGGAACCAGAACAAAATTTGAGAGGGGTTAAAATTTGAGGGCGGATCCGGAGCAGCGACGTGTAGATTGCAGCGGCGAGTAGGTCTGGACTTGATAATGTTCTATTGCTTCCAACTCTTTTCTTTATGAGTAATCCTATATAATTCCCAAAAAAAATAAAAAAAATCCCAATTACAAAATTTTTAAATTTTAAGAGAATATTTTTTTCATGTTTATTATATTAAATATATTGAGTGTTTAATTCAGGTAACATAATATTAGTGATGTTAAACATAAGGTATTATGTCATTTTATGCTCTTATATAGAAATTAAAAGTGTAATTTATTTATTGTGTCTGGAAAATCAGACATTAAATTTAAATACTACTCTTTTCGTTTCAAAAAACAATAACGTATATATTAAATTTTAAATTGATGAAATTTATTTAATTTTAATTAATATAATTATTATGAATGTATAATATATAAAAATTATATTAATCCTAAAAATAATTTAATTTTAAATTTTTATGAATCAAATTAATTTTAAAGTTTAATTTAATCTCTAATTTTAAAATAAAAGAGTATAATGACCTGCTTGGGAATTGGGACTGTGGATTTTATCGTATTGGGGTTCACACCTTATCTGTCAAATTCCATGATTAAAAGATTTAAAAAAATATTCTTCTCCCATACATGTCCATTAAAGAAGTACTACCACTTTAGTTTACAAAAAAATGAAAAAAGAAAAAAAAGGAGGACGTACAAGCTCACGCTCCACCGCCTCCACCATTATCGACTCCCTCATGGACCGCCTCCACCAGCCACCGCACAAGCGACGCCTCTGTGGCACTCAAGTGCCTCTTCACCATTTATCATATCATCAAGTGAGGGCCTTTCATCCTCTAAGACCCGCCCCCGCCCCCCTCCGCCCCCCCTCCGCCCCCGCCCCGCCCTTGTTCTGCCTAAACCGTCGCTGCTACCGGGGGCAGATGCCCCCCCTAATTCCGCCTTTGTGCATGAAACGGACTACCAATTACTAAATAATATAAAATATATTACTATAAAATCATACAATTAATAACCATTTTTTACAAGTCTGCCTTGATTTGAACACTTTTTGACAACCGTTTTTTAATTGTTCCTTCTCTTTCTCTTGTATTATGTGATGTGATAAGGTTAAGGGGATGTTTGTGTTGGAATTTGAGCCTAATTTAATATACGTATCATTAATTAATTTTAATAATTCTATATACTAATGTGTTCTACTCCTTGAGTAGATTAAATTAAGTATTTGGAAGCTCAAATCCATGAAGTAATGAATGAGATATTAACTCCCAAAGATCACACCTGAAAATGATAAAAGGTAATAAATAAATGTGGGAAAAATCAAGTCCCACATAGATTAAGAATTAAATATTTTATATGTATATATACAAGAAAAGTGCTCTTGGGTTTCGGCCTCAAGGGACACTCCACTTTTATGGAAGGGAAAGGACCTAGCCAAGGCTAGATTCAAACTTGCGCGCGTCGCCGCCGTTCGGCTGGCCTGGTCTAGCTCGTGGGTCTGGGTCTGGTATATAATTTTTTTGACAAAATTTATTTAAAATTTATTTATTTAATTCTATTATCAAAACTGTGGTATATGTAAGTTTGAACGGGCGGCCCAAAACTACGTCGTTTTGATCGCGTCTTTTCTACTAAATACTGCATATGATCAAAACTACGTCGTTTTGACCAATGGATGCCATATCTGCCTTTTTAGTGGCATCTCATGCCCTTTCAAAGGGCTAGACACCCATCTGAAGGGTCATTAACCCTCCTATAAATAGATTAGGAGGGACCAGCCATTTTAATTCATTCAATTCTCAAGCATTCTAGCATATTAGATTTTTAAGTCTTTATTTCTTCATCAGTTTCTTAGTTATTTTGTGAGAGAGAGTATGAGCATTACTTTGGTTCGTAGAGTATATTTTTTGTAGTGCTGCAAAAATATACAGTATCATTGTATCCTGGGAGACAAGTGCTATCAACTCTAAGCACTATACGGAGGGCATAAGTGTCTTAAGGACATAGTACCAAGTACTAGCCTTGATAAATCAGTTACTACAAGATAAGTTCATTTAAATATATATATATATATATATATATATATATAATTATCTTAAGATTGTTAGTAACCTTAAAGGAAATTAATATATATATATATATATATATATATATTTGCAACAAATATGGATACCAATTCTGTTACTATAATTGGTTCTTCTTCTACACCTTCTATACCAAATGTTCATGTGAACCATGGTGAAAAACTAGAAAAGTTCAATGGAACGAAATTTAAAAGATGGCAACAAAAGATGTTGTTTTATCTCACAACTTTGAACTTGGCGAGGTTTCTTCACAAAGATCCCCATGTGCTCAAAGAAGATGAAACAAACTGGCAAGTTGTTGTCGCAATAGATGCATGGAAACATGCAGATTTTTTGTGCCGAAATTATATCCTTAATTGATTGGATAACACATTATACAATGTGTATAGTTCTCTTAAAACAACAAGAGAATTATGGGATTTCTTGGATAAAAAGTATAAAACAGAAGATGTTGGCACGAAGAAATTCGTAGTTGGCAGGTTTTTGGACTACGAGATGGTGGATTCCAAGGCAGTCATCAACCAAGTCCAAGAATTATAGGTAATCCTGCATGAAATACATACAGAAGGTATGTCTCTAAGTGAATCTTTCTAAGTTGCTGCTATTATAGAAAAACTACCACCTATGTGGAAAGATTTTAAAAATTATCTCAAGCATAAACGCAAAGAGATGAAACTTGAAGACTTAATCGTAAGTTTAAGGATAGAAAAGGGCAACCGTGCCTCTGAAAAGAAAACAGGAAGGACCTTTGTGAAGTATAAAGCCAATGTGGTGGAACAAGGTCCGAAGTCCAAAAAGAGAAAATTCTCTGGTAATGGGCCTCAACAAGGAACGAATAAAAAGTTCCAAGGAAAATGCTACATCTGTGATAAGCCCGGACATATGGCAAAAGATTATCGAAAACGCAAAGACCAGAGCAAGAAGTTTGCACAAGCCAATGTAACGGGAGTGGATAATCTTCTTCAAGATGTTTCTGAAATGAACCTTTCAGCGGTTGTCTCAGAAATAAATATGGTTGAGAATCCAAGAGAATGGTGGGTGGATACTGGAACAAGCCGCCACTTGTGTTCCGACAAGAAGATATTCTCCACATATCAAGAAATTGAGAATGGAGAACATCTATACATGGGAAATTCTTCTTCATCAAAGATAGCTGGACAGGGAAAGGTGATTCTGAAGATGACATCTGGCAAGGAACTTAATCTCAACAACGTGCTCCATGTGCTTGATATTTGGAAAAATTTAGTGTCAGGATCCCTTCTTAGTCAAAAGGGATTTAAACTAGTCTTTTTATCAGACAAATTTGTATTAACTAAAAACGGGATGTATGTGGGGAAGGATTATATGAGCAATGGGCTCTTCAAAATAAATGTAATGACTATTGTACCTTCCAATATTAATAAAATTACATCTTCTGCTATATGACTGAGTCATCTAATTTATGGCTTGGTAGATTAGGACATGTTAATTATAATACTATACGTAGATTAATTAATATGAAATGTTTGCCAAAATGTGAGATTAACTCTAATCATAAATGTGAAATTTGTGTTGAGGAAAAACTTAGAAAATCTTCTTTTAAATCAATTGAAAGAAGTACAGAACCTCTTGAATTAATATATACTGATATTTGTTATTTAAAGTATATACAGACAAGAGGAGGTAAGAAATACTTTATCACTTTTATAGATGATTGTACAAGATATTGTTATGTTTACTTATTGAGAAGTAAAAATGAGGGTTTAGAAATGTTTAAACATTACAAAAATGAGGTTGAGAATCAACTTGATAAAAAGATCAAGATAGTTAGAAGTGATAGAGGTGGGGAATATGAATTTCCATTTGTTGAAATTTGTTCATAACATGGTCTAATACACCAAACAACTGCACCTTATTCACCACAACAAAATGGTGTTGCAGAAAGAAAGAATAGAACTTTAAAAGAAATGATGAATGCATTGTTATTAAGTTCTAGGCTACCTCAGAATTTGTGGGGGGGGGGGAAGCAATTATTTCAGCAAATTATATTCTCAACCGAATACCTCAAAAGAAATCTAATGTTAAACCCTATGAAATATGGAAAGGACGTAAGCCATCTTATAAACACTTAAAAGTGTGGGGGTGTTTAACAAAAGTAATGGTTCCTCCACCCAAAAAGGTGAAAATAGGACCAAAAATAATAGATTGTATATTCATAGGTTATGTTAATAATAGCAGTGCTTATAGATTTTTGGTTAATAAATCAAAAATAGAGGAAATACATGAAAATATGATTATTGAGTCAAAAGATGTTGAATTCTTTGAAACAATATTTCCTAATAAAAAGGAACAATAGCCAAGTTCTAACGAACAAGGAATAAGTTCAAATAAAAGAACTTATGATGCTAGTTTAGAAGATATTAATGAACCTAGACGAAGTAAACGTGCTAGAAAATCAAAATCTTTTGGTCCAGATTTTCTAACCTGTTTATTAAAAAATGAGCCTCAAACCTATAAAGAAGCAATATCAAGTCCTAAAGCTCCATATCGGAAAGAGGCTATAAATAGTGAAGTGAAATCCATTATGTATAATCATACATGGGAATTAGTAGATCTCCTACCTTGTTCTAAACCTCTTGGATATAAGTGGATATTCAAGAAGAAAATGAAAGCAGATGGATTTATAGACAAATATAAAGCAAGACTTGTAATCAAAGGATACAGGCAAAAGGAGGGTTTAGATTATTTTGATACTTATTCTCTTGTGACAAGAATATCCTCAATTAGGATGTTAATAGCCATTGTAGCTATGTATAATTTAGAAATACATCAAATGGATGTAAAAACAGCTTTCTTGAATGGAGATTTAGAAGAAAAAATCTACATGGAACAACCAGAGGGATTTATTATTCCAGGATAAGAAAAGAAAGTTTATCAGCTTGTAAAATCTCTTTATGGATTAAAACAAGGACCTAAACAATGGCAGGAAAATTTGATAATGCAATGTTGTCAAATGGTTTCAAAATAAATGAGTGTGACAAATGTGTGTATGTCAAGGACACTAAGAATGGGTATGTTATTATTTGTCTTTATGTAGATGATATGCTCATTATGGGTAGTAATAATGATATCATTAAAACTACTAAAAGAATGTTAAATAATATGTTTGACATGAAAGACATGGGTGTGTTGCCGATGTAATATTAGGAATTAAGATTTCTAAAACATCGAATGGATTAGTGTTATCACAATCACACTATATTGACAAAAAACTCAGGAAATTTAATCAATATGATTATAATCATATGGGAACAACGGTAGATATAAATCTACACCTGTCTAAAAATAAAGGAGAGAACATATCACAACCTGAGTATGCACAAATAATTGGAAGCCTTATGTACTTAATGAATTGTACATGTCCTGACATAGCACAGGCTGTCAATAAATTGAGTAGATTTACAAGCAATCCAAGACAAGATCACTGGAAAGCGATAATAAGAGTTTTAAGGTATTTAAAATATACACAAAATTTTGGATTTCACTACTCAAGATATCCAGCAGTACTTGAAGGATACTATGATGCGAATTATATATCGGAAACAAAAGACTCTAAATCCACAAGTAGTTTTGTGTTTACACTAGGAGAAGGAGCAGTATCATAGAAATCTTCTAAACAAACATGTATTACTCGATCAACAATGGAATTTGATTTTATTGCATTAGATAAGGCTGGAGATGAAGTTGAAAGGCTTCGTAACTTTTTAGAAGATATTCCTATGTGGCCTAAACCTTTGTCGCCTATTTGTATCCATTGTTATAGTCAATCAGCAATTGGAAGGGCACAGAGTCACATATATAATGGTAAGTCTAGACATATTCATCGTAGACACAATACCATAAAACAATTACTCTCTAACGGCATTATGTCTATTGAGTACATAAAGTCGAAAGAAAATATAGCGGATCCATTGACTAAAGGTTTAACTAGAGAACAAGTAAAAATAACCTCGAGGGGAATGGGTTTAAAGCCTATAAACAAGGATCGTCATGACGGAAACCCAACCTAGTTGACTGGAGATCCTAAGATCTAGGTTCAAAGGGACAACTAAATTATGAATGATTCAACCAAATCACTATGAAGAAATTAATTTCTTCTGCTCATTCCTGTGATACGAGATAGTGATACCTGCAGCGACTATAGGATAAGCTTTGCTTTTAATGATTCTTAAATCTTTATAAACATGTAGAGTATGGTAGGATACTCTTATTAAGAATCACCTATGTGAGTGAGAACTGGGGCAATTCTATGAGAAGGATAAGGCTATACTTCTCTAAAGCACTCATAAATCCGGGATTGTTCGGGGCCAAAATGAACAAAATTATGAGAACCAAACAATGTTTAGAAAACATTGTTCGGGATTCTGTATGAATTACTATTGTCTCGATTTACATAAACGATTGGACAGTTCAAGACATCATGTTCACTGGACAACCAGTAAACCTGATAGTCTTTCACAAGGGAAGGTTCAAAGACAAAAGCTACCTCTCTCGATACAGATGATTTCTAATTCTGTCTCTCTTTCAGAGTCTGCATAACATGTGCATAAGGCTGACAGTCAATATCATTCATGTGGGGGATTATTGGAATTTAAGCCTAATTTAATATGGGTATCATTAATTAATTTTAATGATTCTATATACTAATGTGTTCTACTCCATGAGTAGATTAACTTAAGTATTTGGAAGCTCAAATCCATGGAGTAATGAATGAGATATTAACTCCCAAAGATCACACTTGAAAATGATAAAAGGTAATAAATACATGTGGAAAAAATCAAGTCCCACATATATTATGAATTAAATATTTTATATGTTTATATACAAGGAAAGTGATCTTGAGTTTGGGCCTCAAGGGACACCCCACTTTTGTTGAAGGGAGAGGACCTAGCCAAGGCTAGGTTCAAACCCATACGCGCGCGCCACCTCTACCGTCCGGCCTGGCCTGGCTTTGTCTCTGGCTCGTGGCTCGAGGCACATGGGTCATGGGTCGTGGGTCTGGGTCCTGTATATAATTTTTTAGACAAAATTTATTTAATTTTTTAAGTAAAATTTATTTAAAATTTATTTATTTAATTCTATTATCAAAATTATGTCATGTTGAGAGTTGTATTTATTACATTATCAAAACTATGTCGTTTTGAAAAGCTATATAATCAAAACTGTGTCATTTGGAGGAAGCAGTATATGTAAGTTTGAACGGGCGGCCCAAAACTACGTCGTTTTGGTCGTGCTTTTTCTACTAAATATTTCATATGATCAAAACTACGTCGTTTTGATCAATGGATGCCATATATGCCTTTTCAGTGGCATCTCATGCCCTTTCAAAGGGCTAGACACCCATCCGAAGGGTCACTAACCCTCCTATAAATAGATAGGAGGGGCCAACCATTTTAATTCATTCAATTCTCAAGCATTCTAGCATATTAGAGTTTTAAGTCTTTATTTCTTCATTAGTTTCTTAGTTATTTTGTGAGAGAGAGTCTGAGCATTAATTTGTTTCGTAGAGTATATTTTTTGTAGTTCTGGAAAAATATACAGTGTCATTTTATCCTGGGAGACAAGTTTTATCAACTCTAAGCACCATACGGAGGGCATAATTATCTTAATGACATAGTACCAAGTATTAGCCTTGACAAAACAGTTACTACAAGATAAGTTCATTTAAATATATATATAATTTCCTTTAAGGTTACTAACAGTTTGTTACATGTTATGTTATGATGGATATCCATCTAACAGATATATTACTAAGTATTTAATTATGAGTAATAGAAAATGGTCATATTATATTATTTTTATTTGATCAAAAATATGTGATTATCGATAAGTGTTATTACGAGTGTTTGGTATGAATTCAAGATTACTGGGTATATTTTTTTAAATATTGATAGTTTACTAAAATATCCGTGTACTAATTTTAGTTGAATTATTCACCCATATGATTATTGTCAAATGTAATCAACAATAATCAAAGTACTAGCTAGCAAATTAATTAATTATGTATTACTTAGTAAATCTTATTAAAGATTTTAATATGTTTATAAAATAACAATTTCTGATTTATTCAATTATTCAATTATTAAGCAAACATTTTTTAAGTATGTCATTAATACTAAATTAAAATTATAATAATAAATGTCCAACACAACACATACTTTGTTCGGATAATGAGTTATTTTAGTTAAACTAAACATGTCAACGAACAAAAAAATACCAAATAATTTAAAATATATAAATTATGTGACAAATAAAGATATTTACTTCCCAATTATTAAATATAAAGAATATTTTATTCTATATAAAAATTGCAGGATGACCACTATATGATATTCTCATATTACCACTTATTTTTTGGTCATCTGATTTTCGGAAATCTTAACACTTTATCACATGTCTAATTATCGGAAAGGTAATATTATCATTGTAACAAACATGATCTATAAAGATGATTATCTCAAATTACGAGGTATTTAAGATGAGCACTTTAATTGACCTATAACAAACACACCATAAGTATTGTTCTTTAATTACTCACTAAAATAAAAGAAAATTACAAAATCTCCTAATTTTAATAGGCTTAATATTGCACCAACAAATATTGGATTGGACTAGTTTTGAAGCCGAAAATATCAAATTAATATTATCTAATAATCATAATTAGCGCACATAATTTTGACCCAAACAAAATATAAAATCCAATTAAAATTTTTTTATTTAAAAAACATATTTAAATTATTATTATTTTATTTTATTTTACTAGGTATTACACCGTCGGTCCAAGATCAATCACTTGAACACTTTTCTTCGAGAATTCAACATCATCACATGTCGTTTGAAGAGCTTTCCCCGATCTCTAAAGGGGTTCGACTCAATATTTTCGAAGGAATATATATACACACACAAACATATATATATATATATATATATATATATATATATATATATATACACACACACACACACAGTGGTGTTCAGAAACGGACCTAAACAACGGACTAACAAACGGACTTAAGAAAAAAAGAAACACGCGAGTCAAAATGACAGATCCGAGTTGTAAAAAAGAAACTCACGAATTCAGTGGGAAGACTCCCTCCTTCTCTCTTATTCTTCCTGTTAAGTAACCAACTCATCTAAAAGCTTAAGCTATTAGATGGAGGGCCCAACAACGTATATCATGTTAACACTCTCCCCAAATGCAACTTTTTTTATAGAGAAGGGAGAAATTAAAGTGAATTTGCACTATTAAATTAATAGAAAGATAATTGTGCAGCTGGAAAAATTTGAACCCAAGACCTTGCACATCAGAGCTCTAATACCATGTTAAGTAACCAACTCATCTAGAAGCTTAAGCTATTAGATGGAGGGCCCAACAATGTATATCATGCTAACACTTCCAATTCCTACATATCAAAAACCCCTCCTTCTCGCGATCTCTTCCAATTCTTAGAGAACAGAACCCATGCGAAATCCCTTTCTGTCATTCGAACCCATCTGAAAACCCTATCTACCATTCGCGAAGTTGTAAGGTAGATTTGCGAAGTTGGCAGACATAGAATAAGAACAAAGCCCCTTTGAAGCTAGGGTTTGTAAATCGTAAGGTTAGTGAGATTCTCTCTCCTAAAATTTCTGATATCACCAAACTTTGATAGTTTTAAACAGAGTTTTTCTCAATATTTTTTTAATTAGAGTTGTTTATTGGATTGTGGCTGATAGTCTTGTATCTGTGTTTTTTTTTTGCATTTTGGGTGTCTACTATGAAGGAAGTTAACTGCTATGAAGCAAGTTAATATACATATCAAATTTTTTTTTAGACCAAATCATTTTGGAATATTGCATTTTTTTTAGGCATTTGAAAATCTAGGGTTTGTTCTTTGCTTTAAATCTGGATGTACGAATTTCTTTACTTTGATTTTGTTTCTGTTTTTTTATAAATATATTAGTTTTAAGATAGGTATTCACAGATTTATCATATTCTAAAAAGTTAATTACCAAATTTGATCATTATAGGTTTTAATCTCTCATGGATAACGTGGAAGCAGAGTATGGGATGGGAGAATATTTAGAGCGGGAAGAAAGGGGGAATAACAATAGTCAACTCGTTAATCTTTTTATTCAAAATTTCTATTTCAAACTTCAATTCATTATTTTCGCAATAATACTGAGCAATTCTTGAGCCCGGTGACATTGGTGGATCAATCCATTCAAATGAGTTACATGGTATTGTTTTATAATTTGTGCAACTAACAAATCATCTCCCGGGATTTGTTTTGCACTACAAGAAAAAGTTTTATTAGCGACAACCTATCAGCAACCGTAGACGGTCGCAAATAGACATCAGCGACCGCAGACGGTCACTGATAGTCGTTGCACAAAATCTGGTCGCTGAGATGCACATCAGCAACCATTATTAGCGACCGACATATTTACGACCGATATAAGCGACCGAAATGGAAAATACGATCTCTAAGCTGAGTCTGCATGGTCCAGGGCCAAAGCTGACGTGGTCCATATGGCAGCGATCGGTATCAGCGACCAGAGGCGGTCGCTGATAGCCTCAAATATTTAGCCATCGCTAATAACGGTCAGCGACTGCATGCGGTCGCTGATATGAAAAAAAATAAAAAATAGATTTTTGCTATTTTACAGAATTCCCAAATACCTATACCTGTTTTGTACCTGCTTTATCCCAACACCCATACCCAACAATAGCATACACAACAATATAAACATCCATCGTCCACCAACACATACACCAAACTAGTATAAAAACCTCTAAAAACCAATATGATTTAAATAAATATAATAACATTTCAAAACTTGTTTAAGTAACATACAAACATCCAAAGAGAGGAAAGCTAATATAAACAAAACTAATCTAAAACAGGTATGTCAAGCATCATCGCCTCCTTGATCACCCTGTAATTAACAAAATAATAAAACAAGTTACAAATATATACTAACTATGTTAATATTGGTAAATTACGATAATGTATATAACAAATTGATTTTATACCTCGTCGCCATCCCCGTGATGTGATGTTGCTGCTGCCGCTACTACTTCAGCTAATTCCTCAGCACTTAGAGCCCCCAGATGCCTGTCCAGTATCTTCAGAAGATCTCAATCTCGTCATATAGCTCTCACACAGTAAGCCGGAGTATGAACAGTTGGATGGCTCAATGACTGTGTAGACTGGGTAGAAGAGCAGCCTGAGCCACTGAAGGATGGACGTCGTCGTTGTCCTTGACCTTTAATGTAGTTCTTCTTCACAACAGACGCCCTCTCCAACAACTCTTGATCAATAGGCGGACGTGGAGTGCCTTCAGGATAGCGCTCATTCAATAAACGCTTATAAGTGTCATGTCATCATGTTAACAATTAAATAGTTAAAGATAAATTAATTTTGTAAGCATTGATAAATAAGATCAAGTTGCTAAAATTTATTACCGCTATCTAGATAGCCTCAGGTAGACCATCACGGGTGGCCACGTACACATCCAGCCAATGGATAGGCTGACCTTGAGACTAAGACTCCTATACAAAAAATAGCATAATATTACTAAGTAAAAATGTGATATATTTTCTATAATTCATGATTGTAAACATATTAAAACTTATAAATATGTACCCTGGCAGTGATATGCTGCAACTGTGAAATTCTACCGCCCTTGTATGTCCATTTAGCCTTTTCGCCATCGGGTACACCCGAGGATTTGTTGTTGGCGGCAGTCTTTCGTCTTTTCACCCAGCTCTCAACTCTCCATTGGACACACATCTCAGTCCATATGGCCTGGGTTCACCACCAGGGACTATGCTCGTGCATGTAATCTTCTCCCTGGCCTGGATGGTCTATCTTGGCATTGTGAAGGGCTTTTTGTCTTTCTTTATTCAAATTGTCTTTAGTGCGGACCGTGCACTTCTGCCAGAATAATGTCTGTATCACTGAAGCATGCGCGTCCTCCCATCTATACCGTTTCTGTAAATAAAATAACAATAATAACATTACTAAATAATTATCCTTTGAATATTATAATAATATTATATTAATATTATCTATCATAATTAAAAAAAACATACCTGAAATTCTACCCAAACAGCATCCTTGTGGGCGATAGGTGTGCTTGCCCACGTAATCACAGGTGTAGGCCAATTCTGTAAACACAGCTATGATATGCACTTGAAAATCTTATTATCTGAAAAATACTATAATATACAACATCAATTAGCATATATTAAAGCAATTTACATCTAAGTTATAATACTTATGAACATTTTTCAAACTTATACTTATAATACTTAAAAAAAATCGCCAGAGTCTCCCCTACAATATAGACTAACCACATGCACGACGACATGCATATATGGACATTTATAGGCACCCAAGACACAAACCAAGAGAAATATACAAATTTTCAATACAATAAGACCATGGAGGCAAGTTATACAAATTTTCAATATAATATGGCTGTTTCATACACATCCAAGGAGGCAAGTTGTACGGAGTAACAATCACAGGCCAACATGAGTACGGAATAGCTGAGTGGCCAAACAGATTGAAACCATCGGTGGACAATCCAAGCCTCATATTTCTAGGTTCCAATGCAAATCCAGGATGTGCTAAGTTGAAATCTTTCCAAGCCTGCCCATCTGCGGGATGATTTAGTTCTCCATCTTTAGCTGGAGATTTCGCATGCCAACTCATATGTTCAGCTGTTCTTGAAGACTTGTACAATCTTTTTAGCCGATGTGTTATTGGAAAATACCTTAGAATCTTAAACGCTATACTTGATTTTTTTTGTAGTCACACCCTCTCTATTAGGCCTAAACCGATCATGATTGCAAAATGTGCACCTTGTCATCTGTTTATTTTCCTTATAAAACAACATGCAATCGTTGGGACATGCATCGATCTTTTGGTATCCAAGTCCCAACTTCTTCACCATTTTCTTACAAAAGTAATAGTTACCAAGTAATTTCTCACCGTCAAGCAACATACTCTTAATGGCCTTCAAGAGCGACTCAAAACACTCATGGCTCATGTTGTGATCAGCCTTGATGTTAAGTAATGTCGCCACTGCAGACAATGTAGTGTGTTTGGTGAAACCATGCTACAATGGCTTGCTACCCTCGTTTAACAACTTAAAGAAGTCCTTGGCATCAAAATTCATAGGTTTCTCTCTGCCTTGCTCCCAATCAAAATTTGGCCCTGCAATATCATGAACCATTTCATTCATACGATGAGTACTACTACCCAAATTGTGTACTTGTGTGATGCCACCATCTCTTCTCTGCCCATGTGCCCACCAACATTCTTCGTAATTTCTCATGAACCCAGAAACAAGTAAATGATAGTTTACCATGTCTCTGTTCATATAATTTATATTCTTACACTTCAAACATGGACATCGTATCTGCGATTTACCATTTATACATTCCGGGTGACTATACGCATACTCCAAAAACACTTGGCAACCTGCTCTAAATTCAGCTGTAGCACCTATCTGGGCACTTGACTTTCGTTGTGCCATCCAACTAAGGTCTGAATAGAGGTCTATGATTCCACGGTACCTACAACAGACAACATGAGCTTATTAAGGTATAGCATGATTGTAAGCATATGACTTGAGTATACTTGTAACCATATAACTTGAGCATACTTGTAAGCATATGATTAATATTTAAGCCATACTTATAAGCATATGACATAAGCATACTAGCTAATAAGCATATGACTTGAACTCGTTAATATTATAAATGTTCGCAACTACCCGACCAACAAATTTTTTTTGCTAGAGTCTCCCCTATAATATGGACTAGCCACATGCACGACGGCATGTATATATAGTCATTTCTAGGCCAAGAGAAATATACAAATTTCCAATATAAATGGATCAATCCACCATTTGTACAAAATGGCAGGATTAATTAGCATGTCTTAAGTGTATTTGTTCATAAGTGTACTGTTGGGGGCATGCATTATAATTGAATTTCTTTACAGTCCTCTACAATTCTATAGTGTAGACTTGACATGGTACTCAAGTACATGAACATGGTTTTGGTTGTTATATTTTCCCTCAAACCACACTCATACACTTAAGAAATGTATCAAAAAAATCATTTCTCAAATACCAAGTATGGTTCTTTCTTCTCTTTGGCACGAGCCATAATTTCTGCAAATATTTCAGACTACTGTCTGTGCCAAGATTAACAACCAAGCATAACAAATCAATTTTACCACATTAATATTATCCAAATTATTATGGTTTCGGGTACATGCACCATAATAATTTTTTAATTTGTTAACAGCAAGCTTAGGCTTATTATTGTCATCAATATCGCTCATCTTAAAAGAAAATAAATAAACAAATAAATGGGATTAAAACATAACTAAAATAATCACTCAGCGATCTTACTGTCATATCATAAAACGACATACTACCAATAAGCATTTTAAATTTTTGGGTCCAATAGATATTTTTTCCTACTTCTTCAGTTTTTAAGGTTAGTTAACTTTTAAATTTTGTTTATTTTATTTGGACTAAAATATGGTTTGTACCCCCAAATTCAAAATTTTGTAAGGTTGTTGAGATTCAAATTCTAATATTTAAAACTTATCTAAATACACCCTAAAAAAATTCATTTACAGAAATACAATTTGCACCCGTGTGAGGGTTCATTTTGTTTAACAGAAATAATTTTAACCCAAGCATTTAACAGAAAGAATTTCACCCTCGGAATTGAGTCATTATCCTCCAAGTTGAATTCCGAGGGTGAATTGAGTCATTTTGTTTAATGTACAAGTTGTAGGCACTTAAACAATCACAAGGACAATAATAATGAAGTGAAGGTGAATACCCAAATAATGGAGAAGTAGAATGCTTTACTTTCAGCAAATAGATGGTGTATACAAGTAAATGTGCTCACTTTTCCTTGTCGATTTTTAAATTTAAAATGGTAGTAAATTTAAAATAATCACTCAACATCTTACTGTAATTTTTGCCCAAATTTTCGTAGCAGCTTGTGTAATGGGGGCATAATGGCATGAGTTAGCAATTATGTCAATGTGGCATGTATATGAATTAAATTACATACGACCAATAAGGTAGAATACCCAAACTAGAAGAAACATGCAGTGGATTCTATCAATAGAATAACACCCAATCTATATCAAAATCAGAAATAAAGAGAAATAGGGTTACCTGTGGCGGCGGCGGCGATGGCAATGGACAATGACGGCGAGCGGCGACGTTCTCCCTCCCTCTTCTCTTCTCCCCCTTCTCCTTCTTCTCCCTATTCTGTTCTCCCTCGTTTTCTTCCCTCGTCTGGTGAAAGAACGAATGCCTGAGTCTGAATAAGTTTTAGTTGATCAGCGACCGCATACGGTCGCTGATTTTTAATGACGTGGACGATTTAGCGACTGCAATGCGGTCGCTGATATATATTGGTCGCAAATAATAAATGCGCCAATTTTTGCGCCAATTTTTGGGTGGGAAATTCATGTCAGCGACCGATCAGTGACCGCATGCGGTCGCTGATAGTAAATAGCGACTAGATTAACTCACGGTCGCTGATGTTGGTCGCTATTAGTATTATCTGCGACCGGAGATGCGGTCGCTGATAGTCTTGGTCGCTATTAGGCCTTTTTCTTGTAGTGTTGGTCCATGAAACCTTCACAGGTGAAGGAACTCCACATTTGCAACTTCATATTGAACTCCCTGATGAATTTGTGCTCATCGGTACTACAATATTAATACAAACAAATTTCAATAGACAATACCCTTTGCAAGAATCTTTGTATACAGGTATCAATTACAGTAGTGTATGTTTGTAAGGCACATTGAATCCCTTCATTAGTCATTTTCTTATGCAAGGCAAGCGCTGCATCAGGATATTTAGATTTCTAAAGCCATTAATCATGCTATTATAAACAACTGAGATAATCTATAACTCATTATATTCTCAACAATTTTATAGAGAAAACAAACTAATTTTTCATGTTTTAATAAAAATAACCTTATTGAGACATTTTTACAAACACCTAACATACATAGGTTAAAAAAAAAATTGATATGTATATTAACTTGCTTCATAGTAGTTAACTTGCTTCATAGCAGACACCCAAAATGCAAAAAAAAAAACATAGATACAAGGCTATCAATAGCCACAATCCAATAAACAACTCTAATTAAAAAAATAATGAGCCTGACCTTACGATTTGCAAACCCTAGCTTTAAAGGGGCTTTGTTCTTATTCTATGTCCGGCGACTTTGCCAATCTACCTTACGACTTCGCGAATGGAAGAGAGGGTTTTCAGATGGGTTCGAGTAGCAGAAGGGGATTTCGTATGGGTTCTGTTCTCTAAGAATTGGAAGAGATCGCGATAATGAGGGGTTTTCAATCTGTAGGAATTGGAAGTATAAGATAGAAGGAGGGAGTCTTCCCATTGAATTCGCGAGAAGGAGGGGTTTTTGATCTGTAGGAATTGGAAGAATAAGAGAGAAGGAGGGAGTCTTCCCACTGAATTCGTGAGTATCTTTTTTACGACCCGGATCTGTCATTTTGACCCGCGTGTTTCTTTTTTTCTTGAGTCCGTTTGTTAGTCCGTTGTTTAGGTCCGTTTCTGAACCCCACTATATATATATATATATATTTAATAGTAATAGTAGTTTATAATAACAATCAAAAAAATTTTATATGCGCTCCATAAATTAAAAAATAGAATAAATTTTATTTTACAATGAAATTCAGATGAAAGAACTTAAAACACTGTTAGCATGATATACATTTTTGAGGTGTAAGGGTGGATTTGTTTGGGTAAGGGAGGTATTACCATAACCACGAATTGAAATCATACTACCGTTACCAACAATTATTCCATTAGTTTTGCTCAAATTAAAATAAGGCGTAAGAGTACCGGGATTAGCAGTCATGTGAGACGTCGCTCCAGTGTCCATATATACCAATTTTCGTCTGGCTGGTTCAAAGAGAGAATGTACATTGCTTGATCAATGTTAGTTGAAGCATAAACACTTGGAGCCGGAGTTGCGGTGTAGAACGATTGAGAAGGACGAGCACCCAAGACACCCTGCTGCCTTATCGCCATTGGTGGACGGACACCCCAAGGGGCGGTGGGATAAGGACACGATGGGGTGGCCCACGGCTGAGGGACCCACCCACCCCAAGGTGGGAAATTCCAGGCCTACTGCTGCTGCTGTGGACGCCGCTGCTGGTTGCGATTGTCTCCACCACGGCCACCGCGGGTCTGCTGGTTGCGTTGGTTGTTTCCACCATTATTTTTGCCATTTTTCTTCCTACCCTTATTGTTTGAATTCTTGTTCTGTCCCGTCTCCTGTTGCTGTCCATTATTGTTAAAATTATCAGTATTGGAATTTATGAAAAGAGCAGAGGTCGAACTTGATTCGAGTTTGGCCCGTTCGACCTTGGTGGTTGCATCCAGAAGCAGCATCGACCGTGCTTGACCAAACGTCGATAGAGGTTTCTTGTTCTGAACCACCGTCACAAAACCGTCATATGCCTCGGTCAAGCCAGTGAGAAGACACATCATCATTCTTTAGTCAGTGACCTTGGCTCTGACATTGGCCAACTGATCGGCCAACACCTTAAGGCGGCGAGTGAACGCCTTTGCATCAGGAAAGTCACGCAAATTGGTGGTTGTGAACTCTGCCTCGAGGTGGATGGCCCAAGAAGTCTTATTATCCTTGAACAATTCTGCCAAACGGTTCCAAGCATCAGCAGCCATGTCGTCGGGATCAATTATGGTGTTTAGGAGATCCTCGGAGATGGTTCCATAAATCCATTGAAGAACAATGTTGTCAGTACGATCCCAATGAGCCTTCTCGGCCAGAAGTGCAGCCTCAGTTTTTAGAGGAGAGGTCGGAGTTGTCGCCTTATCATCGACCGGTGGTGGCACGATGTGCTCGTAACTGAGCGTGGCTTTAGCATGGATTATGAATAAAGTCTTCCAATTAGTGTATTTAGCAGACTTGTAATTCAGTGTGAGAGGAATGGTTGTTTTGATGTTTGTTATAGTGGTGGCGGGATGAATCTTTTCAGCCATTGATGAAGAATGAGAGATGACAATGAAGAAGAAAAGGAAGAGGATCAAGAGGAATGAGGATTAGATGGAGGGCCCAACAATGTATATCATGCTAACAAACATAATCAAATCTAGGTCGCTACTTGAGGTTGAAGAATGATCACAAAAACCAAATTCTTTATTTACCAAATTATTTTTTTCAAACATTTTATATTTTTAAACATCATGAATTTACTTTAGAGACTCCCCTTTGTTGATTTCTTTCTGAATTAAATTTCTTTGTTTTATATAAAAAATTGATATTTTCATATAAAAAATAATATTTTTACATGAATCTCTCACGTATTTCTACATGAAATAAAAAAATAATATTTCTACATAAATTTTGATATTAATCAAAATTTTGAGACGTTTTCAAACTATGCAGAGTCGCAGGATACAGTTGCCCACTCTCAGTTGTACAGTTGAAAGAAGCACTCCAAGACGTCAATAAATAATTATTTTTACTGATGTATTTTGAGTCCACTCTAAAAATATTCTGGTTCCGCTACTGTGTGTGTGTATATATATATATATATATATATATATAATTCAGTGGAATCAAATTACTAAATTATACACAAAAAATTTATTACATCATATAAATTATATGATTATTATTAATTTGATGTTTTGACTGTTGGAACTTTTAAATTTTAACTTTTAACTTTTAAATTTTATTATTTAAGGAAACAATATAAGGAACCTGTTGGGTACACAATGAAAATTTTGAATCCTTATTTTACAGAATGACCCAATAGCACTACAGAGTAAGGATAAATATAAGGAAATTGTTGTGAATGCTCTTAATATTAAGGGTGAGAATTTTTTGGAATAATAAGAGAAGGTAGATGTGATATAGGAAAGTAAATAATTTGTTCTCCTAGAAAGTTATAATTTTTTTTAAAATGTCACTTATTTAGAAATTGAGAAATTAACATAGAAGTACATATTTGACTTTGGACGTTTGTTGAAAACATTTTCCTTGTACAGTTGGTCTAGTGGACATGGAAAAGCTTTTCTCGGATGATCACTTGGCCAAATGACAGAGAGTTCACACTTGAATCAGTGGCTGAAAATAATTTTAATAAGATCAAATTATTAAATTATATCCATACAAATTATTTTACATCTTATATATATACTAATTGTGTCTCGTACCTTCGACATTATATGAACGGTGAAATTTATTTTAAATTTTAGACGGTTCAAATGATTTATTAGGGTGATTATGAGCGGAAAATTCAAAATCAGTTGTATTTTGTTATATATATATATATATATATATATATATAAGAAAAAAAATCAATAGAAACAAATTACTAAATTATACTCACAAAAAATTTATTACATCATATATTAAAAAAATTAATGAAGTCAATGACCCCACACTCGTACATGTAGCTTCTCCCCTGCTCGGAATGCACCGGTATAAAATGACATGCAAATACTTCATAATAACATCACTACTAATCTCTCTCTTTCTCTAATTGCATGCTCGGAGCAATGGAGGTCCTATTTTCTGTGATATTTTTCCTTATTCTTCTCACCCTTTTCCTGTTCAAGTTAGCCAAGGAACTAAAAACATCTAAAACACAAAAACTCCCACCCGGGCCATGGAAGCTACCTGTCATTGGAAATATGCTCCATTTGGCAGGGAAACTACAAACTCATGGTCTCCGGGACTTGGCTTTGAAACATGGACCTCTCATGCATCTACAACTTGGTGAGATTTCAGCGGTTGTCGTATCATCTGCCAGAGTAGCGAAAGAGGTATTGAGAACTCACGATATTGCCTTTGCAGACAGGCCGAAGCCTATGGCCTCCGAGATTCTCTTGCACAATGGTAAAGACTTGGTTTTTGCTCTCTACGGTGATTATTGGAGACAAATGCGTAAAATATGCACGGTGGAACTTCTACATGCCAACAAAGTCTCCTTCTTTCGCTCTATTCGTGAGGAGGAGGCGTGGCGTCTTATTGAATCAATTCAGTCATCATTAGAATCACCTGTCAATCTTTCTAAAAGGTTTTCGGCATTAACAAACGCTGTAACTTGTAGAGCCACAATAGGGAAGAGGAGCCAGTACCAAGATGAGCTAATACAGTTGATTGAAGATACTGCATCTTTGGCTGGAGGTTTTGATATTTCTGATTTGTTTCCTTCAATAAAGTTGCTTCACGTTCTCAGCGGGATGAAGCCTAAGTTGCAGACAATTCGGAAGAAGCTTGATAAGATATTTGACAACATAATCCTTGAGCATAAAGAGAAACGGAACAGTACTTATAAGGGTTATGGTGTGATAGAGGAGGATCTCGTTGATGCTCTTCTTAGTCTTCAAGAGAGAGGTGGCTTTGAATTTCCCATCACAACTGATGACATCTATGGTCTTATTTTGGTAAGATTTTTGGCTCTTGATAGTTATAACTATGAATCCGGATTTCATGAAATTGGCAATAATTTATCATCCTTCAAGCCTGTAGGAATCAATTACATTTATATAGCTAGTGACTTGAATTTGTTATCCATACATTAATTGTGACTGTCTTCCTATACAAATTGCAACTCATTCTTCTATGACAAATGATAAGTTAAGAATGACTTTATTATAACTAGGTCGTGTTTAATAGATATAAACTTAAAACCACGGTTTTTAAGACTCGGACCGGACCGGCCGGTCGGAGCAGTTGAACCGTGAACCGATTAAGAAAACGATCTGATTATGCTCGTTAAACCGGAAGTGTCAAACTGGTAAAAATCGGTGAATCGGAGGTTGACCCGTCGGAACTGGAGAACTGGTGACCGGTCCGTGATTTTGACCGGTTCGCAATTACGGACAGAAACAAACAAAAAAAAAATTCCAAACAACCCATGAGAACTTCAGATTCCATGATTAAAAAGAGTTTGCTAGATACTTCTCAAAGATTATGCTTGAGTTTGCCATAGTGTTGGATATATGTAATTTGGTACGTAACATGGGAAGAGTTTGGAAAGAGTAAAGAAGTAGGAGAAGAAGATGGGGAGGAAGTACGAATAGATCATAAAAGGTTAAGGAGAAAAGAGTTGGAGATGGGATGGGTATGACTCTTTTTTTAATTTAAAATTAAGTATACCTTATCTCTTTGGAATCAGGTAAGTAGCTTTGTGTGAAGACATGTGTCATGATATCATCTTATCTAGTAGTATATTTTACAATTCTAAAATTACTCTTTTTCTTTTATTATTGAGTTATTTATTAAATTTAAATAAAAAAGTAATAATAATGTGTTACACATAATTAACTCATAATAATTAATAACAACTATTAATAAATTTAATTATTTAATAATAAATATGTCGTTATCGGTTTAATAACGATTCAACGATCACTAGTTAAACCTATGATCCATCTACACAGATAATTTTTCCTCTTGTCGGGTTTGAAAACATTGCTTAAAATGTTATTGCTCTTAGAATGCCAAAATATGATGACATATCTTTACTGTTACAGAACATGCTCATTGGTGGAACAGACACTTCTGCAACAGCACTTGAATGGACAATGTCCGAGTTAATAAGAAATCCCCGAGTGTTGGAGAAGGCACAAGCTGAAGTGAGACAAGCTCTCAAGGGAAAGACAACAATACATGAAAATGATATCCATGACTTAAGTTATCTAAAACTCGTGATCAAAGAAACTTTACGGTTGCACCCACCTCTAGCCTTATTACTGCCTAGAAAATGTAGAGATGAACGGCAGATTGATGGATACCTAATACCCATCGATACCAAACTTATAATTAATGCCTGGGCGATTGGGAGGGATCCTGAATATTGGAATGATGCTGAAAGTTTTGAACCAGAAAGATTCAATAATATATCTGCTGATTTTAATGGCTCTAACCTCAACTATATCCCATTTGGATCAGGAAGGCGAATGTGTGCAGGCCTCTCATTTGGCCTTGCCACTGTTGAGCTTCCTCTTGCTCTTTTACTCTACCATTTTAACTGGAAGCTTCCCCTTGGGATGAAGCCAAAAAGTCTAGACATGAGTGAGAACTTTGGAGCTTCTCTTAGGAGAAAAAATAACTTGTGCTTAATTGCCACCTCTTGCATTCCAAACAACAACTAAAGTTGAACAACCAGCCATGTAGAAATTCATGCGGAACAGCGGAAGTTTTGGAGTTTAAGGGAAAGGTGCTGCAGTGGCATAACAGTCGCATTTGTATTAAAAACACAAAATATACAAATAAGTTCATATGAGATGTTTACGTTATGTTTTTAAGTATTTATTTCATTGTATTATCTGGATCATGATTTTAGACAGTTGAAATAAATTGCATTTCATATCAGGAGAGTTGGATGTATTTATTTTATTCTTGTCCTATCTGGATCCTTATTTTAGACAGTTGCAAAGGTAGTCCATTTGGATAGTTTATAGAAATAAGTTGCATTTCAAATAGGGGGAGTTGGATTTGCAACTCTCTCCTATACAAGTATTAAGAAAGTATTATGCAAATTTAATTTTTTGTTATTGTTACTACTAAAAAAATGGTCATTTGTGATGGCCAAAATCCATTATGAAAGGTTTACGTGATGGATTTAAGCATCACAATGGTCTTCTTGTATTAGCCCATCATGAAAGATTTTACGTGATAGCTTTGGCAATCACGCAAACACTTAAGGCTTTTGTGATGATTAATACAATCACATTTAGGGATTGTCAATCACATAATCTATTGTGATTGTCAAAGTCATCACAAAAAGAAATAAAACTTTAGGGATCAAATGTAAGAACGTGAATCTCTATTTACATATAATTTATTTCACTGTATTAATTGTATCAAATGATACTTGTAGGATTCGAACCATCTCCCATTTGCAAACTAAATAGTGAGTATTACCACTACACCAAAGTCCAGATTATGATTATAATTTTAAAACAAAATATAAAATGAAACATATGTGAGTTGACTTATTAAACAAAATTACTTCCACATAAAATTTGGTGATTGCAATGACAGTCACAAATAATCTATAATAATGATAAAATTAGTCATCACTAAGAGCCATTATATATTTTATTGTTTTGTGATGGCTTGAAAATTTCATCATAAAATACCTTCTTTTTGTAATTGCAAACAAAAGTCGTCACAAAAATCTATCTTTTTTTGCAATGACGAAAAGGGTATATCTATAAGTGATGACTTAGTGCGTCACAAAAAGAAAATTTATTTTGAATGAAAAAATTGGTGTGATTGACATGACCATCACAATTATAATACATTGATGGCAAGATTAGTCATCACTAAGAGTCATCATATATACTATTATTTGTGATTGCTTAAAAGGTCCATCACAAATTACTATCGTGTGTGATTATTTTAAAAACTGTCACAAAATTCCGTCACGTATTCTTGTTTTTCTAGTAGTGTCAAGAACTTTTCACGCGTCTCAATCACGTAAAGGCGCGTCCAATCCTGCACAGTAAACATGTCAATACCAGAAGCTTGACGGCTTGGACCGTCAGGGGATAGCTCCGGCGTAAGAGTCAGTACAGGCAAATATAAGGATAACAATGGAGGTTATTAGCTCTAGTGTTTGGATAATGAAAATATCAGTTACCTTCCGTTGTTTCATTTCGGTCCTTATATACTCTTTGTTTTGTTTTGCATGCCGCTGACCTGCTCTGACATCAGCCAACTGCACGCAGCCCACCGAATAATCCCATCACATTCCACCACCGACTAGGCTCTGTCCAATCCTCATTAATAAAATGCAAGAATAACAGTCAAAGATCTATCTTTGCAATGATTACTGGTCAAAGCCAAACTAAAGCCATTATTTACCTAATGGTCTGGCCCAATGATCCGACCCAATACTTTCAAGACCCCGGCCCAAAATATCTAAAGTATCATGGCCCAACATTGCCCCTAGTCTTTTATTAAACAAAATGTTTAATAAAAGAGTATAAATGTCTCAAATGGATAAAGAATTAGGATAAGACCGAATGAGGCCCAAAATAAAACTAACCGAGGCCCATCTGGTAAGAAACTCAAACAGCAAGATAAATCAGAACCGGAAGCCCAATCTGGTTATTTTCTCTTTAAATTCACCATCATTGTTGTCATTAAATGTGTCGCCTTCGTGTTTCGTGAGCACCTGAGAAGAAAACCTCTATAAAAACCCTTCTCCCCCAAATTTGACAACTTTACCGACTCATTTGAATTCCCAATGCTTGAGCTATCTTCTTTCTCTCGAATTTCCTTTCTCTCTGAAAATCTTTAACAATGGCTTCCCAAGGTTCCGGTAAAGATATTCATCTCTCTATGACTCCCATCACGTGTATTCCTCCCAGTCCAAGGCCTACCAAAATGGCTTCAGGCTCCAACCCCAAATCTGTTGCTACTCCTAGCAAGAATCCAACACCAAACCCCTTCCAAATCCTTCCGAGTTCTTCAAGAATGAAGAAAAATACCCTCATGCCAATACTCATTCTTCTTTATCTGAGAATTGTATTTGCATCATTCGAGAGTGATACCAGATACCAGAGATCCATCATCTAAGACGACCTTCTTCTTCTGAGAGGATGTACCAATGTCCAGATGGTTGGATGGCCATGCCTCTTACCCTCCTGGACAAAGGAGTTCGCTTTCCTCTCCATGTTTTTCTGGTTACTCTACTAGGGTTTGTCGGTGTCAGATTCACCCAACTTGTCCCAAATTCCTACATTCACATCCTGGCTTTCATAGCCTTCTGTCACGAGGTAGGCATTGCACCTACCCTCGATTTCTTCTTTTCTGTTTATACCATAAATAAATCCCGTGAAAAGGGATTTAAAGTTCTGAGCAAGCAATCCCCGAAGCCCGAAGAGAACTTCGAAAGGCGTTCCTTGATCAATACTCCTTCCAGCAACAAAGGATGGCATAAGGAGTGGTTCTTCGTCAAAGGCCCAAAAATCACTTCTCTTCCTAACTGGACTACATTGGACAAAGTATCTGCCGTCCTGGGTGACATTCCCGAAGAACATGTGAATGAGATGATAGAGCTTCTGGAGAACTTCCCGAAGAAGGAATGGAATTTCGAACTTCTCACCAAATAGGCATGGTTATACAACCACAAACGTAAGTCTCGAACTCCATTATTGTGCAATTTTTGAAATCTTCAATAATAGTTATTCTGAATGATGCTTCTTCTTCCTTTGCAGTATCTCTGATTAAGACGACTTCTTCAGACCGAAGAGATCTTGAAGCCTTCCTGTCTGCTAAAGATTCTGAACCTGCTAACGAACCCCTAACTGCCGAACCCTCAACTTCTGAACCCCAGGCTGCTGAAACATAAATCACTAAACCTACCCCTACCTAAGAATACAACCAACCTCGTCGAAAGAAGAGAGCTGCTCGAAAAGCCAAACATTTTCCCCTTCAACTTTCAACGAATGTCTACTAGATATACCTCTTGACGAACGGACCCGAGTCCTTCGTACCAAAAAGAGGAAAATCAAGATAACTCCTCTATCTGCCGAAGAACTTTGAGTACCCCCCCCCCCCCAGCTAGTCAACCCCCAATGGTTCCAATTGAAATTGTTTTTTCTGAAAAAGTTGATCCCACTTCTTCACTTGTTCGAAAAAGAAAACATTCTTCGATCGATCAACCAGAATCAACACCTGAACCTGCAACTACTCAACCACCACCTCCTCCCAAATAGCCGATTCCATCTCCACAAAGACCATCTTCTTCTGAGGCTAGGCTCGAAGCTGTAGCTCCTCCTACTTTATGGCCAAACCTCAATGAAGACTTCCTCTTCGACTTCTACAATTCATTTGTACGAGATATGGACGACCATCATTTTGGCAACAGCTCCATTATGGATCTGATTGATGCTGGGATGATGGACCAAGCTAGAGTAAGTTACTTATAACTTATCTTTTTACATTCCTGCACATCTACTTGAGATTAATTGTTTAACTCTGAACATCTTCATGCAAACGGTATCTTCGGGCGCCTTCATCAGAAGTACAAGGAAGCTGAAGCCGAAGAAGATGCCGCCCAAAGAGAGAATGTCATTCTGAAGTCTGCTTTGGCTAAGGAGAGAAGTGAACACGACACCACTCTCTTTAACAATGAATGCCTCCAAAAGGATCTCGCCAAAATTAAAGAAAAATTAGAGACAACCAAGGCCACTCATCGAACTACCGTTGATATGAATGTGGACTTAATTCAAAGTAATGAAGTTCTGGTTCGAAAAAATGAAGCTCTTGTAAAATCCAACCAGAGCTTAGCAATACAAGTTAACGATGTCCAAGCTAAGGAAGAACGTCATCTGGCGCATCGTCGCAAACTTGAAGAGGAACTTTGGGAACTTCGGGGCATCAGAGATCTGGGTCTGCCCCTAACGAAAGAACTTCATAAGGAGATCCAGGTAGAGTACCGAAAATCGGCTGAGCTGAACGAAGAGATAGTGCATATGTATTCCGAAGGATACGAAATTTGCCGAAGCAAAGGCAAGGTAAAACTTGTCGCGACCAAGGTAAATTTAGCCATCCTCGATTCCTCCAAAGGTGACAATGAAAATGATGCCTAAAGATGACTTCCTTTAACATCTAACTTTATAAATTCTTGTATAAATTCTATCTTTATTTTGTAATCACTTTTATCATATTAATGAAATGATATCATCCTCATTACTCCTTTGTGATCTTTTCCTGTCAATAATTCACCATCAATCAACTTGAAAAATGTACAGGTTCCCTTTAAACTGAGCTTGAACTGTTAGTCAATAATTAGGCAAACTAAACAACAAATAAGACCAAGTAATAACATAATCTGAACTTAAATAAAATTAGGTAATAAAGTAATGTAATACTTATTTGTTACCGAAGTGTGAGACTGATCTGCAATAATCCAATTCGTCACCTTTAAGACGAATTGTTCCAATCAAACCTTCGAACACAAATTATCTGCAACAAACCAGTTCGTCACCTTTAAGACGAATGGTTCCAACCGAACCTCCGGACACCAGTTATCCTTAACAAACTAATTCGCCACCTTTAAGACGAATGGTTCCAACCGAACCTCTGAACACCAATTATCTGCAATAAACCAATTCGCTACCTTTAAGAAGAATGGTTCCAACCAAACCTTTGAACACCAGTTATCCTCCATAACATTCGTTTTTCCATCAAATGGTTGAATCAGCATGTTCACCATTTTCATGGCGAGGCAAAACCAACCGAACCTCCGAACACCCTCTAACAGAACATTATTGAATAAAACACCATTGGAAAAAATATTTCTTTTATTGATGATGATTAACATTGTAAGACCCCAGTTTTTATAAATAAAGATGAATTTTCTATAATTATTATTTTTGAATATTATGGAATAAATTGGATATAATGTTATAGTTGTGGGTAATATTTATAAATTTTGCAAAGTACGCAAGTTGTTATAAAATATTCGTTTGGTCGGGGAATATTCTTTTTGTCAGGGAATATTCGTACGACGGCACAATCATTGGTGGACCCCACAACGGAAGTATTGTCGTAGTTAGAAAATGACAAAATTATCTTTCTATAAAATAAACGGCGGAGGTGTTACCGTTAAAACTGTTGAACTACTCGGTAGTAAAAGTACAGTAATACGCGTTGTTGCATAGTAGCACACGGTATTAATTATTGATGCTTACGTGAGAAGTCACTCAGCTATACTCAATTATTGCTACAGTAATTGCTGCATCATATCTCTTATATTATTGATTCAATTATTGTCACAGTATCATCTGTATAATATGTTATATTATTTAAACAATAATTGAGACGACAAGTTATAAATGATTAATAATTGTTGAAAGATTAAATATGTGTTGATTAAAAATAAAATGATTTTTGGTAATTTTTATTCAATTCTTGATGTATATAAAGAGTCTATTATTAGACGTTTGTGGTAAGTTTAATTATTTATGGGGGGCCATATGTCATCATCTAAGAGTCTCTTTCATAAATAGTAATTACTTTCGTAAATAGTAATTACTTTCGTAAATAGTAATTACCTTCGTAAATAGTAATTACCTTCGTAAATAGTAATTACCTTCGTAAATAGTAATTATTTTCGTAAATAGTAATTATTTTCGTAAATAGTAATTACCTTCGTCAATAGTAATTACCTTCGTCAATAGTAATTACCTTCGTAAATAGTAAATACTTTCGTAAATAGTAATAAATCTTCTATAAATAGAGGCCTAGGGCTTCATTATTTTTCACAAATTCGTTCAAGCTATAGAGAGAGAAAGTATAGAGAGAGTAATAGAGAAAGAAGAAGAGTATTCGGTTACTACACTACTGCAGTATTCCTAAGACGGTAAGGGGTGTTATTCTTTCTTATTGAAGAGAACTTATTCTATTCTTTGTTATTCTGTTGGAATAACCGGTATACGCGGAATACCCTATACTTGGTGAAATCCTTATGTTATTCCATTCTTTGTTATTCTGTTGGAATAACCGGTATACGCGGAATACCCTATACTTGGTGACATCCATTTACTATCCTGTCTTTATATTTCTGTTGGAATATCCTGTCTGTGTGTTTTACACCGGACCTGGTTCCATTATTTATTATTCTGTTGGAATATCATGTCTGTGCGTTTTACGCCGGACCTGGTTCCATTCTTTATTATTCTGTTGGAATATCCTGTCTGTGCGTTTTACGCTGGACCTGGTTTCGTTATTTATTATTCTGTTGGAACATCCTGTCGGTGTGAATTTCACCTGACCTGGTTCCGTTATTATTATTCTGCTGGAATAACCTGCCTGTGCGGTCTATCGCATGCATGATGATTTCTTTTGTTATTTCATTCTTTATTATACTCAGTTGGTTAAAACTTTAACTTCTATACTCCATGAAATTAGTAGAATATCCTTGATATTTTCGCTTCATCCAGTATCCTTTCATGAAAATATTCTTCTAATCATTCTTGAATTTTACACCACAAAACAGTATCGTGTTGACAATTTGGACGTTAATAATTTCTGGATAAAATAATTCTTGAACTTGTTTTATTGAATGATTATATCATTGTCATCATCCTCATGTTTATATTTTGTTGAAAGTCATCTGTGGCCTGTAGTGCATAGATGGACTTGGTATGATTATGACCAGGGATTATTCGGTGTAATCATGACCGTAATATTACAAGTGATGTAAAAATTAAAAATCCTCATTGGCTCATAGTGCATTGATGGACAGTTGTTGGCATGATCATGACCATTAATGAATACACAAATATTCTTGGCCGTAGTGCATGAATAATTGTGGTCGTGATACTAAAGAATATCCTTGGCCGTAGTGCGGGGGTGATTCGATGATGTGGAATATTTATTAAGCTGAGTCTCAGCTATAACGATGATGAAAAACCTTTTAAATCATAAAAGATAGTAGATTTTATTTTCTACTTGACTCTTTTAATGGATTGCTGGTTCCGCTGTAGTTAAACTTGATGTTTATTGTATTTTATCAGTTTAACACTGTTGAAGGCTAATGATAATTTATTCTGCATTATCTTAGTCATAATATTTCTTACTGGGCTAGTTGAGCTCACCCTTTCTTTCACTGTTCTCTTCAGGAAATGAGAATATAGCTGGGACGAGTCGGGGAACGGAGTGATGGACCAGAGAATAGTATTAGTAGTCCTCACTATTCTGTTAAATAGTGTGACAATAATTGTATTGAGGACACCTTTTGAGTTTGTATGGTCTCTAGTAGACAATAATTGTATTCAAACTCACAGTTATGTTTTGTGGTATTGTACACGACAGTTGTATTAGTAAGTTGTATTTGAATTCTGTACCATGTATCTGGCGACTCAAGATGGGTGATGTATACCTAATTTTGGGGGCGTCACAGTTGGTATCAGAGCTTAGGGATATGATCCCTGGCTAAGATGTGAGACTAGAACTAGGAGGGGAGAGACGGGGAATTCCTTCGCTAGTATGACCTACCTAAGTTTATGTGCTATTTTATTGGTCGGTCAGAATATAGGGATAATATGTTACATGTCAATTAACCTTTTGTTTTGTGGCAGTATCTGAAAATGACATCTGAGAATGTTGAGAATGACAATGGAGCACAGGCGATCGTTGACTCACCACATATCAATAATCAGGATAATGTGCATCAGGAAGGCGAAAATCCTCATGCAAACAACAACACTGACCAAATGACGAATGATCAAATGTTCAGAGATTTTATGCAATTCATGCAACAGCAGGCGAGAGCAACTCCTGTCCAAAACGTAGATGGAAACACGGGAAACTCTCGGGCGGTCACCGCTAAACAATTCAAGAAGCTGGGACCACCGGAGTTTAAGGGAGAGCAAAAACCACTTATGGCGGAAACATGGATAAAGCAGATGACCAAGATATTTGATGTCTTGGGATGCTCCGAGGAGCAAAAGGTTCCCTTTGCCGCCTTTATGTTGCGCGGAGAGGCAGATTACTGGTGGGAATCAGTAAAACGTACTCAACCTGCTGTACTGAAGATATCTTGGGAGAAGTTCCAGGAGCTGTTCAATGATAAATACTTTCCCGAAAGTATTCGCCACATGAAGGAGGTGGAGTTTATTAAGTTGGAACAAAATAATATGACCGTGTCGCAATACGAGGCAAAATTTGCGGAGTTATCGCGGTTTGCATCCCACTTGGTGGATAATGAAGAGAGAATGGCGCGAATGTTTTTAAGAGGTTTGAAGCCGGAGATACGTCAACATCTTATTTCTCATAAACTGTGTTTGTATTCAGATGTTGTTAATAGGGCTCAGTTAGTGGAGCGCGATAACGAGTCAACTCAACTAAAAGAGAGCAGCCGGAAAAATTATAATACCAGCGAGAGTGGTCATCGAAGAGGTGACAACAAGCGTGGAGGGAATCAGCAGGCCAGAAGTGGTTACCACTTCGGTGGTAATCAGGGCCAAAACAATAAGAATGGACATTTCAAAAAGAGGAGATTCAACAATGATGGAAAGACGTCAGCACCAGCACCCGTTGTTAAGGAAGGAGAAAGACCACCTATCATATGCTTCAAATGCGGAGGGGAGGGACACATCAGTCCAAATTGCGCGATGCCGTCCAAAGCATGTTATAATTGTGGAAGAGAAGGTCACTTGGCCCGATTTTGTCGTTTACCAAAGACAAATTCAGCTAGGGTGGAGGCACCAAAGGCCGTCCCAGAAAGGTCAAAGCCGGTAGTGCAAGGGAGAGCGTTTGTTGTGACCTCTCAGAAAGCAAGGAACCCGAATGAGGTCATCACGGGTAAGCTTATCATAAACTCTAACGAAGTCTATACTTTATTTGATACCGGTTCTACCCATTCTTTTATTTCTCCTACTTGCGCTCATCGATTAAATTTGACTCCGGAGAAATTGGACTTTGACTTATCTGTAGAAACTCCGTTGGGAGAAACCTTCATTACATCCACTGTTTATAAGTCTTGTTTGGTTCAAATCGGTACCCTCATATTACCTGTAGATCTTATTTCATTGAAAATACTTGCATTTGACGTGATTCTAGGGATTGATTGGTTAACTACTTATCATGCAAAAATTGATTGTTTCCATAAGGTTGTTAGCTTTCATATTCCTAATCAACCTATTATGCGAATTCAAGCGACCAAACCATTAAAATCAATCACGGTCATCTCAAGCCATAAAGCTATTCGTTTATTGAAAAACGGATGTCAAGCTTTCTTAGCTCATGTCACAGATTTAAACAAAAATACGTCAGTTTTGAACGATATTTCTATTGTTAATGAATTTCCTGACGTATTCCCTGAAGAACTTCCTGGCCTACCCCCAGAGCGTGAGATTGAATTTTGTATCGACCTTGAACCCGGTACAAAACCCATTTCTAAAGCCCCATATCGAATGGCTCCTATTGAACTTCAGGAGTTAAAAACCCAACTGCAGGAATTGTTAGACATTGGCTTTATTCGTCCTAGTACTTCTCCTTGGGGTGCTCCTGTTCTATTCGTGAAGAAGAAAGATGGGAGTATGCGACTTTGTATTGATTATCGGGAGTTAAATCATGTCACCATCAAAAATAGGTATCCATTGCCACGTATTGATGACTTGTTTGACCAGTTGCAAGGAGCCAAATTCTTTTCAAAGATCGATCTTCGTTCCGGGTATCACCAATTGAAGATTAGAACCGATGACATTCCAAAGACGGCTTTCAGAACTCGGTACGGGCATTATGAATTCCTAGTCATGTCCTTTGGATTGACTAATGCTCCTGCTGCCTTCATGGATATGATGAACCGAGTATTCAAGGAATATTTGGATCACTTTGTGGTCGTCTTTATTGATGACATCCTTATTTATTCCAAAAGCCGTGAAGATCATGAGCAACACTTGAGGCTGACACTCCAAAAGCTTCGTGAATATAAGCTTTATGCCAAGTTGAAGAAATGCGAGTTCTGGCTTGAGGAAGTAGCATTCCTTGGGCACGTGGTATCAAGTCATGGAATATCTGTTGACCCAGCAAAGATTGAAGCTATTCAAAGCTGGGAGCAACCTAAATCAGTGACCGAAGTACGTAGCTTTCTCGGTTTAGCTGGTTATTATCGGAGATTCGTGGAAGGATTTTCTCGAATCGCTACTCCATTGACTCAGCTGACTCGGAAAGATACAAAGTTCGGTTGGAGCGAAGAATGTGAGAAGAGTTTTCAAGAACTCAAGAGGAGACTCATTTCAGCACCTGTTCTAACAATACCATCTGGCTCGGAGGGATTTGTCATCTACAGTGATGCTTCGGGCAAAGGGCTGGGATGCGTTCTCATGCAACATGGAAAAGTCATAGCCTATGCCTCGCGACAACTCAAAGAATATGAGAAGAATTATCCTACTCATGATCTAGAGTTGGCAGCTGTTGTCTTTGCACTTAAAATTTGGAGGCATTACTTGTATGGGGAGAAAGTGGAGATCTTTACGGATCATAAAAGCCTCAAATATTTCTTCACTCAAAAGGAACTCAACACGCGACAACGACGTTGGCTTGAACTGTTGAAAGATTATGATCATACCATCCAATACCATCCTGGAAAAGCAAACGTGGTAGCTGACGCATTGAGTAGAAGATCACATGCAAGTACGAGTGCGATATTGTCAACGCAAGGGCCCATTTTGTGTGACTTGCAAAGGATGGGGATAGAGTTAAAGACTCCAGGGACGCATGTGACGATGGCGAATATACGAGTAGAACCGACTTTAATCGATAAAGTTAAAGCTGCTCAAGCTACAGACCTGGAGCTGATGCGTATGAGGAAGAAAGTGCAAGAAGGTGCTATGCCGGAAGCAAGAATCGATGAAGAGGGAATACTTCGAGTCAACTCCAGACTTTGTGTTCCTAACGACCCTGATTTAAAGTATAAAATCATGATGGAGGCGCACAATACACCGTTTGCAATCCATCCTGGGAGTACCAAAATGTATCATGATATTCGTTATACATTTTGGTGGAGCAATATGAAGAGAGAGATAGCGTTGTTTATCTCAAGGTGTTTAACTTGTCAACGAGTTAAAGCGGAGCATCAAGTACCAAAAGGTCCATTGCAACCACTTGAAATTCCAGAATGGAAGTGGGAGCACATTACCATGGATTTCGTTACCGGTCTTCCTAAGGTTTCTCAAGGCATAGATGCGATTTGGGTTGTTGTTGATAGATTGACCAAGTCTGCTCATTTCTTACCGATACGAGAAACTTATACACTTGAACGTCTTGCTCGTATGTATATAAACGAGATTGTAAGACTGCATGGTATACCGGTATCCATAGTTTCTGATCGAGACCCAAGATTTACTTCACGATTTTGGGTTAGTTTGCAAAAAGCTATGGGTACAGACTTACGATTTAGCTCGGCATATCATCCTCAGACGGACGGACAGTCGGAGAGAACTATTCAAACTCTTGAAGATCTATTAAGACTCTGTGTCCTTGATTTCAAGGGAAGTTGGGACAAGTTCTTACCATTGGTGGAGTTTTCCTACAACAACAGTTATCAAGTAAGTATTGGCATGGCTCCATTCGAAGCGTTGTATGGAAGAAAGTGTCGTTCTCCAGTATGCTGGGATGAGGTGGGTGAAGCAACGTTGTTGGGACTGGAGTTGGTACGTATGACTACGGAAAAGATTCGAACGATCCGACAACGTATAAAAACCTCACAAAGTCGACAAAAGAGTTATGTTGATCTTCATCGAAAGGACGTGGAATTCAATATAGGAGATCATGTGTTGTTACGTGTTACTCCATGGAAAGGAGTTACAAGATTTGGAAAGAGAGGAAAACTTAATCCTCGATTCATCGGTCCATTTATAATCCTCGATCGAATAGGAACTGTGGCCTATAGACTCGCTTTACCGCCAAGTATGTCTCGTGTTCATAACGTTTTTCACATATCCATGTTACGAAAATATGTGAAAGACCCGAACCACATTATTGAGTTAGAACCGGACGAAATAGCGGAAGATCTGACGTATGAAGAGATTCCTGTTCAAATCTTGGATAAGAAGGAACATATTCTACGCTCCAAGGTTATACCTCAAGTCAAAGTTTTGTGGAGAAACCACGATGTTGAGGAAATGACTTGGGAGTTAGAATCTGAAATGAAATCAAGGTATCCTTACCTCTTTGACATACCAGGTACGTACCCTAATTTCGAGGGCGAAATTTCATAAGAAGGGGAGGTTGTAAGACCCCAGTTTTTATAAATAAAGATGAATTTTCTATAATTATTATTTTTGAATATTATGGAATAAATTGGATATAATGTTATAGTTGTGGGTAATATTTATAAATTTTGCAAATTACGCAAGTTGTTATAAAATATTCGTTTGGTCGGGGAATATTCTTTTTGTCGGGGAATATTCGTACGACGGCACAATCATTGGTGGACCCCACAACGGAAGTATTGTCGTAGTTAGAAAACGACAAAATTATCTTTCTATAAAATAAACGGCGGAGGTGTTACCGTTAAAACTGTTGAACTACTCGGTAGTAAAAGTATAGTAATACGCGTTGTTGCATAGTAGCACACGGTATTAATTATTGATGCTTACGTGAGAAGTCACTCAGCTATACTCAATTATTGCTACAGTAATTGATGCATCATATCTCTTATATTATTGAGTCAATTATTGTCATAGTATCATCTGTATAATATGTTATATTATTTAAACAATAATTGAGACGACAAGTTATAAATGATTAATAATTGTTGAAAGATTAAATATGTGTTGATTAAAAATAAAATAATTTTTGGTAATTTTTATTCAATTCTTGATGTATATAAAGAGTCTATTATTAGACGTTTGTGGTAAGTTTAATTATTTATGGGGGGCCATATGTCATCATCTAAGAGTCTCTTTCATAAATAGTAATTACTTTCGTAAATAGTAATTATCTTCGTAAATAGTAATTACCTTCGTAAATAGTAATTATTTTCGTAAATAGTAATTATTTTCGTAAATAGTAATTACCTTCGTAAATAGTAATTACCTTCGTCAATAGTAATTACCTTCGTCAATAGTAATTACCTTCGTAAATAGTAAATACTTTCGTAAATAGTAATAAATCTTCTATAAATAGAGGCCTAGGGCTTCATTATTTTTCACGAATTCGTTCAAGCTATAGAGAGAGAAAGTATAGAGAGAGTAATAGAGAAAGAAGAAGAGTATTCGGTTACTACACTACTGCAGTATTCCTAAGACGGTAAGGGGTGTTATTCTTTCTTCTTGAAGAGAACTTATTCTATTCTTTGTTATTCTGTTGGAATAACCGGTATACGCGGAATACCCTATACTTGGTGAAATCCTTATGTTATTCCATTCTTTGTTATTCTGTTGGAATAACCGGTATACGCGGAATACCCTATACTTGGTGACATCCATTTACTATCCTGTCTTTATATTTCTGTCGGAATATCCTGTCTGTGTGTTTTACACCGGACCTGGTTCCATTATTTATTATTCTGTTGGAATATCCTGTCTGTGCGTTTTACGCCGGACCTGGTTCCATTCTTTATTATTTTGTTGGAATATCCTGTCTGTGCGTTTTACGCCGGACCTGGTTTCGTTATTTATTATTCTGTTGGAACATCCTGTCGGTGTGAATTTCACCTGACCTGGTTCCGTTATTATTATTCTGCTGGAATAACCTGCCTGTGCGGTCTATCGCATGCATGGTGATTTCTTTTGTTATTTCATTCTTTATTATACTCAGTTGGTTAAAACTTTAACTTCTATACTCCATGAAATTAGTAGAATATCCTTGATATTTGCGCTTCATCCAGTATCCTTTCATGAAAATATTCTTCTAATCATTCTTGAATTTTACACCACAAAACAGTATCGTGTTGACAATTTGGACGTTAATAATTTCTGGATAAAATAATTCTTGAACTTGTTTTATTGAATGATTATATCATTGTCATCATCCTCATGTTTATATTTTGTTGAAAGTCATCTGTGGCCTGTAGTGCATAGATGGACTTGGTATGATTATGACCAGGGATTATTCGGTGTAATCATGACCGTAATATTACAAGTGATGTAAAAATTAAAAATCCTCATTGGCTCGTAGTGCATTGATGGACAGTTGTTGGCATGATAATGACCATTAATGAATACACAAATATTCTTGGCCGTAGTGCATGAATAATTGTGGTCGTGATACTAAAGAATATCCTTGGCCGTAGTGCGGGGGTGATTCGATGATGTGGAATATTTATTAAGCTGAGTCTCAGCTATAACGATGATGAAAAACCTTTTAAATCATAAAAGATAGTAGATTTTATTTTCTACTTGACTCTTTTAATGGATTGCTGGTTCCGCTGTAGTTAAACTTGATGTTTATTGTATTTTATCAGTTTAACACTGTTGAAGGCTAATGATAATTTATTCTGCATTATCTTAGTCATAATATTTCTTACTGGGCTAGTTGAGCTCACCCTTTCTTTCACTGTTCTCTTCAGGAAATGAGAATATAGCTGGGACGAGTCGGGGAACGGAGTGATGGACCAGAGAATAGTATTAGTAGTCCTCACTATTCTGTTAAATAGTGTGACAATAATTGTATTGAGGACACCTTTTGAGTTTGTATGGTCTCTAGTAGACAATAATTGTATTCAAACTCACAGTTATGTTTTGTGGTATTGTACACGACAGTTGTATTAGTAAGTTGTATTTGAATTCTGTACCATGTATTTGGCGACTCAAGATGGGTGATGTATACCTAATTTTGGGGGCGTCACAAACATATTTACAGACTCCTGTATAATGACAATACCCCTACTGAAAATACTTTCGAAGCCTTCCAGCATGCCAAGTATTCTTGATGTCAGATCCATCTAATGCTCTCAACCGATAGGTCCTGGTTTCGATACTTCAATAACTTCATAAGGACCTTCCCACTTTGGCATCAACTTTCCCAAATTCTGAGGCATAGAAGCTTCGACTTCCCTAAGAATGAAATCTCCCACTTCAAACCTTCTAAGCTTTACCCCTTTATTATAGTGCTTAGCCACACATCGCTGATAAGCTGTTAACTTTATCAATGTTGCTTCTCTAACTTCCCCCAGTAAGTCCATGTTAACTTTCAGTCCTTCATCATTGTATATCTCCTTAACCTGACTAACCCAAAGATTTGTAGACCCAATCTCCACAAGGACTAAGGCATCAGTACCATAAGCCAACCTGAAAGGTGAATCTCTCGTTGTAGTCCTCATAGTAGTTCGATAAGCCCATAATACACTAAGCAGCTCTTCTGGCCATCTTACCTTCGCCTCATCCAGTCTACGCTTGATTCCATTCACAAGCGTTCTGTTGGTTACCTCAACTTGCCCGTTAGATTGTGGATGGGCTACCGAAGTCCTTCTATGCTGAATTCCCAATTCCTTCAAAAATGCTTCAAACTTTGATACCACAAACTGTCGTCCATTGTCTGAAAGTACCACCTTAGGAATTCTGATTCCTTTAAAAACTTTAAACACTCATGTTCTGTTATCAACCTAAGTAGCTTCGCTTCCACCCATTTGGTCATATAATCAATTGCTACTATAACAAAACTAACCCGACCTTTCATTTTCGGCAATGGACCCGGTATATCTACCCCCACAGACAGCAAAAGGTATATGAGATAAAATTGAGTATAGATCTTCTGGTGGCTGATGTGGGATCGAACTATTTAGTTGGAACTTCTGACACTTCTTCATATACTCAGTAGCCTCCTTAAAGATTGTGGGCCAATAGTAGCCCTGTCGAAGTACCATGTAGGCTAACAACTTTGATGTCATGTGAACACCACAAATACCTTCATGAACTTCCTGAAGAGCATAATCATCTTCAGAAGGAACCAAACACTTCAATAACAAAGATGAAAAAGCTCTTCGATAAAGATCTCCATCAATAAGCATAAAATTGGCACTTTTATACTTCACCTTTTTAGCCAACATCTGGTCTGAAGGAAGTACGTTATCTGTCAGATATTTTAAGTACGGTGACATCTAGTAATTAGAAAGCTCTACACACATCACTATATCATGTTGGATACTAGGTTGTTACAAAGTTTCTAAATACACTGAACCATCAAAAGTACTTGCTTCAGTGGTAGCCAACTTTGACAACACATCAGAAATGGAATTGTCATTGCGATCAACCCCCTGAAACTCATAAGAAAGGAAATACTAAAGCCGATCCTTTAACTCTGTCAAATACTTAATCATTCTTGAACCTCGGGCTTCATATTCCCCTGAAATCTGCTTGACGAACAACTGAGAATCATTGTAGATAATTAATCTTTGAATTTCGAGACTCTTTGCTAGTCGTAATCCTGCTAGCACTGCCTCATACTCTGCCTCTTTGTTCGTTGCCCTGAACCTAAATCTGATAGCCTACTGCACCTTAAATCCCTCTGGACTCGTCAATATAATACTCGCTCCATTGATATCTGAAGTAGAAGATCCATCGGCATACAACGTCCATGAACTCAGCTTCTGCTGAAGTGCTGCAACTGCCCCATCAGACTCTTCAGCTTCCCCCAAGCTATCATCAGCTTCATAAAATGAACATTTGACCACAAAATCAGTTAAATCTTCCCCTTTGGTAGTTGTCCGAGGATGATATTCTATGAAAAATTGAGACAACTCCATTGTCCAAGCAGAAAGTCTCCCCGATACCTCAGACTTGCCCATAACCTTCTTCAGAGGCTGATCTGTGTATACTACTATCAACCGACCTTGGAAATATTATTGAAGCTTTCGACTAGCTATGATCAAAGCTAAGGAAAATTTCTCTATATTTAGATACCTTGTTTTAACATCCCTAAGGACATAACTTACATAGTAAACTGGATGCTTCTTATCCCCAACTTCACGTACTAACACCACTCCCACTGCTAATAAACTGGCTGCCAAATACAAGTATAATGGTTCAGCAGGAGCGGGCTTCACCAACAAAGGAGCCGAAGAAAAATAATACTTTATGCCTTGGAAAACATCTTCAGACTTCGAAGTCCACTAAAATGTCTTAGCATTCTTCGGCCCCTTCAATATTTCAAAAAATGACAAGTATCTTTTTGCCGATTTAGACATGAACCTCCTCAAAGCTGCATTCTACCCACCAGACGTTGAACATCTTTATAAGATTGAGGAGACTTCATGTTCAAAATAGCCTGGATCTTTTCTGGATTGGCTTCGATACCCTCTTGCTAACTAGATAACCCAGAAATTTACCTGCACCATGTTCGAAGGTACAATTGGTTGGATTCAACTTCAGATTGTAATGACGAACTGTCTGAAAACATTTATCTAAATCATCCAAATGCCCTTGCACTGTCATGGTCTTGACGATCATATCATCAACGTAGACCTCCATATTCCTCCCTAGTTGTCTGGTGAATACAAAATTCATCATCCGTTGGTATGTGGCCCCCGCATTTATCAAACCAAACGTCATCTTCTTATAAGCGTACACTAACCGATGAGTAATGAAAGCTGTCTTTAGGATATCCTCTTTACACATAGAGATCTGATGATAACCCGAAAAGGCATCCATAAAGCTAACTAAGGCATACCCCGAAGTCGCATCAATAAGTTGATCGATGTGAGGCAAGGGATAAATGTCCTTCGGGCATGCTTTATTCAAGTCTGTGTAGTCTATACAGACTCGCCACTTTCCGTTCTGCTTCTAGACCAGAACTATATTTTCCATCCACTCCGGATAGTCTATTTCAAATATAAAATCAGTAGCCATCAGCTTTTCAATTTCTTTATCAATAATCCTTTGTCGCTCTGGTGCAAATATCCTCCTCTTTTGCCGAATTGGATTCTTCGTTGGATCCACTTCTAGCCGATGCTCCGCAACCTTTCTGCTCATCCCAGGCATATCACTAGGCACCCAGGAGAAGATGTCAGCATAACACCGACATAGTTCTATTAGGTTCGTCTGGAGAGGTTCTGGAAGACCTGAACCTATCTTTATCATCTTGTCCTTTTTACCCGGGATCAGCTCCAACTCCTCAGTTTCCTCAGCTGGAATGACTAACGGCTCTGAACTAATTTTAGTAAATGATTCGATCTCGATAGTCATAGTCTGTTTTTCCTTACTAACCCTTACCCCCAAAGAAATCACAGCATTCTGATATCATCTTATAGCCAAATCCATATCTCCAGCCACTTCACTAACTCCATGTGACGTTGGAAACTTGATTCTAAAGTGGGGAATTGACGTCACCGCCTGAAGAGCATTCAAGGTGGGACTTCCCAGAATAGAGTTGTAAGCCGATTCCACATACACAACATAGAATTTGCACATTATTTCTACCTATTGTGGAGCTGTACCAAAGATAACTTGCAGCTCAATAGTCCCTGCTACCTTGACTGGATCATTGTTGAAGCCGTATAAAGGGGCCTCCTGCCCGACCTCCATCTTTCGTCCATCCAAATGCATCCTCTAGTAAACATGTGCATACAAAATATCCACAGAAGACCCATTATCGATCATCATCCTCTTCATATCCACCGAACCTACTTGTGCAGTAATCACCAAAGCTCCTTCATGGGGTTCGATGGGTTCCGAAGAGTAATTTTTGTCAGTAAAGGAAATTACCGTCCCTGGATATGGTCTTTCAGTCTTCGGGAGTGTACCCGCCAGTGACATGAGCAAATCCAAGTATCCATGCCTTTTCTTCCCGGCAACCTTACCAGCAGTTCCCCCAGTAATCACATTAACAACATGCATGGCTGGCTGATTCAGAGCGGGTTGTGCAGGTTGAACTGGTTAGATAGCCTGAACAGGCCTTACATCCCCCTGTTGTTCTGCTTGAAGTTCTCTTCCAGCTACATACTGAACCAGGGTACCATTATGGACGTTTCTTTCAATAAACTCCTTTAAACTTTGGCAATCATTAGTTCCATGCCCAGTTGCCTGATGATAATCACAATACTTATGAGAATTACTAGACCCAGGTTTAAGATTGTCCCGAGGAAGTTCAAAATAAGGTTGGCCTTTTATCTGATCCAAAATAGCAGCCCTATCTGCATTCAACTGAGTGTAAACTTTGTTCACTTTTTGGCTTGGAACAGGTGGACGATGTAAGACCCCAAATTTTATATTCAATTTTCCTATAATTATTATTCTATTTAGTAGATGGTTAAATTGATAAAAGGTTAAAGTAAAGGGTGATATTTGAAAATTTTGCAAAGAAAGCAAGTTGATATAAAATATTTGTTGTGTCGGGGAATATTCGTTTTAACAGGGAATATTCGTATGACGACACAATCATTTGTGGACCCCACAATGAAAGTATTGTCGTATTTAGAAAACGATAAAATTATCTTTTTATAAAAATAACAGCGAAAGTTTTACTGTTAAACTGTTGAACTACCCGGTAGTAAAAGTATAGTAATATGTGTGGTTGCATAGTAGCACACGATATTGATTATTGATGCTTACGTGAGAAGTCACTCAGTTATACTCAATTATTGCTACAGTAATTGATGCATCATATCTCTCATATTATTTATTCAATTATTGTCACAGTATCATCTGCATAATATTTTATATTATTAAATCAATAATTGAGATGACAAATTTATTCATATTATTATTTGCAATATTGACAATGTCTAGAAGTTCTGTCAAGGAGAGGTTTGGTCACCTAATTGCGCGCCAATAAGGAGAAATCCTTCTTTGAAAGCCCCCTCTTTCCTGGGAATGACCTGATTATTAAATATTGTGAGTTATAATATTAATGATGAATAAGTTCGTGTTGATTAAAGATGAAATTGATAGTTCCATTGTGTTGGGATTATTAGTGTTAGTGGAAATCGATATTTATTTCGACAATAATTGATGCCTGGAAGTTATATTGACTAATTGGGTAATTAATCGGATAAATGAGCAATTAATTGCTATTAATTCACATGCTTATATCTATGTGTTCACATGTGTGTACTATTCATTCACATGTATGTACTATTAGGGGAGGTGGTGCAAGATTGATAATACTTACATGACTAAATTAAAAATGAAGGTATAGATGAAGGTATTATACTGTAATTATTTTTTTCACATGTATAGAACTATTGAGTAGCATGATTGTACTATTGATTCACATGACATACTATTAGGGGAGGTGGTGCAAGTTTGATAATACTTGCAGGACTAAATTAAAAATGAAGGAAAAGATGAAGGTATTATACTGTAATATTTCGAGTCCCAAAATGTGCAATTATCGAAACTATATTTTCCTATAAATATAAGCTCATTCTTCCTTCATTCTCACCAATTCACTAATACTCACAAGAGCAATTATAGAGAGAGAAGCTATAGAGAGAGAATCTATAGAGAAAAAGAAGAAGAGAAGTCTGCTACTTCACTATTCTAGTATTCATTCTTCTTTTGAGGTAAGGGGTATTATTTATTTCATATTCTGAAGAGATATTATTTTTCGTATCTGTATGAATATTATTTTTGTTCAATATTCATAAGGAATATCATATTCGTTCAATATTCGTTAGAATATTTTTTTTCGTTCAACAGTCGCAAGGGGTATTATTTATTTCATATTCTGAAGAGATGTTATTTTTCGTATTCGTATGAATATTATTTTCGTTCAATATTCGTAAGGAATATCATATTCATTTAATATTTGTAGGAATATTATTTTCGTTCAACAGTCGTAAGGGGTATTATTTATTTCATATTCTGAAGAGATATTATTTTTCGTATTCGTATGAATATTATTTTCGTTCAATATTTGTAAGGAATATCATATTCGTTCAATATTCGTAGGAATATTATTTTCGTTCAACAGTCGTAAGGGGTATTATTTTTTTGTATTCATGAAGAGAGTTATTTCTTTCAATACTCGTAAGGGTTGTTATTCCATTCTTTATTATTCTGTTAGAATAAACTGTCTACGTGAACTACCGCATGCATGGTGAAATTATTATGTTATTCCATTCTTTATTATTCTGTTGGAATAACATGTCTATGCGGACTACCGCGTGCATGGTGAATGACCCTTCGTATTCATTCTTTATTAAATTATGGAAATGATCTGTCCACATGGATTACCGCATTGCGGATGAAAATCCATTTGCAATTTTGTATATTCTATTATACTCGTATGATATATTCTTTCTTTTGTACTCGTCATGGAATATCGTTTTCTTTTGTATTTTCCTTTCATAAGTACTATTCACGTATACAGCATCATTCACGTATATAGTATTATTTATGAATACGGGTACTATTCATAAAGTACTATTAACGAAGTACTATTCATGAGTACTATTCATAAATTACTATTAACAAGGTACTATTCACGGCCTACTATTCACCCGGGTACTATTCACCCGGAGTACTATTCATGACAAAAATTAATTTCTTTTCGGTCCAAATTATTTTTGATACAATATCATTATTGAATTTTACTCCACAAATCAGTATCATGTTGACAATTTAGATATTTTTAAACTTTGGATAAATTTAAAGTCTTTAATATTTATCCATGATTTTGTTTGATTAATGCTTATATCATTGTCATCATCCTCATGCTTATATTGGGATGAAAGTCCGTGCATAGATGGACTGTTGATTTGTATGATTATGACTAGGGATCATTCGGTATAATCATGACCCGTAATATTACAAATGATGTGGTAAAAGTCTTCATTGGCCCGTAGTGCATTGATGGACAGTTGTTGGTATGATTATGACCAGGGATTATTCGGTATAATCATGACCATTAATGATTACATGAATATTCATGGCCCGTAGTGCATGGATGATGTGGTTTATTTATTAAGCTGAGTCTCAACGATAAAATTGATGAAAAACTTTTTAAATCATAGAAGATAGTAGATATCATGCTCTACTTAACTCTTCTAATGGATTACTAGTTCCGCTGCAGTTGTTGATCTAAAACTTGTTGTCTATTATATTCTATTAGTTGTTATACTGTTGAAGGCTAAGGATAATTTATTCTACATTATCTTAGTCATAATATTTCTTACTGGGCTAGTTGAGCTCACCCTTTTCTTTTATTGTTCTTTTCAGGAAATGAGAATATAGCTGGGACGAGTCGGGGAATGGAGTGATGGTCCAGGATAAGTGGCTTTAGTAGTCCTCACTATTCTATGAAATAGTGTGATAATAATTGTAATGAGGACTCCATTGAGTGTGGATATTGTCTAGAAGACAATATTCGTGTTAAAACTCTCAGCTTATGTTTTGTTGTATTTTACACGACAGTTGTATAATTAAGTTTTTATAATTTATATTCTGTACCATGTATTTGGAGACTTAGAATGGGTGATGTATACCTATTTTGGGGGCATCAAAGTTGGTATCAAAGCTTAGGGATATGATCCCTGACTGAGATGTGAGACTAGAACTAGGAGGGGAGAGACGGGTTAATCCTTCGCTAGTATGACCTACCTAAGCTTATGTGTTATTTAATTGGTCGGTCAGAATATAGGGATAATATGTGACATGTCAATTAACCCTTGTTTTGTGACAGTGTTTAAAAATGACATCTGAAAATGTCGAGATAAACAATGAAGCACATGAGTCCGTTGAGTCACCAAGGATTAATACCCAGGATAATGTGCATCAGAAAGACAATAATTCTCAGGTAAACAATAACACCGATCAGATGATGAACAATGGTATGTTCAGAGGCTTTATGCAATTCATGCAATATAAGGAGAGAGAGACTCATGTTCAAAATGCAGGTAGAAACACTGGCAACTCTCATATGGTCACCGCTAAGCAATTCAAGGAGCTGGGACCACCGGATATTTTGGGAGAGCCAAAACCAGTTAAGACGGAGACATGGATAAAGTAGATCACCAAGATATTTGATGTCTTGGGATGCTCCGAGGAGCAAAAGGTTCCCTTTGCCACCTTCATGTTGCGAGGAGAGGCAAATTATTGGTGGGAATCAGTAAAACGTACTCAGCCTGTCGCACTGAAGATGTCTTAGGAGAAGTTCCAAGAACTGTTCAACGACAAGTACTTTCTCGAAAGTATTCGTCACATGAAGGAGGTAGAGTTCATCAAGTTGGAGTAAAACAATATGACCTTGTCGCAGTACGAAGCTAAGTTTGCTGAGTTATCCCGGTTTGCATCCCACTTGGTTGATAATGAGGAAAGAATAACGCGGATGTTTCTAAGAGGTTTGAAACCTGAGATATGTCAATACCTAATTTCTCACAAACTTTGTTTATATTCAGATGTTGTGAATATGGCTTAGTTATTGGAGCGCGATAATGAGCCAACCCAACCAAAAAATAATGACCAACAACACGATAATAATCGTACCGGTGGAAACAGCCATCGGAACAACGAATACCATCGTGAAGGAAATTATCAGGCAAGAAATTGTATCCACTTCGGTGGTAATCATGGCCAAGATAATAGAAGAAATGATTTAAGTGGAAAATTCAAGAAGAGAAGATTTAACGATGATGGGAAGACATCGGCAGCAGCACCAGCACCAACAAAAAAATTCTAGGGGAGGAGAATGACCGCCAGTTAGATGCTACAGATGCGGAGAGGAGGGACACATAAGTCCAAACTGTTCACAGCCTTCCAAGATATGTTTTATTTGTGGAAAAAATGGTCACATAGCTCGATTTTGTCTTGTAGTAAAATCAAATCCAGCTGGGACAGTGGCACCAAAGGCGGATACGGACAAAATAAAGTCGGTGGTTTCAAGAAGAGCGTTTTTCGTGACATCTCAAAAAGAGAGTTACCTGAACGAAGTTATCACGGGTTAGTTAATCATAAACTCTTGCGAAGTCTATATCTTGTTATATACCGGTTTTACTCATTCTTTTATTTCTCATACTTGCGCTCAATGTTTAAATTTAACTCCGAAGAAATTAGACTTTGACTTATCTGTTGAAATTCTGTTAGGAGAAACCTTCATTACATGTGTTATCCAAGTTTTGGATGAGAGTCATAGTTTTTAAATGACATTTCTATCGTTAATAAATTTCCTGACATATTCTTGAAGAACTTCATGGCCTACCCCAAAGCGTGAAATTGAATTTTCTATTGACCCCAATACAAAACCCATTTCTAAAACCCTTAAATATTTCTTCAACCAAAACGAACGTATAATGCGCCAAAGACGTTGGCTCGAGCTGTTGAAGATTACGACCATGCCATTCAATATTATCGTGGAAAAACCGAACGTGGTAGCTGATGTATTGAGTAGAAGATCGTATGCGTTTAAGATTGTAATGTTGTTAACACAAATGATAAAGATAGAGTTAAAGACTCTAAGGACCCACGTGATAATGTCAAATAATATGAGTAGAATCGACGTTAACCGATGAAGTTAAAACCGTTCACGCTACACACCAAGAGCTGATGAATGTGAAGAAGAAGGTTCAAGAGGGCTTTATTCTAGAAGCAAGAATCAATAAAGAGAGTAAATCTCAACCCTCGATTTAATTGGGCCATTCGAAATCCTCGATCGAGTAGGAACTATGGCCTATATGTGACGCCCCCAAAATAGGTATACATAACCCATTTTGAGTCATCAATAACATGGTACAGAAACAACGACAACTTTATTAATACAATATAAAAACTGTGAGTTTAAAAACAAAAATTGCAATCTAGATAATATTCACACCCAAATAAGTCCTCATTATAATTATTGGTACATTATTTTACAAAAATTGTGAGGACTACTAAAACAACTCTCTAGAACCATCATTCCACACCTCAACTAGAACTCGCTATATTCTCGCCTCCTAAGAAGAAAAATGGAACAAAAAGGAAAAGGGTGAGCTCAACTAGCCCAGTAAAGAATATTATGACTAAGATAATATAGAACAAATTATCGTTAGTCTTTAACAGGGGAAAATCTGATAAAATACAATAGACAACAAATTTCAGATCAATATTCACAGCGGAAATAATAATTCATATATGAGTTACGTAGAGAATGAAATCTACTATAATCTATGAATTTAAAATTCCATCATCATTATTTTATCCCTGTAACATCAATCAATATTCATCTTTACACTGTAGGCCAAAGATATTCATCAGTTGGTCATGTTCGTCTCAACACCTGTTCATCTTTGCACTACTGGCCAAAGATATTCATCAGAAAATTATTAATCTTTGCACTACAAGCCAAAGATATTCAGTAATATCATCATTTAGGACTGAGGATGATAAAAAATATTTTAAAGAAAACGAATTCAGTGAAACAAAAGAACAAATATTAAGGATTCGTACTTTAAACATTCCGAGTTAAAAAATACTTCATAAATAATTATAGTAAAGTAAAATTCAAGAATGATCAAAACATGGATACAATCAAAGCTAGTATCCATAATAGATATCTTGGACAAAAACGAATATTTAATTTTTCTGTAAATAGTGTCGTATTCGTGAATAGTTCTGTATACGTGAATAGTGTCGTATACGTGATTAGTAATCCCGACACTAAAAGACAAGAATTTCACAAGAAAAATCTTACCAATAATTCGGCATAATGATATTAGAAGAAATAATATTATTTTTAAAAAAAATATAACATCCCTTACCTCGAAAAGAATAGTAATTCTAGCTGGAATATCAGATATAACGCTGAATGAACTTGCACCGTATAACAACACTCAAAGTATCAAAATACTCACAAGAATACGCTCGATAATATAGAGAGAGAAAACTTCAGTTTCTGGTGTGATTTTCTATTCTAACCTAAGCACCCTATTTATAGAAAATTGCTTAGAACACCAAAGCAGAAAATTTATTAAATATTCAAGCCCACCACCAAAAAATCTGAATTCAGCTCATTTACCAAACATGTGGGATTGCAAAAAACGTTTTTCTTGAATAAAACAATTAAAACTTCAAAAATTAATTATTTCAGAATTTCAGAACTTCAGAACTTTAATAATTCATAATAAATAGCCCTTTTATCAGAAAAATTCGAAACTCATATTTTTTCCATAGGAAATTCCATTCTCTACAAATTTACAGAAGAAAGTTCTTCCAAACTCCAAACAGAAATTGACCGAAATCCACAAACGAACGATTTTACTAGCTATAATCAAATTTCAGTCAAGAAATGGGCCCACAGACATGTTTAACATGTTTTAAACAACTTTTGCAACAAAATTATTCTTCCTCTTCATAAATTCATATATCCCACATTCATTGTAAAAATATCACCATTATTATATTATTAAAATATAATAATATATTGAAATGAATTATTTTATCAAAAAAGATAAAATATCAAATTTTCAACAATTGTCAATTTAAAATTTTCTCCATCTATATCCACATAAAATGAATATTTTCCTTATCATATAAATCAATAATTAATTATTCACAAATAATATTACAGAATAACAATATCGACAAACAGGCCATTCCTAGGAAAGAGGGGGCTTTTCAATAAGGATTTTTCCTTACTGGTGCGCACTTAGGTGACCAAACCTCTCCTTAGACAGAACTTTCTAGACATTTCCAATAATGTTATCTAATAATATTATTCAAATAATATGAATTATTGATTCGATAAAGGAAAATACTGTGTAATGATAATTATTGAAACAACAATAATATAAAATATTAACGTAGCAATTATTGAATCAATAAAATAAAATATTGAACAATAACTACTGTAACAATTATTAAGTAGTGCCTTCTTACGTAAGAATCAATAATTGGTGTAATACTGTGTGCTACTGTGTTTTAACCACCGGGTATTTTAATAGTATTAACGGTAACAACTACGCCTTTATTTATAAACAACTTATATTTGTCGTTTTCTTCATCCAATCGCTTTCCATTATAGGCCCCACACAAGGCTGCGTTGTTGTACGAATATTCTCCGACAGTAAGAATATTCCACGACCAAACGAATATTCCCCGATAATAATGAATATTTTATAACCACTTGCTTATTTGAAATATTTGCGCATTTTACCCATAACTAACCACATTAATCAAATCAACCCTTACTATTTCAAAATAATAAATAGAGAAAGTTTAATTTCATTTATAATAAGTTGGGGTCTTACAACCTCCCCTCCTTATGAAATTTCATCCTCGAAATTGACGTACGTACCTGGTGTTTCGAAAAGGTGAGGATACCTCGCTTTCATTTCCGTTTCCATCTCCCGGGTCATCTCCTTAATAGCATGGTTCCTCCATAAAATTTTGACTTGTGGTATGACCTTTGTACGTAAGACATGCTCCTTCCTATCCAAGATCTTGACAGGTACCTCCTCGTACGTTAAGTCTTCGGCTATCTCATTCGGTTCTAACTCAATAACGTGGTTCGGGTCTTTCACATATTTACGAAGCACAGATATATGAAAAACATTATGAACACGAGACATACTTGGAGGTAACGCAAGTCTATAGGCTACATTTCCTACTCGGTCAAGAATCAAAAATGGACCAATAAATCGTGGATTGAGCTTTCCTCTCTTCCCAAATCTTGTAACTCCCTTCCATGGGGCAACACGCAAAAATACATGATCTCCAATACTAAATTCCACATCCTTTCGATGAAGATTCGCATAACTCTTTTGTCGATCTTGAGCCATTTGTATACGTTGTCGAATCATTTGGATCTTTTTCATAGTCATACATACCAACTCGGGTCCCAACAATGTTGCTTCACCCACCTCATCCCAACATATTGGAGAGAGACACTTTCGTCCATACAATGCTTCGAATGGAGCCACACCTATACTTGCCTGATAACTATTGTTGTAGGAGAAATCCCACCAAAGGTAAATATTTATCCCAACTCCCTTTGAAGTCTAGGACACAGAGTCTTAATAGATCTTGAAGAGTTTGAATAGTCCTCTCTGATTGTCCGTCCGTTTGAGGATGGTATGCCAAACTGAATCATAAATCCGTGCCCATAGCTTTTTGCAAGCTAACCCAAAATCATGAAGTAAATCTTGGGTCACGATCCGAAACTATGGATACTGGCATGCCATGCAATCTCACAATCTCATTTACATACATATGAACAAGACGTGTAAGGGAATAAGTCTCCCGTATCGGCAACAAATGAGCAGACTTAGTTAATCTATCAATAATAACCCAAATAGCATCTATGCCTTGAGAAACTGTGGGAAGACCCGTAACAAAATCCATGGTAATGTGTTCCCACTTCAATTTCGGGATCTCAAGTGGTTGCAATGGACCCTTAGGTACTTGATGCTCCGCCTTTATACGTTGACAAGTTAAACACCTCGAGATAAACTTTGCAATCTCTCTCTTCATATTGTTCTACCAAAATATATGTCGAAGATCACGATACATTTTGGTACTTCCAGGATGGATTGCAAACGGTATATTATGTGCCTCCATCATGATCTTGTTCTTTAAATCAGAATCGTGAAGAACACAAAGTCTGGAGTGGACTCGATGTATTCCTTCTTCATCGATTCTTGCTTCTAGAATAGCACCTTCTTGTACTTTTTTCTTCATACGCATCAGCTCTGGGTCTGTAGCTTGAGCAAATTTAACTTTATCTATTAAAGTTGGTTTTATGCGTATACTTGACATCATCTCACTCGTTCCTGCTTATGATCTTCTACTCAACACGTTAGCTACCATGTTTGCTTTTCCAGGATGGTATTGAATGGTGTGGTCATAATCTTTTAACAGGTCGAGCCAATGTCGTTGTCGCATGTTGAGTTCCTTTTTGGTGAAGAAATATTTGAGGCTTTTATGGTCTGAATATATCTCCACTTTCTCTCCATATAGATAGTGCCTCCAGATCTTTAGCGCGAAAACGACTGCTGCCAACTCTAGATCATGAGTAGGAAAATTCCTCTCATATTCTTTAAGTGGTCGTGAGGCATAGGCTATGACTTTCCCATGTTACATGAGAACACATCCTAACCCTTTGCCTGAAGCATCGCTGTAGATAACAAACCCATCCGAACCAGATGGTATTGTCAGAACAGGTGCCGAAATGAGTCTCCTCTTAAGCTCTTGGAAACTCTTTTCGTATTCCTCACTCCATACGAATTTTGAATCTTTTTGAGTCAGTTGAGTTAACGGGGTAGCGATTTGAGAAAATCTTTCCACGAATCTCTGATAATTACCAGCTAGGCCTAGAAATCTATGTACTTCGGTCACCGACTTTGGTTGCTCCTAACTTTGTATTGCTTCAATCTTCGTCGGGTCGACAGATACTCCATGTTTTGACACCACGTGCCCAAGGAATGCTACTTCCTCAAGCCAGAACTCGCATTTCTTCAACTTGGCATGCAGCTTGTTTTCACGAAGCCTTTGGAGTACCAGCTTCAAATGGTGCTCATGATCTTCACGACTTTTGGAATATATGAGGATGTCATCAATAAAGACAATAACGAACTGATCCAAATAATCCTTGAATGCTCGGTTCATCATATCCATGAAAGCCGCAGGAGCATTAGTCAATCCAAAAGAAATGAATAAGAATTTATAATGCCCGTATCGAGTTCTGAAGGCAGTCTTTGGAATATCCTCAGTTCTAATCTTCAGCTGATGATATCTAGAACGAAGATCGATCTTTGAAAAGAATTGTGCTCCTTGCAACTAGTCAAACAGGTCATCAATGCGAGGTAGTGGATACCTATTCTTGATGGTGACATGGTTCAATTCCCGGTAGTCAATACAAAGTCGCATATTCCCGTCTTTCTTCTTTACAAATAAAACAGGAGCACCCTAAGGAGATATACTAGGACGAATGAAACCAATGTCCAACAATTCCTGTAGTTGGACTTTTAAATCCTGAAGTTCAATAGGAGCCATTCGATATGGGGTTTTAGAAATGGGCTTTGTACTAGGTTCAAGATCAATAAAGAATTCAATTTCACGTTCTGGGGGTAGACCGGGAAGCTCTTCAGGAAATACGTCAGGAAATTTACTAACAACAGGAATATTATTCAAATTCGACGTGTCTTTATTCAAATCCATAATATGGGATAAGAAAGCTTGACATCCATTTTTCAATAAACGAATAGCTTTATAACTTGATATGACAGTGATTGATTTTAGTGGTTTAGTTGCTTGAATTCGTACAACAGGTTAGTTAGGAATATAAAAACTAACAACCTTACGAAAATAATCAATTTTGGCATGATGAGTAGTTAACCAATCAATCCCTAAAATCACATCAAAAGCAAGTATCTTTAAAGAGATAAGGTCAACAGGTAATGTGATGGTGCCAACTTGGATCAAACAAGATTTATAAACAGTGAACGTGATGAAAGTTTCTCCTAACGGAGTCTCCATAGATAAATCCAAAGTCTAATTTCTCTGGAGTTAAGTTAAAACGTTGAGCACAAGCAGGAGAGATAAATGAATGGGTAGCACCGGTATCTAGTAGGGTATAAACTTCACAGGAATTTATGATTAGCTTACCCGTGATCACCTCGTTTGGGTTCCTCACATTTTGACCAGTCACGACAAATGATCTTCCAGGAACCGTTGACTTTGACTTTTCTGGGACAGCCTTTTGAGTCACCATCCTCGCTGGACTTGGTTTCGCTGCTGTACAATCTCGAGCGATATGTCCGTCCTTTCCACAATTATAACATACCTTGAACTATTGTGGGCAGTTTGGGCTGATATGTCCCTCTTTCCCGCATTTATAGCATACGAACGGTGGTCATTCTCCTCCCTTAGAACCAGTTGCTGCTGGCGCTGACGTCTTCACATGGTCATTGTTGAATCTCCTATTTTTAAAATCTCCTCACGACTCGCTTCTTTTATTCTCATGGCCATGATTACCACTAGAGTGGTTACCGTTTTTGTCCGTATTTTTCTTTCTCCGCTGGTTATCGTTGTTCTGATGACTGTTGTCACCGATATGATCCTGGTTGTGGTCCCTCGGTTAAACGTACTCGTTATTTCGCTCTAATAATTTAGCCCTGTTGACAACATCTGCATAGAGAGAAAATTTATGAGAAATGAGATATGGACGTATGCCGAATTTCAAACCTCTCAGAAACATCTGCGTCATACGTTCCTCATTCTCCACCAAATGAGGTGCAAACCTGGATAACTCTGCAAACTTTGCCTCATACTAAGACACCGTCATGTTATTTTGTTCCAATCTAATAAACTCTACTTCCTTCATATGACGAATACTTTCAGGAAAGTACTTGTCATTGAACAGTTTCTGAAATGTCTCCCAAGACATGCTGAGTGCGGCTGGATGGGTATGCTTCACAGATTCCCACCAGTAATCTGCCTCATTACAGAACATAAAGGTGGCAAATGGAACCTTCTGTTCCTCCGTGCATTCCAAGACGTCAAATATCTTGGTGATTTGTTTGACCCACGTTTCTGCCTTAATCGTATCTGGCTTTCCCAGAATTCTGGTGGTCCCAACTCTTTGAACTGCTTGGCTGTGACAAAACGCGCGTTGTTATCATTTCTACCGGTATTTTGTGCACTAGTCTCCCTTGTCTGATTTTGCATAAACTGCAAAAAGCTTTTAAATATCTCGTCGTTCATTATCTGCTCAGTGGTGTTGTTCACAGGAGGAACATTGTCAGCTTGTTGCACGTTCTCCTCGTTGATAAGTAAAGGTGTCTCCACGGTCTCATTTACTCCACTGTTAACATTCTCAGTTGACATTCTCAAATACTGCCATAAAAAAAGGGTTAATTAAAGAAATCAACATGTCACATAATATCCCTATATACTGACCAACCAACAAATAAGCTTAGGTAAGACACACTAGCGAAGGTTTTACTCGTCTCTCCCCTCCTAGTTTTATTCCCCGATCTCCACCATAGATCATATCCCTAAGCTCTGATACCAACTGTGACGCCCCCAAAATAGGCATACATCACCCATTTTGAGTCATCAATAACATAGTACAGAAACAACTACAACTTTATTAATACAACATAAAAACTGTGAGTTTAAATAAAAATATTGCCATCTAGACAATATTCACACCCAAATAAGTCCTCATTACAATTATTGGTACATTATTTTACAAAAACGGTGAGGAATACTAAAACAACTCTCTAGAACCATCATTCCACACCCCGACTAGAACTCGTTAAATTCTTGCCTTCTGAGAAGAAAAATGGATCAAAAAGGATAAGGGTGAGCTCAACTAGCCCTGTAAAGAATATTATGACTAAGATAGTCTAGAAAAAATTATCGTTAGTCTTCAATAGGGAAAAATATGATAAAATACAATAGACAACAAATTTCAGATCAATATTTGCAGCGGAAATAATAATTCATAGATGAGTTACGTAGAGAATGAAATCTACTATAATCTATGAATTTAAAAGTCCATCATCATTATTTTATCCCTGTAACATCAATCAATATTCATCTTGAATCAAATATTCATCTTTGCACTACAGACCAAAGATATTCATCAGTTGGTCATGTTCATATCAACACCTGTTCATCTTTGCACTACGGCCAAAGATATTTATCAGAAAATCATTAATTTTTGCACTACAGGCCAAAGATATTTAGTAATATCATCATTTAGAACTGAGGATGATGAAAAATATTTTAAAGAAAACAAATCCAGTGAAACAAAAGAACAAATATTAAGGATTCGTACTTTAAACAATCCGAGTTCAAAAATACTTCATAAATAATCATAGTGAAGTGAAATTCAAGAATGATCAAAACATGAATACAATCAAAGCTAATATCCATAATAGATATCTTGGACAAAAATAAAAATTTAATTTTTCTATGAATAGTGTCGTATACTTGAATAGTAACCCCGACACTAAAAGACAAGAATTTCACAAGAAAAATCTTACCAATAATTCGGCATAATGATATTAGAAGAAATAATATTATTTTTAAAAAAAATATAACATCCCTTACCTCGAAAAGAATAGTACTTATGGCTGGAATATCAGATATAACGCTGAATGAACTTGCACCGTATAGCAACACTCAAAATATCAAAATACTCACAAGAATACGCTCGATAATATAGAGAGAGAAAACTTCAGTTTCTGGTGTAATTTTTAATTCTAACATAAACACCCTATTTATAGGAAATTGCTTAGAACACCAAAGTAGAAAATTTATTAAAATAATTTAATTTATTAAATATTCAAGCCCGCCACCAAAGAATCTAAATTCAGCTCATTTACCACACATGTGGGATTGCAAAAAAAACATTTTTCTTGAATAAAACAATTAAAACTTCTAAAAATCAATTATTCTGGAACTTCAAAATTTCAATAATTCATAATAAATAGCCCTTTTATCAGAAAAATTTGAACCTTATGTCCTTTTCATAGGAAATTCCATTCTCTACAACTTTGCAGAAGAAAGTTCTTCCAAATTCCAAACAAAAATTGATCGAAATCCACAAACGGGCGATTTTACAAGCTATAATCAAATTTCAGTCAAGAAATGGGCCCACATACATGCTTAACATGTTTTAAACAACTTTTGCAATAAAAATATTCTTCCTCATATATTCATATATCCCACATTCATTATAAAAATATCACAATTATTATATTATTAAAATATAATAATATATTGAAATGAATTATTTTATCAAAAAAGATAAAATATCAAATTTTCAACAATTGTCAATTTAAAATTTTCTCCATCTATATCCACATAAAATGAATATTTTCCTTATCATATAAATCAATAATTAATTATTCACAAATAATATTACAGAATAACAATATCGACAAACATGCCATTCCTAGGAAAGAGGGGGCTTTCCAATAAGGATTTTTCCTTACTGGTGCGCAATTAGGTGACCAAACCTCTCCTTAGACAGAACTTTCTAGACATTTCCAATAATGTTATCTAATAATATTATTCAAATAATATGAATTATTGATTCGATAAAGGAAAATACTGTGTAATGATAATTATTGAAACAACAATAATATAAAATATTAACGTAGCAATTATTGAATCAATAAAATAAAATATTGAACAATAACTACTGTAACAATTATTAAGTAGTGCCTTCTTACGTAAGAATCAATAATTGGTGTAATACTGTGTGCTACTGTGTTTTAACCACCGGGTATTTTAACAGTAACAACTACGCCGTTATTTATAAACAACTTATATTTGTCATTTTCTTCATCCAATCGCTTTCCGTTATGGGGCCCATACAAGGCTGCGCCGTCGTACGAATATTCTCCGACAGTAAGAATATTTCACGACCAAACGAATATTCCCTGACAACAATGAATATTTTATAACCACTTGCTTATTTGAAATATTTGCACATTTTACCCATAACTAACCACATTAATCAAATCAACCCTTACTATTTCAAAATAATAAATAGAGGAAGTTTAATTTCATTTATAATAAGTTGGGATCTTACACTATAGACTCACTTTACCGCCAATTATGTCGTGTGTTCATAACGTTTTTCACGTATCGATATTACGTAAATATGTGGACAACCTGAACCACATTATTGAATTAGAACTAGACGAGATAGCAGAAGATTTAACGTGTGAGAAAATACTTGTTAAAATTTTGGATAAGAATGAATATATTCGACACTCAAAGGTTATACCTCAAGAGTTAGATTCTAAACAAGGTATCCTCACCTCTTCGGCATACCAGGTACGTACGTAAATTTTGAGGGATTTCATAAGGAGGGGAGATTGTAAGACCTCGAATTTTATATTCAATTTTCCTATAATTATTATTCTATTTAGTATATGGTTAAATTGATAAAAGGTTAAAGTAAAGGGTGATATTTGAAAATTTTGCAAAGAAAGCAAGTTAATATAAAATATTCATTGTGTTAGAGAATATTCGTTTTAACAGGGAATATTTGTACGACGACACAATCATTGATGGACTCCACAACGGAAGTATTGTCGTATTTAGAAAATGACAGAATTATCTTTTATAAAAATAACGGCGAAAGTTTTACCGTTAAACTGTTGAACTACCCGGTAGTAAAAGTACAGTAACACGCCCGGTTGCATAGTAATACACAGTATTAATTATTGATGCTTACATGAGAAGTCACTCAGTTATACTTAATTATTTCTACAGTAATTGATGCATCATATCTCTCATATTATTGATTCAATTATTGTCACAGTATTATCTGCATAATATTTTATATTATAAAATCAATAATTGAGACGAAAAGTTATTCGTATTATTATTTGCAATATTGACAATGTTTAGAAGTTCTGTCAAGGAGAGGTTTGGTCACCAAATTGCGCACCAATAAGGAGAAATCCTTATCGGAAAGCCCCATCTTTCTTGGGAACGACCTGGTTGTTAAATATTGTGAGTTATAATATTAACGATGAATAAGTTCGTGTTGATTAAAGATGAAATTGATAGTTTCATTGTGTTGGGATTATTAGTGTTAGTGAAAATTGACATTTATTTCGATAATAATTGATGTCTGGAAGTTATATTAACCAATCTAATAATTAATCGGATAAATGAGTAATTAATTGCTATTAATTTACATGTTTATAACTATGTGTTCACTAAAACTCATAAGAGCAATTATAAACAGAGAAGCTATAGAGAGATAAGCTATAGAGAGAGAAGCTATAGAGAGAAAGAAGAAGAGAAGTCTGCTACTTTACTATTCCAGTATCCAGTCTTCTTCTGAGGTAAGGGGTATTGTTTATTTCATATTCTGAAGAGATATTATTTTTCATATTTGTATGAATATTATTTTTGTTCAATATTTGTAAAGAATATAATATTCGTTCAATATTCGTAGGAATATTATTTTCGTTCAACAGTCATAAGGGGTATTATTTATTTCATATTCTGAAGAGATATTATTTTTTGTATTCGTATGAATATTATTTTCGTTCAATATTCGTAAGGAATATCATATTCGTAGGAATATTATCTTCGTTCAACAGTCGTAAGGGGTATTATTTATTTCATATCCTGAAGAAATATTATTTTTCGTATTCATATGAATATTATTTTTGTTCAATATTCATAAGGAATATCATATTCGTTTAATATTCGTAGGAATATTATTTTCGTTCAACAGTCGTAAGGGGTATTATTTTTTTGTATTCATGAAGAGAGTTAATTTTTTCAATACTCGTAAGGGTTGTTATTCCATTCTTTATTATTCAATTAGAATAACCTGTCTACACGGACTACCGCATGAATGGTGAAATTCTTCTGTTATTCTATTCTTTATTATTCTGTTGGAATAACCTGTCTACGCGGACTACCGCATGCATGGTGAATGACCCTTCATATTCATTCTTTATTAAATTATGGAAATGATCAGTCTACGTAGATTACCGCATTGCGGATGAAAATCCATTTGCAGTTTCGTATATTCTATTATACTCGTATGAGATATTCTTTCTTTTGTACTCGTCATGGAATATTGTTTTCTTTTGTATTTTCCTTTCATGGGTTCTATTCACGTATACGTTACTATTCACGTATACGGTACCATTTACGAATACGGGTACTATTCACAAAGTATTGTTCATAAAGTACTATTCACGAAGTACTATTCACAAGTACTATTTATAAAGTACTATTCACGGGGTACTATTCTTGAAGTACTATTCACGAGGTACTATTCACCCAGGTACTATTCACCCGGAGTACTATTCGTGACAAAAAAATTGATTTATTTTCGGTCCAAATCATTTTTGATACAATATCATTCTTGAATTTTACTCCACAAAGCCGTATAATGTTGACAATTTAGATATTTTTAAACTCTAGATAAATTTAAAGTCTTTAATATTTATCCATGATTTCATTTGATTAATGCTTATATCATTGTCATCATCCTCATGCTTATATTGTGATAAAAATCATCTTTGGCTTACGTGCATAGATGTACTATTGATTAATATGATTATGACCAGGGATCATTCGGTATAATCATGACCCGTAATGTTACAAATGATGTGGTAAAAGTCCTCATTGGCCCGTAGTGCATTGATGGACAGTTGTTGGTATGATTATGACCAAGGATTATTCGTTATAATCATGACCATTGATGATTACATGAATATTCATGGCCCGTAGTGCATGGATGATGTGGTTTATTTATTAAGCTGAGTCTGAACGATAAAGTCGATAAAAAACTTTTTAAATCATAGAAGATAGTAAATATCATGCTCTACTTGACTCTTCTAATGGATTGCTTGTTTCTCTGCAATTGTTGATCTAAAACTTGTTGTCTATTATATTCTATCAGTTGTTATACTGTTGAAGGCTAATGATAATTTATTCTGCATTATCTTAGTCATAATATTTCTTACTGAGCTAGTTGAGCTTACCCTTTTCTTTCATTGTTCTCTTCAGGAAATGAGAATATAGCTGGGATGAGTCGGGAAATGGAGTGATGGTCCAGGATAAGTGGCTTTAGTAGTCCTCACTATTCTATGAAATAGTGTGATAATAATTGTAATGAGGACTCTATTGAGTGTGGATATTTTCTAGAAGACAATATTCGTGTTAAAAATCTCAGCTTATGTTTTGTCGTATTTTACACGACAGTTGTATAATTAAGTTTTTATTTGTATTCTGTACCATGTATTTGGCGACTCCGAATGGGTGATGTATGTGAAACCCCAGATTTTATGAATAAAGAATTAATTTTCTCGAAATAATTTTTTAATATTATGGTGTGAATTTGAGATAATATTATAGTTGTGGGTAGTATTTATAAATTTTACAAAGTATGCAAGTTGTTATATTATATTCGATTGGTCAGAGAATATTCTTTGTATCGGAAAATATTCGTACGACGGTATAATTATTGGTGGACCCCACAACAGAATTATTTTCGGATTGAGAAAACGACAAAAATATTTTATTGAAAATAACGGCGGAAGTTTTACCGTTGATACTGTTGAACTGCTGTGTAGTAAAAGTACAGTAATACGCGTTGTTGCATAGTAACACACGGTATTGATTATTGATATTTATGTGAGAAGTCGCTCAGTTGGATTTAATTATTGTCGATTAATAATATGAATGATTATAGCGATGATGACGTTTTGTTTTATTCGTATTATTAACGTAATAAAATAGAAACATCTTTTTATATAAAACAGAATACTTTATTAAAATTATTCTATAAATAGAATATATTATATTTTATTATGCATAGTATTGCAAAGTGTTTTGCATAGTGTTTCATAATGTTTGCATAGTAAAAATCTTTTTATATAAATAGAATATATTATATTTTATTTAAAAGATTTTTCTTTAAATATGGACCGTCAGATTAAAGTAAATCAATCTGGAACGTTCATGGATTAGTTACTATGCATTCCATTTTCCTATAAATAGAAGCTCATTCCTTCATTATTTTCTTACGAATTCACTGAACTCTAGAGAGAGAAACTATAGAGAGATAGAAGAAAAGCTTTTTGCTACTTAACTTTTCTTTTCCTATATCCAGTTTCTGTTACGGTAAGGGGTGTTATTCTTTCTTATTCATGAAGAGAACTGTTGTTATTCCATTTCTTATTATTCTGTTGGAATAACCTGTATACGCGGTCTACCCTATACTTGGTGACATTCTTCTATTATTCTGTTGGAACATCTTGTTTGTGTGTTTTACACCTGACCTGGTTCCGTCTTTATTATTATTCCGTTGGAACATCCTGTCTGTGTGTTTTATACCGGACCTGGTTCCGTCTTTATTATTATTCCGTTGGAACATCCTGTCTGTGTGCTTTACACCAGACCTGGTTCCGTCTTTATTATTCTGTTGGAACATCCTGTCGGTGCAAATTTTGCCTGACCTGGTTCCGTTATTATTTTTCTGTTGGAATAACCTGTCTATGCGAAGTACCGCATGCATGGTGATTTCTGTTGTTATTCCATTCTTTATTATACTCAGTTGGTTAAAGTTTTGACTTCTATACTCCATGAAATTAGTAGAATATCCTTGATATTTGCGCTTCATCCAGTATCTTTTCATGGAAATATTCTTCTGATCATTCTTGAATTTTACTCTACAAAGCAGTATCATGTGGACAATTTGGACATTAGTAGTTCTTGGACAAATTAATTCTTGAACTTGTTTTATTGAATTCTTATATCATTGTCATCATCCTCATGTTTATATTATGTTGAAAGTCATCTGTGGCCTGTAGTGCATAGATGGACTTGGTATGATTATGACCAAGGATTATTCGGTGTAATCATGACCGTAATGTTACAAATGATGTGGTAAAAGTCCACATTGGCCCGTAGTGCATTGATGGACAGTTGTTGGCATGATCATGACCATTGATGAATAAACAAATATCATTGGCCCGTAATGCATGGAATTTGTGGTCGTGACCCTAATGAATATCCTTGGCCATAGTGCAGGGATGATGTGGATTATTTATTAAGCTGAGTCTCAGCAATAAAAGTGATGAAAAACTTTTTAAATCATAAAAGATAGTAGATTCTATTCTCTACTTGATTCTTTTAATGGATTGCTTGATTTGCTGCTGTTCAACCTGATGTTGTTATATTTTATCAGTTTAATACTGTTGAAGGCTAACGATAATTTATTCTGCATTATCTTAGTCATAATATTTCTTACTGGGCTAGTAAAGCTCACCCTTTCTTTCACTGTTCTCTTCAGGAAATGAGAACATAGCAGGGACTAGTCGGGGAACGGAGTGACGGTCCAGAGGATAACATTAGTAGTCCTCACTATTCTGTGAAATAGTGTATTAATAATTGTAATGAGGACTCTTTTTGAGTTTGTATAATCTCTAGTAGACAATAATTATATTCAAACTCACAGTTATGTTTTGTCGTATTGTACACGACAGTTGTATTAGTAAGTTGTATTTGAATTATGTACCATGTATCTGACGACCCAAGATGGGTGATGTATACCTAATTTTGGGGTCGTCGCAGTTGGTATCAAAGCTTAGGGATATGATCCCTGGCTAAGATGTGAGACTAGAACTAGGAGGGGAGAGACGGGGAATTCCTTCGCTAATATGACCTACTTAAATTTATTTTGTATTTAATTGGTCGGTCAAAGTATAGGGATAATATGTGATATGTTAATTAACCCTTATTTTGTGGCAGTGTTTGAAAATGGCATCCGAGAATGTTGAGATTATCAATGTAGCACAGGAGACCGTTGAGTCTCCACAGATCAATAATCAGGATAATGTGCAACTAGAGGACAATACTCCTCATGAAAATTATAACACCGATGAAATGGTGAATGATGGGATGGTCAGAGGCTTTATGCAATTCATGCAACAACAGGCTAAGGCAGCTCCTGTCAAAAATACAAGTAGAAATACTGATAACTCTCGGACGGTCACCGCTAAGCAGTTTAAGGAGCAATTCATGCAACAACGGGAGAAGGCGGCTCCTGTTCATAATACAGGAGGAAATAATGGCAACCCATGGTTGGTCACCGCTAAGCAATTCAAGGAGCTGGGACCACTAGAGTTTTTGGGAAAGCCAGAATCACTTAAGGTAGAGACGTGGTTAAAGCAGATCACCAAGATATTTGATGTCTTGGGATGCTCCGAGGAGCAAAAGGTTCCCTTTGCCACCTTTATGTTGCGTGAAGAGGTAGATTACTGGTGGGAATCGGTAAAACGTACTCAACCTGCCGTACTGAAGATGTCTTAGGAGAAGTTCCAAGAGCTGTTCAATGACAAATACTTTCCCGAAAGTATTCGTCACATGAAGGAGGTGGAGTTTATCAAATTGGAGCAAAACAATATGACCGTGTCGCAATACGAGGCAAAATTTGCAGAGTTATCCCGGTTTGCGTCCCACTTGGTGGATAATGAAGAGAGAATGACACGATTGTTTTTAAGACGTTTGAAGCCGGAGATACGTCAACATCTTATTTCTCATAATCTGTGTTTGTATTCAGATGTTGTAAATAAGGCTCAGTTGGTGGAGCGCGATAACGAGTCAACCAAACCAAAAGAGAGCAGCCGGCAAAATGATAATACCGGTGATAACAGTCATCAAAGCGGTGATAATAAGCATGGAGGGAATCAACATGTCAGAAATGGTAACCACTTCGGTAATAATCATGGCCAAAATAATAAGAATGGACATTTCAAGAATAGAAGGTTCAATAATGACGTAAAGACGTTGGTACCAACACCTGTTTTAAAGGAAGAAGAACGACCACCGGTCGTATGTTTCAAATGCGGACAGGAGGGACACATCCGTCCAAACTGTACGCAGCAGTCCAAAGCATATTTTATTTGCGGAAGAGAAGGTCACCTAGCTCGATTTTTTCGTATGATGAAGTCAATTCCAGCTGGGATAATGATGCCAAAGGATGTCCCAGACAAGCCAAAATCGGTAGTTTAAGAGAGAGAGTTTTTTTTCTCTCGTGACGAGGAAACTGAATAAAATTATCACGGGTAAGTTAATCATAAGCTCTTACGAAGTCTATACCGTGTTAGATACCGGTTCTACTCACTCTTTTATTTCACCTAGTTGTGTTCAATGTTTGTACTTAACTCCGGAGAAGTTAAACTTTGATTTATCTATTGAAACTCCATTGGGATAAACCTTCGTTACCTCCACTGTTTATAAATCTTATTTGATTCAAATTGACACTTTCACGTTACGTGTTGATCTTGTCTCTTTGAAAATACTTGCCTTTGATGCGATTTTAGGAAACGATTAGTTAACTACTCATCATGTTTTTCTTAAGGTTGTTAGCTTTCATATTCCTAACCAACCTATTATGCGAATTCAAGAAACCAAACCACTAAATTCAATCATTGTCATATCAAGCCATAAGTAAAGAGCCCCGATCCTTTTGTTGATGACTTCCTTGTGTGGAATGCACCGAAGCCAGACTTTCTATAGGCGACGTCGTGAATGATGATAACAAGTTGATATGTATCATTGTGAGGTGCTATCTAGGTTAAGGGATAGAAGTCACAGTTGGTATCAATGTGACGTACTATCCAAGTCTTGGATGTGAGTAACAGTTTTGAATGATATTTTTATCATTAATAAATCTCTTGACGTATTCCTGAAGACTTCTTAGCCTACCCCAGAGCGTGAAATCGAATTTTGTATTGACACCAGTACAAAACCCATTTCTTAAACCCTCAAAATAATTTTTTGAACTAAAATGAAAGTAACATACACCAAAGACGTTGACTCGAGCTGTTGAATATTACGATCGTAATATTCAATATCATCGTGGAAGAGCGAACGTGGTAGCTGACGTGTTGAGTAGAAGATCGTATGCGTTTACAAGTGCGATGTTGTTAACACAAAGACTCATTTCGTATAACTTGCAAATGATGAAGATAGAGTTAAAGACTCTAGGGACCCACGTGAAGATAACGAATATACGAGTAAAATTGACTTTAATCGATAAAGTTAAAGACGCTCAAGCTACATACCCGAATCTGATGAATGTGTAGAAGAAGGTTCAAGAGGGTGTTATTTTAGAAGCAAGAGTTGCTGAAGAGAGAAAATATCAACCCTTGATTTAATTGGCCCATTTGAAATCCTCGATTGAGTAGGAACTATGGCTTATAGACTCGTTTTACCGCCAAATATATTGCGTGTTCATAACGTTTTTTTTTTCGTATCGATGTTACGTAAATATGTGGACGACCCGAACCACATTATTAATTTTGAACCCGACGAGATAGCGGATGATTTAATGTTTGAAGAGATACGTGTTACAATCTTGGATAAGAAGAATCGTATTCAACACTCAAAGGTTATATCTCAAGAGTTAGAATTTGAAGTGAAGTCAAGGTATCCTCACCTGTTCGGCATACCAGGTGCGTACGTAAATTTCGAGGGCGAAATTCAATAAGGAGGGGAGATTGTGAAACCCCAGATTTTATGAATAAAGAATTAATTTTCTCGAATTAATTTTTTAATATTATGGTGTGAATTTGAGATAATATTATAGTTGTGGGTAGTATTTATAAATTTTACAAAGTATGCAAGTTGTTATATTGTATTCTATTGGTCAGGGAATATTCTTTGTGTCGGAAAATATTCGTACGACGGTACAATTATTGGTGGACCCCACAACAGAATTATTGTCGGATTGAGAAAATGACAAAAATATTTTATTGAAAATAATGCGGAAGTTTTACCGTTGATACTATTGAACTACTGGGTAGAAAAAGTACAGTAATACGCGTTGTTGCATAGTAGCACACGATATTGATTATTGATATTTATGTGAGAATTCGCTCAGTTTGATTCAATTATTGTCGATTAATAATATGAATTATTATAGCGATGATGACATTTTGTTTTATTCGTATTATTAACGTAATAAAACAGAAACATCTTTTTATATAAAACAGAATACTTTATTAAAGTTATTCTATAAATAGAATATATTATATTTTATTATGCATAGTGTTGCATAGTATTTTGCATAGTGTTGTATAGTGTTTGCATAGTAAAAATCTTTTTATATAAATAGAATATATTATATTTTATTTAAAAGATTTTTCTTTAAATATGGACCATCAGATTAAAGTAAATCAATCTGGACCGTTCATGGATTAGTTACTATACATTCCATTTTCCTATAAATAGAAGCTCATTCCTTCATTATTTTCTTACGAATTCACTGAACTCTAGAGAGAGAAACTATAGAGAGATAGAAGAAAAGCTTTTTGCTACTTAACTTTTCTTTTCCTATATCCAGTTTTTGTTACGGTAAGGGGTGTTATTCTTTCTTATTCATGAAGAGAACTGTTGTTATTCCATTTCTTATTATTCTGTTGGAATAACTTGTATACGCGGTCTACCCTATACTTGGTGACATTCTTCTATTATTCTGTTGGAACATCCTGTCTGTGTGTTTTACACCTGACCTGGTTCCGTCTTTATTATTATTCCGTTGGAACATCCTGTCTGTGTGTTTTACACCAGACCTGGTTCCGTCTTTATTATTATTCCGTTGGAACATCCTGTCTGTGTGTTTTACATCGGACCTGGTTCCATCTTTATTATTCTGTTGGAACATCCTGTCGGTACAAATTTTGCCTGAACTGGTTCCGTTATTATTATTCTGTTGGAATAACCTGTCTATGTGAAGTACCGCATGCATGGTGATTTCTGTTGTTATTCCATTCTTTATTATACTCAGTTGGTTAAAGTTTTAACTTCTATACTCCATGAAATTAGTAGAATATCCTTGATATTTGCGCTTCATCCAGTATCTTTTCATAGAAATATTCTTCTGATCATTCTTGAATTTTACTCTACAAAGCAGTATCATGTGGACAATTTGGATATTAGTAGTTCTTGGACAAATTAATTCTTGAACTTGTTTTATTGAATTCTTATATCATTGTCATCATCCTCATGTTTATATTATGTTGAAAGTCATCTGTGGCCTGTAGTGCATAGATGGACTTGGTATGATTATGACCAAGGATTATTCGGTGTAATCATGACCGTAATGTTACAAATGATGTGGTAAAAGTCCTCATTGGCTCGTAGTGCATTGATGGACAGTTGTTGACATGATCATGACCATTGATGAATACACAAATATCCTTGGCCCGTAATGCATGGAATTTGTGGTCGTGACCCTAATTAATATCCTTGGCCATAGTGAAGGGATGATGTGGATTATTTATTAAGCTGAGTCTCAGCGATAAAAGTGATAAAAAACTTTTTAAATCATAAAAGATAGTAGATTCTATTCTCTACTTGACTCTTTTAATGGATTGTTTGATCTGCTGCTGTTCAACCTGATGTTGTTATATTTTATCAGTTTAATACTGTTGAAGGCTAATAATAATTTATTCTGCATTATCTTAGTCATAATATTTCTTACTGGGCTAGTTGAGCTCACCCTTTCTTTCACTGTTCTCTACAGAAAATGAGAACATAACAGGGACTAGTCGGGGAACGGAGTGACGGTTCAGAGGATAGCATTAGTAGTCCTCACTATTCTATGAAATAGTGTATTAATAATTTTAATGATGACTCTTTTTGAGTTTGTATAATCTCTAGTAGACAATGATTGTATTCAAACTTACAGTTATGTTTTGTCGTATTGTACACGACAGTTGTATTAGTAAGTTGTATTTGAATTATGTACCATGTATCTGATGACCCAAGATGGGTGATGTATACCTAATTTTGGGGTCGTCACAATGTATACCTATTTTGGGGGCGTCACAGACGACCTCCTCCTAGACGCCAGCTATTGTTGTATTTTTTAGAACTCCCTTCAGAATGATCATTATTACCATCGTTCTTCTTTTGATCGCCATCGGCTTTATCTTTGTCTTTTAGCCTATCCAAAGAAGGACGCTTCAGGTTATTCATAGCTTCCTCCACCACAATATATCCTTCCGCTTTATCAAAAGCTTCAGCTAAACTCTTCAGGTGGTGAAACATCAGCTTTTTCACCAGCTTCTCTGACTTTACCAGGTCTAGGCCATTTTGAAATAGCCCAACAGCCTGAAGATCATTGAGATCAGATACTTGGCCAATAGTTTCTCTGAATCTCTTTACATACTGGCTCGAAGACTCATTCGAATATTGTCGAATCTGATCCAAAGAGCCAGTAGGCTTTCCTCTCCTCTTGTTGCTTCCAAAACGAGCATAGAATTTGCTATATAGATCTACCCAAGATGAAATTGAATCTAAAGGTAGATTTCACATCCACTGCCTCGCATCTTTCCTTAGTGGCATCACAAAAGTTTGGCACTTGGCTGCATCTGAGAAATCATAGTAATTCGTCAGCCTATCAAATGCATGACTGTGGTCATATGGACCACCTGAACCATCGTAACTCTCCATATATGGAAGCTTTTTAGTAGAGTCAGCCTTCTCCTTAATAATATTTGAGGAAAAAGGAGACGCCTTTTTTCCCAAAGTGTCTTTCATTTGTTGAACTTCGACTAGCTGTCTCCGAAGTTCCTTTAATTCTTTGACCAAGAATTCCACTCCTTCTAGTTGTGGAGAGATTTCCTTCTTTGGAGAATTTCCCTTTTGAACAGTCAGTCCTTTCCCATCTGAACCCACAGCTCTAGACGGACTTCTCCGATGATGAGTATCCACAAGGTGGTATGCCCTCTATGGATCCTCAGGTGTACGGCTTCTAGATCTGCTTCAGTGTGGAGCTTTTTTGCTGTGGTGAGAATACTCAAGGCGGAGTGCCTTCTTTGTATTCTTAGGTGTATATCCTCTTGACATGCTCCTTCGTCTGCTTTTACCATGATCCAGAGAACCCCTAGGGTGAGATACCCTCTTTGGATACTCAGGAGTATGGCTCGTTGACCTTCTTCGGTCCCGAGGGTAGCCTCGAGACATATCACCAAAGTACACAGGCTCCTTTCCTCTTCTTGGTTACCTTTTCCGTAGATTTGCTATGCTCTTCGGATTGAGCATAACTCGACGCTTCATCCTTCATCTCCTCCATACGAACCATCTGTTCAGCAATTTCTTCCCTCTATTTTAGAAGAACTTTTAGAGCTTTGTCAGCTTCTTCTGCCATCTTGGCCAACTTAGATGCTCTGTCGGTCTAACCACCTCGGTGTTGGGTTCTAGGCGGTGTGCCTTCTACCTTTCTCCGATCCTGGTCAGATCCTTTAGCGGCAGTAAAAACTATTCTTCTTTTGGTATCCCCATAGGCTTTTGCCTGAAAACCTTTTGAAACATCTCTTGATGCTGTGCTGTCATGAATACTTTTGGAAGGACCCAACAGATCCTTGACAGAGATTTTATGCGCAGATGAACTTTCATCCATCGGTTGTCCTTCGGCAGTAGTTGTCTTAATCTTCACCATAACTTCTGACGTAAAACAGATAACCAATGTGATTGAAATTCAGAAACACTAGAAAATAGCCCTCCTTCTAGCACCAATGTTAACGTCAAGATCTTTTCATGCGCCTCAATCACGTAAAACTTCCGCCGTTATTTTTATAAAAATATTTTTGTCATTTTCTTAATCCGATAATAATTCCGTTGTGGGGTCCACCAATGATTGTGCCGTCGTACGAATATTTCCCGACCAATCGAATATTATAAACAACTTGCGTACTTTGAAAAATTTCTAAATATTACCCATAACTATAACATTATATCAAATTTATTCCATAATATTTAAAAATGATAATTATAGAAAATTCATCTTTATTCATAAAAGTTGGGGTCTTACAATCTCCCTTTCTTATGAAATTTCGCCCTCGAAATTAGGGTATGTACCTGGTATGTCGAAGAGATAAAGAAACCTTGATTTCATTTTAGATTCTAACTCCCAGGTCATCTCCTCAACATCGTGGTTCCTCCATAAAACTTTGACTTGAGGTATAACCTTGGAGCGTAGAATATGTTCCTTCTTATCAAAGATTTGAACAGGAACCTCTTCATACGTTAAATATTTCGCTATTTCGTCCGGTTCTAACTCAGTAATGTGGTTCGGGTCTTTCACATATTTACGTAACATAGATATATGAAAAACATTATGAACACGAGACATACTTGGTGGTAAAGCGAGTTTATAGGCTACAGTCCCTACTCGATTGAGGATTAAAAATGGGCCAATGAATCGAGGATTGAGCTTTCCTCTCTTTCCAAATCTCGTAACTCCTTTCCATGGAGCAACACGTAAGAACATATCATCTCCAATATCGAATTCCACGTCCTTTTGATGAAGATCATCATAACTCTTTTGTCGGTCTTGTGAGGTTTTTATACATTGTCGGATCGTTTGTATCTTTTCCGTAGTCATACGTACTAACTCCACTCCCAACAATGTTGCTTCACCCACCTCATCCCAGCTACTGGAGAACGACACTTTCTTCCATACAACGCTTCGAATGGAGCCATGCCAATGCTTGCTTGATAACTGTTGTTGTAGGAAAACTCCACTAATGGTAAGAACTTGTCCCAACTTCCCTTGAAGTCAAGGACACAGAGTCTTAATAAATTTTCAAGAGTTTGAATAGTCCTCTCTGATTGTCCGTCCGTCTGAGGATGATAAGCCGAACTAAATCGTAAATATGTGCCCATAGCTTTTTACAAACTAACCCAAAATCGTGAAGTGAATCTTGGGTCTTGATCAGAAACTATGGATACTGGCATACCATGAAGTCTTATAATCTCGTTTATGTACATACGAGCAAGACTTTCAAGTGTATAAGTTTCTCGTATTGGTAAGAAATGAGCAGACTTGGTCCATCTATCAATAATGACCCAAATTGCATCTATGCCTTGAGAAACTTTGGGAAGACCAGTAATAAAATCCATAGTAATGTGCTCCCACTTCCATTCTGGAATTTCAAGTGGTTGCAATGGACCTTTTGGTACTTGATGCTCCGCTTTGACTTATTGACAAGTTAGACACCTTGAGATAAATAGCGCTATCTCTCTCTTTATATTGCTCCACCAAAATGTATGATGAAGATCACGATACATTTTGGTACTCCCAGGATGGATTGTAAACGGTGTGTTGTGCGCCTCCATCATGATTTTATACTTTAAATAAGGGTCGTTAGGAACAAAAAGTCTAGAGTTGACTCGAAGTATTCCTTCTTCATCGATTCTTTATTCCAGCATAGCACCTTCTTGTAATTTCTTCCTCATATGCATCAGCTCCAGGTCTGTAGCTTGAGCAGCTTTAACTTTATCGATTAAAGTCAGTTCTACTCGTATATTCGCCATCATCACTTGGGTCCCTGGAGTCTTTATCTCTATCTCCATCTTTTGTAAGTCATACAAAATGAGCCTTTGCGTTGACAATATCCCATTCGTACCCGTATATGATCTTCTACTCAATGTGTCAGCTACCACGTTCGCTTTTCTAGGATGGTATTGGATGGTATGATCATAATCTTTCAACAGTTCAAGCCAATGTCGCTGTCACATGTTTAGTTCCTTTTGAGTGAAGAGATATTTGAGGCTTTTATGATCCGTAAAGATCTCCACTTTCTCCCCATACAAGTAATGCCTCCAAATTTTAAGTGCAAAGACAACAGCTGCCAACTCTAGATCATGAGTAGGATAATTCCTCTCATATTCTTTGAGTTGTCGAGAGGCATAGGCTATGACTTTCTCATGTTGCATGAGAACACATCCTAACCCGTTGCCTGAAGCATCACTATAGATAGCAAATCCCTCTGAGCCAGTTGGTATTGTCAGAACAGGTGCTGAAATGAGTCTTCTCTTGAGTTCTTGAAAACTCTTCTCACATTCCTCACTCCACCCGAATTTTGTATCTTTCTGAGTCAGCTGAGTTAATGGAGTAGCGATTCGAGAAAACCCTTCTACGTATATCTGATAATAACCAGCTAAGCCAAGAAAGCTACATACTTCGGTCACTAATTTAGGTTGTTCCCAGCTTTGAATGGCTTCAATCTTTGCCAGGTCAACAGATATTCCATGACTTGATACCACGTGCCCAAGGAATGCTACTTCCTTAAGCCAGGACTCGCATTTCTTCAACTTAGCATAAAGCTTATATTCACGAAGCTTTTGGAGTATCAGCCTCAACTGTTTCTCATGATCTTCACGGCTTTTGGAATAAATAAGGATGTCATCAATAAAGATGACCACAAAGTGATCCAAATATTCCTTGAATACTCGGTTCATCATATCCATGAAGGAAGCATGAGCATTAGTCAATCCAAAAGACATGACTAGGAATTCATAATGCCCGTACTAAGTTCTGAAAGCCGTCTTTGGAATGTCATCGGTTCTAATCTTCAATTGGTGATATCCAGAACAAAGATCAATTTTTGAAAAGAATTTGGCGCCTTGCAACTGGTTAAACAGGTCATCAATACATGGTAATGGGTACCTATTTTTGATGGTGACATGATTCAACTCCCGATAATCAATACAAAGTCGCATACTCTCATCTTTATTCTTCACGAATAGAATAGGAGCACCCCAAGGAGAAGTACTAGGATGAATAAATCCAATGTCTAACAATTCCTGTAGTTGGGTCTTTAACTCCTGAAGTTCAATAGGAGCCATTCTATATGGGGCTTTGGAAATGGATTTTGTACCGGGTTCAAGGTCGATACAAAATTCAATTTCACGTTTTGGGGGTAGGCCAGGAATTTCTTCAGGGAATACGTCAGGAAATTCATTAACAATAGAAATATCATTCAAAACTGACGTATTTTTGTTTAGATCCATGACATGAGCTAAAAAAGCTTGACATCCGTTTTTCAATAAACGAATAGCTTTATGGCTTGAGATGACAATGATTGATTTTAATGGTTTGGTTGCTTGAATTCGCATAATAGGTTGATTAGGAATATGAAAGCTAACAACCTTACGAAAACAATCAATTTTTGCATGATGAGTAGTTAACCAATCAATCCCTAGAATTACGTCAAATGCAAGTATTTTCAATGAAATAAGGTCGACAGATAATGTGAGGGTACCGATTTGAAGCAAATAAGACTTATAAACAGTGGATGTAATGAAGGTTTCTCCCAACGGAGTTTCAACAGATAAGTCAAAGTCTAATTTCTCCGGAGTCAAGTTTAAACGTTAAGCGCAAGTAGGCGAAATAAAAGAATCGGTAGAACCGGTATCAAATAAGGTATGTACTTCACTAGAATTTATGATAAGCTTACCCGTGATGACCTCGTTCGGGTTCCTTGCTTTCTGGGAGGTCACGACAAACTCTCTCCCTTGAACAACCGGTTTTGTCTTGTCTGGGACGGCCTTTGATGCCTCCATCCCAGCTGTACTTGTCTTTGGTGCTCTACAAATCGGGCCAGGTGTCCTTCTCTTCCACAATTGTAATATGCTTTGGAGGGCATCGCACAGTTTGGACTGATGTGTCCCTCCCCTCCACATTTGAAGCATATGATAGGTGGTCGTTCTCCTTCCTTAACGACAGGTGCTGATGCTAACGTCTTTCCATCATTGTTGAATCTTCTTTTCTTGAAATGTCCATTCTTATTGTTTTGGCCATGATTACCACTGAAGTGGTTACCATTTCTGGCATGTTGATTGCCTCCACGCTTATTGTCACCGCTTCGATGACTGCTATCACTGGTATTATCATTTTGTCGGCTGCTCTCTTTTGGTTGGGTTGTCTCATTATCACGTCCAATAACTGAGCCCTATTAATAACATCTGAATACAAACACAATTTATGAGAGATAAGATATTGACGTATCTCTGGTTTCAAACCTCTTAGAAACATTCACGTCATTCTCTCCTTATTATCAACCAAATGGGACGCAAACCGGGACAGCTCGGCAAACTTGGCTTCGTACTATGACACGGTCATATTGTTTTGTTCCAGTTTAATGAACTCTACCTCTTTCATGTGATGAATACTTTCGGGAAACTACTTGTCGTTGAACAGTTCTTGGAACTTCTCCCAAGACATCTTCAGTGCAGCAGGTTGAATACGCTTTACAGATTCCCACCAGTAATCTGCCTCTGCCCGCAACATGAAAGTGGCAAAGGGAACCTTTTGCTCCTCGGAGCAACCCAAGAAATCAAATATCTTGTTGATATGCTTTATCCACGTCTCCACCTTAAGTGGTTTTGGCTCTCCAAAAAACTCTGGTGGTCCCAGCTCCTTGAATTGTTTGGCGGTGACCGTCCGAGAGTTTCCAGTGATTCCACCTGCATTTTGGACAGGAGCCGCTCTCGCCTGATGTTGCATGAATTGCATGAAGCCTCAGAACATTCCATCGTTCATCATTTGGTCAGTGTTTTTGTTTACATTAGGATTGTCGCCTTCCTGATGCACATTATCTTGATTATTAATCTATGGAGACTCAACGGTCTCCTGTGCTCCATTGATGTTCTCAACATTCTCGGATGCCATTTTCAAATACTGCCACAAAACAAGGGTTAATTAACATATCACATATTATCCCTATACTCTGACCAACCAATTAAATACCAAATAAACTTAGGTAGGTCATACTAGCGAAGGAATTCCCTGTCTCTCCCCTCCTAGTTCTTATCTCATATCTCAGCCAGGGATCATATCCCTAAGCTTTGATACCAACTATAACGCCCCCAAAATAGGTATACATCACCTATTCTAAGTCGCCAAATACATGGTACAGAATACAAATACAATTTTTAATATACAACAAGAAAGTTGTGAGTTTTAATACAAATATTGTCTTCTAGACAATATCCACTCTCAGAATAAGTCCTCATTACATTTATTGTAACACTATTTAACAGAATAGTGAGGACTACTTATACTATCATCTGGACCATCACTCCGTTCTCCGACTAGTCCCGGCTACGTTCTCATTTCCTGAAGAGAACAGTGAAAGAAAGGGTGAGCTCAACTAGCCCAGTAAGAAATATTATGACTAAGATAATGCAGAATAAATTATCATTAGTCTTTAACAATGTTAAATTGATAAAATACAATAGACATCAAGTTTATCTGCAGCGGAACATGCAATCCATTAAAAGAGTCAAGTAAAGAATAAAATCTAATATCTTTTATGATTTAAAAAGTTTTTTATCACTTTTATCGTTGGGACTCAGCTTTATAAATAATCCACATCATCCCTGCACTACGACCAAGGAAATTCATAAGTATCACAACCACAAATTATCCATGCACAACGGGCCAAGGATATTCGTGTATTCATCAATGGTCATGATTATGCCAACAACTGTCCATCAATGCACTTCGGGCCGATGAGGACTTTTACCACATCATTTGTAACATTACAGTCATGATTACACCGAATAATCCCTGGTCATAATCATACCAAGTCCATCTATGCACTACAGGCCACAGATGACTTTCAAAAATAATATAAACATGAGGATGATGACAATGATATAAGAATTCAATAAAACAGTTCAAGAATTAATTTATTCAGGAACTAATAACGTCCAAATTGTCAACATGATACTTCTTTGTAAAGTAAAATTCAAGAATGCTCAGAAGAATATTTCCACGAAAAGATACTGGATGAAGCGCAAATATCAAGAATATTCCATTAATTTCATGGAGTGTAGAAGTCAAAAACTTTAACCAACTGAGTATAATAAAGAATGGAATAACAAAAGAAATCACCATCCATGCGGTACTTCACATAGACAGATTATTCCATCAGAATAATAAATAACGGAACCAGGTCAGGCGTAATACACACCGACATGATATTCTAATAAAATAATAAAGAATGGAATACAACAGAAATCACCATGCATGCGGTACTTCGCATAGACAGGTTATTCCAACAGAATACTAAATGACGGAACCAGGTCAGGTGAAATTCACACCAACAGGATGTTCCAACAGAATAATAAAGACAGAACCAGGTCCATCATAAAGCACAAACAGGATATTCCAAAAGAATAATAAAGACAGAACCAGGTCCGGCGTAAAGCACAGACATGATATTCCAACAGAATAATAAAGAATGGAATACAGAAGAATTTCACCAAGTATAGGGTAGCCCGCGTATACAGGTTATTCTAACAGAATAATAAAGATGGAATAATTGAAGTTCTCTACATGAATACAAAAGAAATAATACCCCTTACCTTATAAAGAAGAGTACTCCGACGGTAGGGCGGGGATATACTTGAAAAAACTTGCACTACGCTCAAAGCTTTCTTAAACACAAAGGAAATACGCTCAAGATAGAAGAATAATTCTCTCTACAGTTTCTCTCTCTAGAGTTTCGGTGAATTCATAACAAATAATGAAGGAATGGGCTTCTATTTATAGAAGAATGGACTTAATAGTAACCAATCCATGAACAGTCCAGATCGATTTACTTTAAACGAACAGTCCAGATTGGTTTATAATAAAATATAATATATTCTATTTATAATCTAATAAAATGAATAACTTTTAAAAAGATTTTACTATGCAAACACTATGCAGGCACTATGCAAATACTATGCATAATAAAATATAATATATTCTAATTATTGTCTAATAAAATGAATAACTTTATAAAAGTATTCTGTTTTATATAAAAACGTTTTACTATTAGCCTAATAAAACGAATAACTTCATAAAAGTATTTTGTTTTATATCAAAAGATTTTCTGTTTTATTACATTAATAATACTAATAAAACAAAACTTCATCATCATTATTATTATTCACACTATTAATCGACCAGGTCGTTCCCAGGAAAGAGGGGGCTTTCCAATAAGAATTTCTCCCTATTGGCGCGCAATTAAGTGACCAAACCTCTCCTTGGCAGAACATCTAGACATCGTTAATAATGTAAATAATAATATTAATAACTTCGTCATCTCAATATAAAATATCAACAATAATTGAATCAATTAATGTGAGATACTATGCAATAATTACTGAAGAAATAATTGAACAAAACTGAGTGACTTCTCACATAAGCATCAATAATCAATAACGTCTGCTACTATGCAACCACGCGTATTCCTATACTTTTAACACCGGGTGTTTCAATAGTTAACGGTAAAACTTCCGCCGTTATTTTCATAAAAATATTTTTTTCATTTTCTCAATCCGACAATAATTTCATTGTGGGGTCCACCAATGATTGTGCCGTCGTACGAATATTCCCCGACCAATCGAATATTATAAACAACTTGTGTACTTTGCAAAATTTCTAAATATTACCCACAACTATAACATTATATCAAATTCATTCCATAATATATAAAAATGATAATTATAGAAAATTCATCTTTATTCATAAAAGTTGGGGTCTTACAGTACTATCCGACCATCCAGGATCTTTGGTCAGAAATCCTCCTGCATCATTCTCTCCGTGTTGGAAAGAACTCGTCCTCGAGTTCGACATAGATAGAATGGAAATTGTACGAGAAGATACTTCGGCAACTGAAATATTTTCCTTTTGATTTGATCTTGGGACAAGATATATCTGCTGTTGAATGTTCCTCATCATCGATAGTCCTGATGGAAGCTCTTCGGGCAATTCTTGTACATCAGCTGACACTTCAGTGCTTTCAGCTGTCGAACCGCTCCCACAAGGAAGTAGAACATACACCACACATTCACAATCGGCCTCCGTTAGGAATCTAGTCATGGATAATAGGTTCGGACTCCTGATTGCTCTAGCCAAACTATCATCTTCTCGTCGAGGCGCTAGTACAACCTTATTTCCTTTAAAACGAAGGGAATACGTATTCTTCTGACCATCATGAATGACTCTTCGGTCATATTGCCAAGGTCGGACTAACAACACATGACATGCGTCCATTGCCACCACATCGCACCACGCTTTATGAAAATATTTATTTCCGATGGAAAAAAACACTAAGCGCTTTTTATACACTCTTACTTTATTGCCTTTTTTTTTAACCACGACAACTTATATGGCTTAGGATGTCGATACGTTTTCAACTACAATTTCTTAATAGCCTCTTCGGACACTATGTTCTCACAACTTCCACCGCCATTAATGATTAACTTGCAGACTTTATTTGCTATGGTGAAAGTTGTTTGAAAGATATTGGTTCTCAACCAATCCTCTTCGAAATCACCTTTATGATTTTGTAGACTCTTGCAAACGATCAGGGTCTCCTGGCTATCTTCATACGATCCATTCTCCTCTTCGTCGCCATAATCATATTCGTCATACTAAGGTTCTCCACAAGGTTCTCCTTCATCTTCATATTAGTCATAGATTTCTTCTTCATCTTCATATTCATCATAAATTCCTTCTACATATGCATATCCATCATATACAGGTTCTTCATACTCATCTACTTCTTCCTCAACCAACTGTTCTTCATCAAAATCAGAATTAAAATTATAAAATTCCTCATCACGATCAAGGTGCGACAAATATTCTGGGATTTCCTCAGTCGGATACTACCCACAAGAATAATACCATTCCTTGTCAAAATCAAGGTGTGGGACTTCCTCAGCCGGAAACTGTCCACGATAGTGATCAAAGTGCAGCACTTCCTCCTTTAGAACCTGTCCACGTAGACCTCGAGTTAGCGCCTTAAGACGCATGGTTAACTCTGCAACCTGTCTCTATAAATCCCTCAATCATCGCGTCTTGAATGTTATGATCCTGGTCCGGGTCTTCCTCAGCCGAAATCTACCCTATACGAACACGATCACGACCACCAACCATTAAAATCAATGAGTCTATTATCAGAAAGATGCTTGAGCTTTGATATTAATTAACGCTGGGTGGGATAACGATTATTTTGCGGGCTGGTAAACAAATGAATTCACAAATAAAGGAACAAGAGATTGGAAAACATAGAGAAAGTCTCTCTAATGTGTAAAGTTATATTTATCAAAATCAAAGTCTATCTAATTCAACCCACAAGCTTGGTTTATATAGCTTAGCAAACTCTATCCCCAAGTCACTCTAGAATATTACTAGAGATGTGGAAATAAAAAATAGAAATAAAATCCTCCTAAGGATATGAAAAAGATTTTAACAAAGTTCTAGAGATACGGAAAGATATCCCAACAAACTTCCTAAAAATACGAAAATAAAATCTTTAACAAATAACAACTTATTATAAAAGATTTGCTACCTAATAAAATACTATTACTATAAAGAACAAAATAATAATAATAATAATAATAATAATAATAATAATAATAATAATAATAATAATAATAATAATATAATAATAATAATAATAATCGACTTCCGAAGTTATGACGCCATCCGGAGCCGAAATCATGACGCCATCCAAAGCCGAAGTCATGACGCCATCCGAAGCCGAACTCTGACCCCGAAGTCAACCGATATCATTGCGTTGATTCCTTAACTTTTGGTCTTGTAGAATTGTCATCGTACTGTCCGACCATCCAGGATCTTTGGCCAGAAATCCTCCTGCATCAAATGTCAAATTGCAAAAGTGTTCCTCCAAGTTGTGATCAAATTTCAATTTGACCTTTTAAGTTACAAAAATCTCAATTGAGTCTTTCAAATGGTTAATTTGATTAAATTTAATCTTTCTTGGCAAAAAAAAAATACTCAATTGAGTCGAAGGTAACGTCAGAAGTCAATTGAATCAAATGGCCAGTTGAATGACCAAATTAAAAGTCGATGATAACTTAAATGAACTATTAATAGCCGACATTGAAAGTGAGAAAAGTCGGTTATCCAACCGCCTTCACCCAACCACACTCATAAATTAAAAGGTTCAAATAAATAGAGTTCAGATTAGTTAAACAATATAGAACTAGAGAATTGTTCATAAATTTTTCTACATTTTTTTATTTTGCTTGGTACTATTTAATTTATATACACATTTCGCATTGATGATAGCTATGCAAATCTGCTATTGGATACCGATAAGATAGCTTCCATATGTTACAAAGTTGGTACAATAACTTTCTAGAATTTTATCTAAACATCTAAACTAATATTTGAAAACCCGAACAATATCTAGCACCAAAACAATTGAATACTCCATCCGTCCCTTAATATAAATTTTTTTAAAATTGTGTATAAATATTAAAAAAATTATTGTATAACATTAAATATAATACTCTCTCCATTTCAAATTAATTTCTCAATTTTGATTTTTTAAAGTCAAATTGACCATTTTATAAACTAATCTTTTTACTATTTTTGCTAAAATATAGGTGAAGAGATTATAATCAAAAGAAAGTATATACAATTTATTACTAACCCCAATTTTTATAATTTTAGAAATATATTTATATGTGCTTAATTATTAATTCTAAAAATAGTCAATTTGACTTAAAAAAATCAAAACTGAGCAATTAATTTGAGACGGAGGGAGTATCAAATATCTATATTGTCCTTGTATTCAAAAAAGAGATTATTATTTATTGGACAAAAAATAGTGAAAGAGCCAAAGTTACATTTAATACTTGAGGTAATATTAGAAACTAAGCAATTAATTCTTAGTTGAAAATCTAAAACGTCATATATTAAAGAACAAAAAAATATATCTAAAACATCTTATATTAATGAAGAGGGGGAATAGTAAGTAAGCCACCAACGAGCTTGTCTTGTAAGAAGTCATAACTATATATGGTATGCAAGTGGTTTAGTAAAAATGTCCGCTAACTTATCATAATTTCCAAGGAAATAAATTTGAAGTAAACCTTCTGCAACCATTTTCTCTCATAAATGTGAAAATTGATTTCGATGTGTTTCATCCAGGCATGAAAAACAGAATTTGCTGACAAATAAATTGCACAAACATTATCGCACCAAATGTAATTCATTGTGAAAGAGATTTAAGCCAGTGCTTCGGATGCAGCATCTGCAATATATTAGGAATTAAGTTACGTAAAATAAATAATAACACTTAATAAAGAATAACAACACAAACTTTAATGTGAAAAATTATTACAGAGAAAAATCATATGTCAAATTCTGAATCTCCACTATATCAAAATAATGGCTTTATGATAATTCTCTAAAATTTTACTATTTATAAAGTACCCACAATTCTCCTTTTTCTATTCAAAATTGGAAATTTCCAAAAAAAAAAACTCCTTCAAATAGATTGCTC